>JAAALK010000082.1:78637668-79161279 GCA_019279435.1 Zizania palustris | reverse complement strand
CGAAGCTCGCGGATGAATCCGGCCTCATCACGAAGAGTCCCGCTCATGGTGTGAACCGGCATCTACAAAAGAGAGAAAATTTTGTGAAAACCTTGGGAGATGAGAGGATAAGTAATCTTTTGCAAAATATAGTGAATATATAGAAGTCCTAAGGTCAGGTCTGTTTGGCTTCCTACAGTCAAGTCGGCTCTGATACCATCTTGTCACGCCCCGATTTAATAAATCAGGACTTTATTGAAATTCCATAGAAAATCAATAAAACAAGACGTTCATCATGCGACCACGTACAAATACGAGCAATCATTCACGGTTCGTAGACCGTATTAATACAAAAGTGAATAAAGATGAAGAGAAACTAATAAATCAAAGGGTCCTAGATGAACGCCTCCTTCCAGTCTCGCCTTGACTGGGTCGCTACTCCAGACCTTCATCCTCCGCGTAGTAGACGGGCTCTGATGTTGTAAGTCAACGGGGTGAGTACTGATGTACTCAGCAAGCCACCGAATGCAAATATAATGCAAGATAACCACAAGGGAGATAATGGCTAGTTTTGCGGAAAAGCATAATTGTAAAGCATTAAGTGTGATCAATTTATTAGTACTGAAATGTAAACATGCGTATGCATCATCATCTTCTAACTCGAGGAGTACGTTTCACCTCCTCGCACAACAGTCCTTACATGTCATGAATAACTCAAACCTTCAAACAATTGCAAACTAACTGCGAGTAGTCACACAACCCGCCCTTGACCGTGGGCTCGGCTTTTCGAAAAGATTGATTTTACTCTGATCAGAGATGTACCACTGTACCCACAAGGCACGCACTCATCACTTACACCGAAGTGTAACGAGATGACCCATTTCACGGGAACTCGTGCCAAAACCTTCCATATGGTCCTCCCCGACTCAACAGCACCCTCTTATAGGTTTCATATGGTGTCCCGACGCGTCGGTGCCCCACCATACCCCCCCTTGAGCCTCCTTTGGTACAAGTCGCCCGCAGGCTAGCCCCTTGCCCCCTCCACTATGGTGCCGAGAGACGGAGTGTTCCACACTTCCAGTTAGGACTTACCCATTAGACTTGTGGTTGGTACGGAAGTGCTTTGCAACAGATCCCGCAGACCGGTCCTTATAGTGCCCCGGGTGCGACCAACCAGTTTCCGAGCTTGCACCCGGAACCCACCATACTTATAACATACCTAACTCCAACAGAGTCCAGAGACAAGAATAACGGGGTATTTCATATACCAGAATTCATCTATCTACGACTCATTCTTTTTATCCTATAGCAGGTGTGCCGATACATTGGGCACTAGCTAATATAATATTTGAAGAGTGACAAGGAGTTAAGGCTCAATAAGCATGGCTTGGGTTTGCACACAAGGACGGGGATCTAATTTATAAGTGTAAGGCTTGATATTTGACTAATGCAATATTAACCTATGAGTTATAGCGATAGTTTATTAAAACATGGGCTCAGATATGATCAACTGTTTCCACAGAAGGGTCGATGACTTGCCTTGATCAGCAAAGGGTGAAGGTGGAACCTCGGGATAGAACTCCGGATCTTCGACGACGTCGTAGTCTTCTTGATACGGAAAAGTAAATAAAACATTCAATAAACAATCCAAAACAAACAACCATACTAACATACATGTTTTTGTTGGATTAAGTAAAGGAGATAGAGTCTTCACTTTTAGGTTTTTGTTACTTAAACATTTAAGATTAATTTTTAATGAGATTCCTTAATTCTTATAGCTGGATATAATCATTCTTCCTAAGGGGGTTTTATTTCTCCCTTTTTAAAGTTGAAGTAAAAAGTTATAAAATGACCTTAATGTTTTTATGGCATTAATATAGTGACATTAGGTTTATTTAGATCTTCTGTAGTTTGTTATATAAGTTTCATAAAGGGTTGACTTTTTCTTAAATGCCTTGATTAAATGTCCAAAAAGGGCCTTTGCAATATCATTTAATGGAATAAAGTGGACAAGATGAATATTCTATTTTTATTAAAAATAGTGAACTCAAGTGGTTAGGTTTTCTGAAGTTATTATATAAGTTGTCATGACATTTTTATAAGGTGTTTAATTTCTATTATATGAATTACTTGACCATCTTGTCACGCCCCGATTTAATAAATCAGGACTTTATTGAAATTCCATAGAAAATCAATAAAACAAGACGTTCATCATGCGACCACGTACAAATACGAGCAATCATTCACGGTTCGTAGACCGTATTAATACAAAAGTGAATAAAGATGAAGAGAAACTAATAAATCAAAGGGTCCTAGATGAACGCCTCCTTCCAGTCTCGCCTTGACTGGGTCGCTACTCCAGACCTTCATCCTCCGCGTAGTAGACGGGCTCTGATGTTGTAAGTCAACGGGGTGAGTACTGATGTACTCAGCAAGCCACCGAATGCAAATATAATGCAAGATAACCACAAGGGAGATAATGGCTAGTTTTGCGGAAAAGCATAATTGTAAAGCATTAAGTGTGATCAATTTATTAGTACTGAAATGTAAACATGCGTATGCATCATCATCTTCTAACTCGAGGAGTACGTTTCACCTCCTCGCACAACAGTCCTTACATGTCATGAATAACTCAAACCTTCAAACAATTGCAAACTAACTGCGAGTAGTCACACAACCCGCCCTTGACCGTGGGCTCGGCTTTTCGAAAAGATTGATTTTACTCTGATCAGAGATGTACCACTGTACCCACAAGGCACGCACTCATCACTTACACCGAAGTGTAACGAGATGACCCATTTCACGGGAACTCGTGCCAAAACCTTCCATATGGTCCTCCCCGACTCAACAGCACCCTCTTATAGGTTTCATATGGTGTCCCGACGCGTCGGTGCCCCACCATACCCCCCCTTGAGCCTCCTTTGGTACAAGTCGCCCGCAGGCTAGCCCCTTGCCCCCTCCACTATGGTGCCGAGAGACGGAGTGTTCCACACTTCCAGTTAGGACTTACCCATTAGACTTGTGGTTGGTACGGAAGTGCTTTGCAACAGATCCCGCAGACCGGTCCTTATAGTGCCCCGGGTGCGACCAACCAGTTTCCGAGCTTGCACCCGGAACCCACCATACTTATAACATACCTAACTCCAACAGAGTCCAGAGACAAGAATAACGGGGTATTTCATATACCAGAATTCATCTATCTACGACTCATTCTTTTTATCCTATAGCAGGTGTGCCGATACATTGGGCACTAGCTAATATAATATTTGAAGAGTGACAAGGAGTTAAGGCTCAATAAGCATGGCTTGGGTTTGCACACAAGGACGGGGATCTAATTTATAAGTGTAAGGCTTGATATTTGACTAATGCAATATTAACCTATGAGTTATAGCGATAGTTTATTAAAACATGGGCTCAGATATGATCAACTGTTTCCACAGAAGGGTCGATGACTTGCCTTGATCAGCAAAGGGTGAAGGTGGAACCTCGGGATAGAACTCCGGATCTTCGACGACGTCGTAGTCTTCTTGATACGGAAAAGTAAATAAAACATTCAATAAACAATCCAAAACAAACAACCATACTAACATACATGTTTTTGTTGGATTAAGTAAAGGAGATAGAGTCTTCACTTTTAGGTTTTTGTTACTTAAACATTTAAGATTAATTTTTAATGAGATTCCTTAATTCTTATAGCTGGATATAATCATTCTTCCTAAGGGGGTTTTATTTCTCCCTTTTTAAAGTTGAAGTAAAAAGTTATAAAATGACCTTAATGTTTTTATGGCATTAATATAGTGACATTAGGTTTATTTAGATCTTCTGTAGTTTGTTATATAAGTTTCATAAAGGGTTGACTTTTTCTTAAATGCCTTGATTAAATGTCCAAAAGGGCCTTTGCAATATCATTTAATGGAATAAAGTGGACAAGATGAATATTCTATTTTTATTAAAAATAGTGAACTCAAGTGGTTAGGTTTTCTGAAGTTATTATATAAGTTGTCATGACATTTTTATAAGGTGTTTAATTTCTATTATATGAATTACTTTAATAACAAAATTCACAAATTCATTTAATATTATTTTTCCTTTATTTTATTCCCTTTTAATTTTGGGGCTGTTACACATAGTGCCAAAGTATTCCAGGGTACCCTGAAGGGCCTCCAAGGTATGTTCCGCCATGACGGAGTTCTTCTTCTCCGCTGTTTCCAGCCCTGCAGCAGTCACAGACACCTCGGCCACCTGGAGCATTAAAGAGCTCTTCTGGGCTATTGCCTGGTTGAGGGCCCCCTGGAGCTCCACCAACTGTGCACTCGAAGCAGCAGCCGCTTGGCCGAGCCTTTCAACTTCCGCCCGAAGGACGAGGCGCTCAGCTTTGGCCTCTTGGGCAGAAGAGCGAAGCGCGTCGTGGTCTTGTTGCGCTATCCAGAGGGCTTCGTCTGACGCAGCCCTAGCCCTCCGTTCCTCTAGGGTTTCTTCCTCCAGCCTGAGAAATCTCTCGTGGGAGTCGTTAAGGGCCGTCTGGAGGGTGGTAACCTTCCTTTGGAGTCGATTAACCTCGACCTCATTGGAAGTCGCCACCGCTCTAGCAAGGACAAATTGCTGCAAAAATAACAAGTAAGTACCAAAGTATTTATGATCACTAATGCGAAGCAGCTATGGTGTTTTTTCCATACCTGAAGGGCAGCCCTTTCGAGAGCTGAGTTGAGTGCCGGAGCCCTAGCCTCACTCAAGACGAAGACCAAGTCCGAATTGGCGATATCCTGGCTTCTCTCTGTAGGGGCTCCATGAGTCTTCGGAGGCCCTCCCGATGCTCCAAGAACAGAGCCAGCAGAGGAAGCCAAGATAAGGCTTGAAGGTCATCTGTTGCGGCCTCATCCTCCGAACTACCGACGGAGGTTGTGGCATGGCCAGAAAGAAGGCCGAGGATAGATATACTCTTGCCTCTCCCCGGCACAAAAGAAGGCAAGGAGGGCGAGGAAGGAATACCCCGGTCATCAGCAGCTATACCTTCAACCAGAGCCGCTGCAGCAGGGGCAACCTCGACAGCCGGAGCCACCACCGTAGGGGCGACCTCCATCGCTAAGTCCGTCCTAACGGGCGCATCCTCCGCTCTGACAGGCGCATCCTCCGCTCCGACAGACGCATTCTCCGCCATCAAGCTTGGAGCGTCCGAAGGTGCAGGGGGATCCACTCGAGCAGCGGCCTCCGAAGATGCAGGAGCTTCAGGTGCCGCCGGAGCATCGATACCCTTAGAGGTACCTATTTTGTTAACAAAGCTAGTAAGCATACTTCCAAGAATGGTTTGCAGGTATTGGTCAAAAAGGGAGCTTCGGGGAGTACCTCCGGGAGCCTCGTGGGGTAGGATCGCTGGATCCTCCAGGACCTCGTACATCTGAAGGATGTCGGCGAAGTCATCTCCCGAGGCCCTTTCCTCCGCATTTCCTGCTGGAGCCGCGATTTCGGGCGTAACCACCTCTGGTGTAGGCGAGTTGGGAGTGGCGGACCCCGACTCCACTTGTACGACGATGGGCGTAGGGGGAACCGTCGGGGTCACGCTTACTACCTCCCTAACGGAGGTGCCAGAGGGGACCTCCCCTAGGTCTTCGTCGTCATCCAGGAGATAGGCCTCGAAGGCCGCCGCTGTTTGAGCGTCGGAGTCCTCTACCTCTTTGGAGGCTGAGCTCTGAGCGCCCGGCGATGAAGCAGATGAGGCAGGCGTCAACTGCGAAGGGGGCTTCGCTACTTTCTTCTTCTTGGGCGGCTGCTTGCTGGTTTTCTTGGATGGTTCGACAGTGACTTTCCTTTTGCGAGCAGCCACTCTGGTTGGGGCGAAGTTAGGAAGAGGGGGGCTCCATCCCGAGAGCTCCCCACACTCTGTTGGATCGCTCCCAGCATCCCACCAGCTCTAGCCTCTTTTGCTTCTCGATCACCGAAGGGGCTCCGAGAACTCGTTCGGTGGCCCAAACTATGTCCTCCGGAGCCAATGCCAGAGGAGCCGCTGAAAGAAAAAGGTATAAAATTGTGAATATAGTTGTTTCCTTCATCTAATATGATGCTGCTGGGAATAGTCTTACCTAAGTTTCAGAGATCCCCCACCGAGGCCTGTTGAAACACGATCGGACAGTCAGCTCCGAGGGGAGGGATCCGAAGGGCGATAAACTCTTCGGCTAGATCGCGCATACTCATGCGGCGAGCCACCGAAGTGAGCAGCCCTAGCCTCGTCGAGAGCAGGCTAGAGTTCGGGGAGGTTTCCGCCTCCTTCCGGAACCAAATCTCCTGGAGAGGACCTGCGAGGGGGGAGTCCTCTCCGACTTCGGCGTAAAACCACCGAAGTATCCAATTGGTGTACCACCTGTCATTAATGGCTTTTGCAGGGAAATGAAGGGCATGCTCCCTCCGCAGCTGGAAATTGACGCTGCAGAAGGGTATGGTCACCTTGGAATCCCCAGGCCCGTCCTGTGGCTTTGGTTGGCATATGGCTTCGTGGGTCGCGGCGAAGATTTCGGAGCGTCCCTCGCATCCCTCCACCCGGAGAGCCCACTCGAAGAAGGCTAGGCGTGCGATGGCATTGGGAGACAGTTGAGGTAAGGTTATGTGGAACAGGTCTAGTACCTCCGCCAAGAAGTCCATGGCTGGAAGCCCCAAACCCGCTTCGAAGAACGCCTCGAAGACGACCACCTCCCCGCTTCGCGGCCTTGGAGTTGATTCTGGCCCGGGGACCCGAGTCCTCAATCCAGCGCCCAGCTTCCCGTCCACGACTTCTTCAATGGATTCGGCGGTGCTCACGGATTGGCCGATGAGAAAGCTTTGGGTGATCTTCTTCTTGGAAGGCGGACGGAGCTCCCAAGTATTCTTGGGCCAAGCGCCGCCCGAAGTCCCCGCCATGGCCGCTACTGCCGAGGCCGCCCACGCCTGCCTCTACGCTAGGGTGCTGGCTGCTTCCGGAGTGGTGTGGCTAGTTCTCGCCATTTCGCTCGGATGCTCAAGAGGTTGAAGAAATTGGAAAAAGGAATCACGAAGTGCTGGATGCGGTAAAAAGTCTCGGTTAAATCCTTGTTTTCCCTTTTATAACCGCTCGTCTAGCACTACTCTTCGATTGCTTTCACACTGTAGGTTCGGCTTCTATCGCTGACAGGTAGGTCCAGCAACTGGAACGGCTAGCAACCGCCGTAAAAATCGACCGTTACCTTTGACAGAGTGTAACGGTTACTTGAGACGTAACGGCTATAATCAAATGACTCTTCACGACGTTTGTGCTCCGAAACCGTTCTCTTTCCAGTGCATGCTCCCATTGCGTAGGAGCCCGAAGGGAGAGGCTCGAATGTTTTGGGTTCGAAGTCCTCTGTTTAGTTGTAACATGTCCAAATTCCCTTGAAGCCTCAGAAAATAGAAATGTTCCTTCCGTATACTGCCTTCTTTCTAAATAGGTTAACTGCAGAGAGGCATATTTGAGGGGCTACTGTTGGGGGAAATTACTCCATTTCCAGGGCTTAAAGGTTAATACTCCAGAAGTTGAGAAGAGCTCCGAAGCTAGGGAGCAATCGTTCGGAGGTAGAGGCGCCAAGCCGAAGGGTGCAGTGATGTGAAGCCATGATGACCCCTCCGAATGGAAGGCAAAGGCTTCGAAGCCGAAGGACGAGGGTGATAACACGTTTGGCTTATCTATCTACCTTATAGTGTTTTGCCTTCTATAACCTTGTTCCTGGCACCGAATAGTTTCCACTATGTCGGTTGTAAATTAGGGGTAATTAGGTCTTTTCCTTATGCGTTTTTACCTATAAATACCCCCCTTTGTACCCTGTAAAAAGGACCCCCGGTACAAATTATTCAATACACACGTTCGGACTACTCGAGCTATTATCCTACTCGGAGGTTCGAGGCAGCCCTAAAGCACAAACTCTTTGTTTGTTAGTTCTTGATCTCAGAGAACCTGTTGGTGCAACTTTTGCGCCAACAAGGGTGTTGACAATGCACTCATCAAGGGGGAGATTGAGAAACCATGTTGAAGAGCATGGGTCTTATGCTCCAGATGTGATGAGCGATTGTCAACGAAAGTCAAAGAAGGAGACATGAAGACCTGCCGTGTCTAGGGCGCGTGTGACTCAGGTACACGGGCAGCAAGCGATAGCCGGGCAGAGGAGCCGCGGAGTCGGGCTGGCCCAATCCGAGTACATGGGCTAGGAGCAGCAGAGGATCCACTGGTCTGTTGACTGGGTTTGACTCAGGTACACGGGCGGCGAGCGATTGCTGGGCTGAGGAAGTTGCGGGGTTGGGTCAGTCCAATCCAGGTAGCCGGTGCGAAGATGGTGGACGCTTTGTCAGTTTCGGTGCAAAACTGACAACCGATGATTATTTTGATTTAGGATATTAATTTTTAGTATTTAAGTTCAGAATATTTGTTATTAGAGTCAGTTGATTTTTCTAAGGGTATTTTAGTAATTTCGAATTTTATTTTAGAGTCAGTGTAATTTACCCTAGGGGAAATCAGTCTTTTACATGTATTAGTGGGTTGCCTATAAATAGGCCCCAACCCCCTAGGGTTAGGGTGACTGTTATTTTTTCTCGAGATCAATCTACAGTCCACCGCCAGTTTTCATCTATTATCTTTTCGGTGGCGTTTTCGTTTTTCTTCTCATCTGTCCCGGCATCTGCGCGTGAAGTCACCGGTGTTCTTCGGCGCCTGCAGTAGAGGGACTCCAGCCGAGGCGCGGCGTCCACAACGCGTGGCTCGAGTCTGGACTGCAGACCTCGCGTCGGTTCTTCACAGAAGCCAAGGCCGGCCAAAAAGCAGCTACAGCGCAAGGTGGGTCCCACGCATTTGTTTTTCTTTGTGCACGGCAGCAGCAGCTGTTTCTTCATCGCACGGTCCGCTAGGCAATGTTGTGCACAGCAGCGGCAGCTTTTTGCTCATCCTGCACGGCAGTGTTGGCGTGGGAAGTCAGCAGCTAGCAGGCTATGGAGTCAGAGTCGGGCACGGCAGGCTACAGAGTCAGGCGGGAGTTGGATTTTCTGCGGCTTTCCGTGGCAGCGGCGAACGGCGATGAGAAGATGCAGGTTAGTTGTTTTTAATCCCCTATTTTTCAGCTATTTAATTAATTCAATATTTATCTATTTTTTAATTAGCTACAAATTTATTTAGTAATTTCGTAGTAAATTTTTAATCTGCTAAATTTCTATTAGTAATCTCGTATTATTTATTTAAGTGTTTTTAATATGCTCATATAAAAAGAAAAATTTATTAATCGCACTAATATTTTTATTCTAGTTTTATGTGTAATATTTTAGGTTTATTTCTGAATTAATTTTTGAATGATCCATATTTTATTCATTTGATTAGTATTTTATTTCTAGACTGTAATATAAATATTTCGTGATATATCTAGGTGTTTTTTATTTACTACAGTATTTTTATTTAATTTATCGTTAATATCATTTCAACTAAAACACCGGTCATTTTTAGGTTAGACAACTTTAGTTCTTGTAATCTGCTTTGCTACTGCTGTTTGTTTTGTCGAGGTGCGTTGAGTGTTGGGATTAGGTCATTAATTCGTAAGAAATTTTTAGGCGCTCATTCACCCCCTCTGGTCACTAGTTTTGGTCCTACAGAGCATCTAAGTCCAAGCAAGCTTGCTCGATACGTTACTATATTCCACCGAAGCAAAACTTTATTTTAAAATACAAGATAATTTTAACAGGCTACTTGCCGAGAATATTAATCTAAAATAGCCTGTATGATTACATTAGGGTAAACAAATAAAAATATAACACCAAAGGTGAGCAACTAGATTTAGATTTAGATGTTTGGATACCAAGACTAAATTCTAGTGCCTGTCATATTGAATGTTTAGATATTATTTTGGAGCATAAAATATAGACTATTTATAAAACTCATCCATAATCGGTGAATTACAACATGATTTGACAATGTGGTTCTACAATAAATATTTACTAATTATGGATTAATTAGGGTTAATAAATTCGTCCCACGAATTATTCTCCGATTCTACAACTATTTTTATAATTAGTTCACGTTTAGCGCTTCAAATTGATGTCCAAACATCTGATGTGACACATACTAAGTTTTAAGTTTTAGTCCATAGAACTAAACATTCCTCCTCTGTCTATATCAAAGAATGTAAAACGTTATCATTTGTAATTTCAGGATAGCACACAAGATGTAACTAACAAAAAAATGTCAGAGAAATCACTGTGGCACAAAAAAATAAACCAGGAGGCTCCGCCGCACCGGCCGTCGAACTCAGATGTAGTGGTCGAGTGGTGACGTGCCGATGCAGAGCGTCGCTCGGACGGTCGGGCGGAGCCGTGGAGGCGGGCCGCGCCGATGCACGCGATGAGGGGACGGAGGCAGCCGGGCGGGAGGGCGGAGGGGTGAGGTAGTCAGCAAGGGCGGATCCAAGGGGTAGGCTTCAACAGGCTCTAGCCTACCCTCCGATTTTTGTAAAAAAATTTCAAGTACATCTCATCTTTCATTTTGGCAAAGAAAATGATGTTTGCGGCGGCGTCGGGAGGAAGAAGACGAAGCTACAGGATGCGTATTGCGTTTAGAGTATTGGATCTATGTGGTTGGGCTATCATTTAATTATTTCAGCATTGGCCCATTTCCTAATTCTAGTTGCAATAACTCTCGGTAGTCCCAAATGTGAAGTGTCATTCCCCTTGGAAGCTAGGGCTTCCGCCATTCTACACTAGCTGTCGGCTTAGCGCACACCACAGCAAGCAGCAGGTGCGCCACTGCATCACACGACCGCAGGCCGCAGCCCGCAGTGGCGGCAATGGCACACCCCAGGCGCTAGGCATATTTTGGCAGGCGGCCAATGAGCACAGCCGGGCGCCGATGGTGCCACGGTGGGTGCAGGCGCGCAGCAACCCCACACCCTGTATTAATCTGGTATCCAAAAAATAG
Source organism: Zizania palustris (assembly GCA_019279435.1). Lineage (NCBI taxonomy): Eukaryota > Viridiplantae > Streptophyta > Magnoliopsida > Poales > Poaceae > Zizania > Zizania palustris. The sequence continues at coordinate 79,150,373 of JAAALK010000082.1, read as the reverse complement.
TTTTGGCCGGAGCCTTGGTTCGAGGCGGAAGTGTATGTTTTTTATATATTCTGGTACCATGTCAATACATGTGCTGCCAATCGAATTTTCTCTGCTTCTTAAACAGAAAAGTAGACATTTCTTTTAACAACTAGCTATGTAGCTAAATGGAAAATCAAAATAGCTTGCTTAATGTAAAGCCATCAATTATTAAATAAATACCTTTTTTATTCGATATTAGTTTGATAGTTTCTAAGTAGTGTCTATTGTTGTAAGGATGTAAATAAGACGATGGAACGAAAAATGGCATTTCAGCCTGCCTTGATTTGTTACCAGGAAATAAAAATACAACAATAACTATATAACTCCCCTCCTTATATTAAAGTGCAATACCACATGACTTTCATTGTTATAAATCTGCAATAACCTCAGCCTTATACGGTAGGAACTCACTATCTCACTCATATTGGTATGATTGATCTGCAATCGGTAGATTAGCTCAATATAATACATAATCGACTCATCAAATTCATGTGCCTGATATTGACAGCTTGACACACCACTAAAACGTAAACGTGTTTACCATTTTAGTAAGTTCTGTGCACTCAAAATGCATTTGCTTAGATTTAACTTTTATTCTAGCCCACCCTTCATTTTTTTCTTGGATTCGTCACTGGTAGTCAGGTAGGACGGCTGGACTCCGGAGGGGCGCTGGCCAGATCTGGCGCAGTCGCGCCCGTGCAGAGGAGCGGAGGCAGGGTGCGCTGTGCGGGGAAGGGCGCACGTCTAGCCGCCTAGTCGATTTCTCTGTGACGGGACCGACTTTGGCTATTCGGGGGTTTGCTGGGCAAATTACAGATAGTTCACGGCCCAAACTTTCCTGTAATTTGCCCACGGGAAGGTAGCAACTGCACGCACGTGCGGCCGCTACTTTGCTCTTCGCGAGGCCGTACCTAACTAGCAACGTACCAACCGGTCAACGCCGGCACGACCGTTCGCTATTTAAGCCGCAAACCTCTCTCGCCACCAAAGCAGCAGCCAACAACCTGACGCCCATCCACAGGCATCGCCGCGACACCGACAGAGCCGTCCTGACCAAGATCTCACAGCTCATCCCATGGCGGCGCGGGGGCGCAGCGACGATGGAGGCGGCGAGGCGCAGCCGGCGCCGGCGGTGAGGCTGCTGGGCGGGCGGCTGAGCCCCTTCACCCTGCGCGCTCGTCTAGCGCTGGCGCTGCGCGGGGTGGAGCACGAGCTCGTGGAGGAGCAGCTCCACCCTCACAAGAGCGACCGCCTCCTCGCCGCCAACCCTGTGTACAAGAAGATCCCCGTGCTTCTCCTGCCTGATGGGCGCGCCATCTGCGAGTCCGCCGTCATCGTGCAGTATGTCGACGAAGCATGGCCCGGAGGTGCTGACGGCGTCGGTATTCTGCCGGAGGACCCGTACGAGCGCGCCATGCATCGATTTTGGACCGTCTATGTAGACGACAAGGTGGGTGGCTCAGTGGCTGGTATTTTACTTCGAAAAGGAGTTGTTTTTATACGTGAATGGGTAACTGTTTCTTGTTCTAAAATACTCACTTTATTTTTCAAAAATGTAGTAACTTTTAGAATCAAGAATCATACACATGCATTAAAGAGATGTACAAATATATCATAATACCCCTAGCTTTGAATGGATCGGATGAGTGTATAGTTAGGAATTGTTAGCTGAAGTAATCAGTAATAAATCCTTAGTACATGAGTAATTTAGAGATAAAAGTGATTTTTATAAGAAGTATGTTAAACTTAAAAGGATTATCGGTGAAATACTACAGTTTTGTGTAAAAATTCTTCAATGGTATCACTTTACTATTATTTAAACATTTTTTCTAATTTAGTATTTGTTAACTCGATATTATTTAATATTTAACGTAGATATTTTTTTCCAAAACATAAATAATTAAGTTCATTGTAATGGGACATAATTAAAGAGTGATTCCTTTTTTTTTGCAGTTCTGGCCGGCGTTGGACGCCATCTCACTGGCAGTAACACAGGAAGCCCGGGCCAGGGCGACGGCAGAAGTCCTCGCCGCTCTGAAGCTCCTGGAGGAAGCCTTCGGTGCCCGGAGCAACGGCGGGGCCTTCTTCTCCGGCCACGACGCCTCGCCGGGCCTCTTCGACATCGCGCTCGGCTGCTTCCTGCCGGCGCTCTGGGCATGCAAGCAGCTCAACGGGCTCAAGCTGTTGGACGTAGCCACCACGCCGCTGCTCTGCAGGTGGAGCGAACGGTTCGCCGCCACTGCCGCCGCCAAGGCCGTCCTGCCGGAGACGGAGGAGGTGGTTGCGTTCACGAGGTTCCTCCAGGCCACCTTCTGTGTTGCAGGCTCGAAATAATTAAGGACACGGACACCCTACTCGCGTTCTTCGTTCTTGCTCTGTTTCTTACGTGGACATGTACTATGGGGTCCGGATCAAAGCGTGTGATTATGGAATAAAATATGCGAGAATTGATCATTACAGAGAACACAATCGAGATGCCATTTGTAACAGGATTCTTTATTAGTGGTGTTACGAAGCACAATTAGTAGCCGTTAAAATAAAGTATTGGGCAACACTTCTGTAATCTCGCATACACACATCGACTCCTCATGTCTGTAAAGAGTAGTTAAAAGAGATCTTCTATAATTAGTTTTCATATTTTTTACACGAAATAATCTCAATTCCAGATATTAAAAAAGGAAGTTCCTATTTTTAAGAAAGATGAAAGGATTTAGAGAACCATTTAGAAATATTGTTGCAACATGATTTTACTATACTAAAATGAAATTCTTCACGATAAACTGCAATGGCGTTTGACTGATCAGATCAAACGAGCATTCCCAACAAACCGAGCAAATTTTCCTGGCTGCTACATTGAGTTATCTTTGCACTATCGACGACAAATAAGACCTTTGTAAAATTGGAATAGGCGACTAGAGGGGTGAATAGACGCATCAACAACTTCTTTTGAATTGATGGCATTTTCTTATACATTCATCGCTCCTCTCAAAATACCAATCACCCTCTTATAGAAATCAGAAAGAAACTTCTAGAATTCACTGAGGGAGCAATTAACCTTTTGAAAGGAACAAAAAATTATATGAAGACAATCCAAAATCTCACTTTAGTGCAGGTCAAAAAATCTGAACAAAAATGATGAACATAAATTCTGAAGACTGAAATCTCTAGCAATCATCAAGAATAGAAGAAATCAAACCAAACCAGCAGAACAGTACTTGCTGTTTATACATGCTACAGGACTCATTTCAACAGTAACCTTTGTATTCAAAACTGAATGAATCAGATTGCAACACTTTTGATTGAAATAAAAAATATTCAGCACCGGAACCACAAAAACGAGCAGTAGTAATTATGGACGAAGTACAGTAGCTGGTACTGAAAAAGAACTACAGAAAAACATTTCAGAGCATTCGGTTCACTAATCCTGGATTTGAACCAGTATGTACATGTACCAAGAAAAATGGCTACAACTCTTGAAGATTTGGAGAATAAAATTCCGATTTACTGATTTGTTCTCCTCACAAAACTGGATGATGAACAGAACTATATGCCAGCAAAAACAACAGGAGATCAGATGGGATACAGTGCTGTATTTTCAGAATTTTTTATAGCATTTGGATGAACAAAAACTCTACGAAGAAGTGGCCAAAAACTTTTGCAAATTTCAAAAAGGGAATCCTGGAATCATGAATACCAAAAGCTATGAAGAACGTAGATGGTAAAAATATACCAAAATTAGTATAAAATGCAATCAAACATGGACATCAGATGAATAACAGAGCATCGGCTGAGCAGAGAAGAGAGAATGCAAAAAAAACTATAGCAGATTTAGTAAAAAGGATTTCTAATTTCTGGTTTGATTCTCTCAAAAATCTAGATCCTTCTCAAGGCTATGGGGTCTCTTTTATAGCTATCCCTACCGAGGAAAACCCCAAAATGCCCCTAGGAATTATGTACAAAGAAATACTAAAAACTAAAGTATTTGAAACAACTAAACTGAAAATTAAACTTATATTTCTTGGAATTTGACAACATTTTGATTTGACAGTTTTGAGTCAAAACCGATAAAGCAATTTCTGATCTTGACATGAATCACCAAACCCACGATCTCAACCGCCAGCAAGTCTCTCCCGATCTCAATCTCTCGAGCCACATTGTCACTTGCACTGGCATCCTTTTCGTCGGTCTTAGTCAACCCACTGTCTTGATCCATCATCCGTCCATGTCCAGCTCCATCTCCCCGTGTACACCTTGAGACATTTCTTGACTTAACCTAGACTCCCTGATCATCTGGCATCAAGCTCCCTACCTGACCCTGATCACCGCCGTCGATAGTTGAGTAGCATCTCAAACCTGCACAACATGAGATGAGCAAACACGTTATCCATATACACACCGACCTTGTCGGTGAACTCAGTAACCACGTAACCAATCATAGATCACAATGAGAACCAACCAAGTCCATCAATCACTCATCAGAGAGATAAAACCAAAGTCCAACTCCTCTTGGTTTCTTAATCTCCCCCTTGATGAGTGCATTGACAACTCCCAAAAAAATCAAGAGGAAAGATCATTTCAGCACATAAGTGACCATAAAAACTCAGGAAAAGAGTCAAATGTCACTTGATTTTAAATTTAAAATCCTCCTTCTCCCTTTAAAAAGTTTTAGAAAATATAGTCAGAAGCATGAAAAAGTAAGTATGAAGTAATTCTCCCCCTTTGGCAATGCAAGCAGCAAGGTGAGATATATGTAAATGCAAGCTTCTGAAACATGATGAACAACAACTACAGTACACATAAAACATTTGCCTTGAATATTGCATAAAATTTGTGGATGAAAAACTCAAGTGAATACTATCCAATCACGTAAAGCATGAATCGTAAAGGCTATAAAATATCTACCTCGGAAATCTTATCCAGAGACAAGGACCTATAGCAAACTTGATGACAATGAGTGCAAGTCCTTTTTTATTTAGTGCCAGGGGTTATTTTCATGTTTTCCTTATCCTAACCGACCAAGATAAGTCTAGGTAAAAACCATCAGAAGCTTAAAGCATTGGTCCCGACATACACTATTGTTGACATGAAAACGTGCCCCTACACTTGGGTCAGTTCGACGATCCCAAAGTGTGTGGATACTTAGGGACAAGCCTAAGCGTAACACAACACTGACGTCACGTTCCGACTACCCTTAACAGTGGAAAGGGGGTGGAGTCGCTAAGTAATCAGATCACGCAGAAATAATCCAATTAGCCGAAAAGAAATATATTAGACAAAATAAACCAGCAAGCCGAACAAGGCCTAACTGATTCGAAGTGTGTTGTGCGAAGGGGTTCACCGAAGGGTACCTTCGGCGTCTGGTGTGAAGGGTATTGCCGAAGGTAGTCTTCGGCGTTCGGACTGATCTGGCCGAAGACAGGCTCCGAATATATCTTGATGCAAAATCACCTCTGAACAATGGGTTCGGCGCGAAGTCTCTAACACGATACAAACACTCCAGCGCAACATGTTGGCAAGACTTTGTCCGGAGCGAAGTATAGGCATGGCGAAGCCTGACGTGATGAAGCCTGCTGTGGAGCATGCTGGCGTGCGGGACTTGACCAAACCGACAACAGCGTGACGGTCCGAGATGGGTAGCCAAAGCAGGGATCTCACCGAAGGGTGTTCTGGCAGCCTTCGAAACCAGATTCCTGGCTTCGGACACCTCCGGCGAAGGGGCTCCAAATGTGGAAACCTGCAACAGAACATAGATCAAGTGCCAATTCGGCCTGGAGACCGAATTTGCTAAGTGTTGAAGTAGAGAAATGAAGGTAGAAATCTGTTACATAGATTAGCGAATACTTCACAAGCGAAGTAACAAGGCGATAGCAATCTGTTGCGTAGATTAACGGGTACTTCGCGAGCGAAGTAGCAAGGCTTACCACGGTTTTGGCATGGCCGGCGGAGGGCTTCCAGGAAAACCCATGAAGGTTGCAAAAAAGTAAAATAAAATTAAAGGTACGGTTCAAAGCTAGGGCTTTGTGATTGATTTGTGTTGCGGGGTTTAATGAACCGGTCTCACCCATATATTTATAGGGGCTAGTCGTCTAATCTCTAAGATTAATCTGGTAGGATTCAGCCTAATCACGTTTTTAGGGATAAAATCTAGCTGAAATCAGACTCAAACTCTATCTCCAAACAACCCGAAGTGGGCCTTCGGCAGGGCCTACCGAAGCCTGCTCCTCGGGCCGAAGCTTCGCTGAGCAGGCCTCCGAAGGCTTTCGGGCTGATGGTAGTAGGCCTGTTGGAAGGCTTCCGAATCCCAAAGCTCTTCGGCCCGATCCAGGACGTGTTTTTTTGGCCCAAATTACCAAATTTGATATTTTGACAATCTTGACCATTTAATGCCATTTTTTGCTATCAACACATGCCCCACTGCCTTTTAGTGAACTAAGTGAACTAACAGCATAACGGGCTAAGGACAATACTTCCCATATCGGCCTCTTGGCAATATTAAGCGCTTTGCCACATACTTGGGAAGTACTTTTTCAAGTACCTCCCATTCAAAGCTCTTCGAAACTGCTCTCCTTGTAGCGATTCTAACACATATGCATTACCTAGAGCGATTTTGGCTATTTTGAAAGGGCCTTCCCAACTAGGTGATCATTTACCAAATTTGGGGCTCTTAGTGCCTAAGGGCAAAATTGTCTTCCAAACCAAGTCACCAACTTGAAACGATTTTGGTCTAACTTTCTTATTGTAGGCTCTAGCCACTCTTCTTTTGTCTTTCTCTATAGCTTCTAAAGCCCTTAACCTCTTATTGGTCACTTCTTCTAAATTGTCTTTCAAAAGAGTTTCGTATTCACCGACCGATAAGCCATCTTTCTTAAGAAATCTTAAAGAGACAAGATCTACTTTTATGGGTAGAACGGCCTCTTGCCCATATACTAACTCATATGGACTAACTTTGGTAGCACCGTGCTTTGCAACTCTATAAGCCCATAGCACCTCGGAAAGCACTTCATGCCATCTTTTAGGGAACTCTTCGATTTTCTTCTTAACGAGCTTAATCACAGTTTTATTACTAGACTCGGCCTGACCATTGGTTTGATCATAGTATGGTGAAGAATTTATTAACTTAATACCATAAAATTCGACAAAGTCTCTCACTTCTTTAGCAACAAATGAAGTACCTTGATCTGTGGTGAGAGTTTGGGGAATACCAAATCTATGTATAATGTGCTTCAAGATAAAATCAGTTACATCATTGTGACTCATATTCTTGAGAGGCATGACTTCGGTCCATTTGGTGAAATAGTCTATCGCCATCAACATGAATCGATGCCCTTTTGAAGAAGGAGGATGAATTTGGCCGACAAAGTCTAAACCCTAACCTCGGAACGGCCATGGCTTGATAATAGGGTTAAGTGATGAAGCGGGAGCTAGCTGAATATTACCAAACTTCTGACACGCTTCACACCCTCTATAATATCTAAAACAGTCCTCAGTCATAGTCGGCCAATAAAAACTTTCTCTTTTGAGCATCCAACTCATCTTCTGGGCCGACTGATGAGTGTCACAAATCATTTGCAATTGAATTGGCTTCTCTTAACATGTGAGAAATTTTGAAGTCGTCAAAAGTTGCAATTATGTCTAAACATTTATCCAAGTAACTATTTAGCAAGCCATTAAAACATTGAGCACTTCTTATTGGACTAATAACAGAGAATCACCATATGCATGGACATGTTTAGCACCTATGCATTCTAGCAATTCAAGTCCTAACAATAAAGCTTCATATTCATCTTGGTTATTAGTAGAAGGAAATTCTAAACGGGCCGACGTTTCGAAGCGCATGCCGCTAGGTGATATGAAAACTACTCCGATACCTTGGCCATTCTTGCAAGCTTAACCATCAAAATAAAGTTTCCATGGCACTACCTAAATTAGAGCAATATTGTTACCCCAATTGACATCTATGTGGTGATCAACTATAAAATTAGCGACAATTTGGCCTGTTATAGTTCTCAAAGGTTCATAGGCCAAATCATACTCAATCAAAGCGTAAGCTCACTTTCCAATTCTTCCACTTAGAATCGGCTTTTGTAACATGTATTTTATGACATCGGTTTGACAAGCGACAATACATGTAGTGGGGAGAAGATAGTGACGTAACTTGGTACATGCGTAATAAAGTGATAAACATAAATGCTCCACGAACACGTACCTGGTTTCGATGTCTAGCAAGCGACGGCTCAAGAATGTGATGATGTACTCCTTTCTCTCCACCTCCTAGGTTAGCACAACCACAATCACGCTATCTTCTACGGCGATGTATAGCCGAAACAGAATTCTGACTTTTGGAGCTCTCACCACGGCGGTGATGATACACATTCTTTAATTTTTTTCAAAGACGTTCTGCTGACTTGCCCCCCAAGTGAACTCGGCTTCATTCTTTAGCTGGAGTATGGGGACAAAGGCATCGATTTTGCCTAGCAACTTCTGCACATCTCTCTTGCATGTCGGCGCTGCAAAGTTTCTAATCTTTTCAAGCCTCTTAGGATCAATTTCTATACCTCTTTCATGAATCATGAATCCTAAGAACTTTCCTACCAACACGCCAAAAGCACATTTGAGTGGGTTCATTTTCAAGCCATACTGTTGCATCCTATCGAAAGCAAATTTCAAATCGGCTAGGTGATTATCCATAGCGTTTGATTTGACCACAACATCATCTATGTATACTTCTAACATAACTCCTAACAAGTCATGAAAGATCAAGTTCATAGCACGCTGATATGTAGCGCCAGCATTCTTTAAACCACAAGTCATAACGACCCACTCAAATAAGCCGACAAAACCAGGGCATCGAAAGGCTGTCTTGTAGACGTCCTCTTCGGCCATAAAATTTGATTATAACTAGCATTGCCATCAAGAAAACTTAGTACTTTGTGTCCTGAAGCATCGTTGATTAGCATGTCGGCTATCGGCATGGGATACTCGTCCTTTGGAGTGGCCTTGTTTAGATCCTTGAAATCAATACAAACTCGTATTTTGCCGCTCCCTTTCTTTTCTACAGGCACAATGTTAGCGACCCATTCAGCATACCTGCATGGCCTAATAAACTCAGCCTTTAGTAATCATTCTATCTTCTCTTTAACTCGGTCATAGACGATCAAATTAAAGCGACGAGGAGGTTGTTTATAAGTCCTAAACCCGGTCTTAATAGGTAGTCGATGCTCTACAATCTCGCGGCTCAATCTGGGCATATCACTATACTCCCATGCGAAACAATCGACGTACGACCGAAGTAACTTTATTACTGTTGGCGTAAAAGATTACGCTAACAGGTTCTCTGAGATCAAGAACAGACAAACAATGATTTTGTGTTTAAGGACTATCTTAAGCCTCCGAATTGGATAATAGCTTAAGCAGTCCGAATAAGTGTATTAGAATAGATGAGTATTCGGTCCCTATTACAGGGTAAGGAGAGGGGTATTTACAGGCAAAAACGTCTAAGGAAAAGACCTATTTACCCCTTGATTACAACCGACATAGTGGAAACTATTCGGTACCCTGAACAGGGTTAAAATGGTAAAATCTACCCGAGGCAAGTGGATAAGCCAAACATCTTATCAATCCTATCGCTTGGCTCCGAAGCCTCATATCGCCCGGAGGGTTCCTTCGGATCATGGATCGAGGCACCCTTCGGCTTCACGACTCGTTCGCCTTCAAGCATGAGCCTATCAGCTCCGAAGCTGATAAGTCCTTTTGAACAGTTAATCTCTAAGTCTTGAAAGTAAAGCATTTTCCACCAACAGTAGCCCCTCGAATACGCCTCTCCGAATTTAACCTGTATAGAAGGAAGGCAGTATACGCAAGGAACATTTTCATATTCTGAGACTTAGAGAAAGTTTGAACACATTACAGTCTTTCGGAGGATCTCTAATCCGAGGCATTCAGACCACGGCTTCGAGCCCCCAACTGCCGTGTGAACACTTCGTGGGAAAGAGAACCGTTACAAAGCTCAAATGTCGTGAAGAGCCATTTGATTATAACCGTTACTGCGCAAGTAGCCGTTACACTCTATAAAGGGTAACGGTCGAAATTTACAGCGGACTCACACCGTTCCGCTCCCTAGGCCCACCTGCCAGCGACGGAAGCCGAACCTACAGTGTGAATGCAATCGAAGCACAGCAACTAGCGGACGGTTATAAAAAGGGGATTGGAATTTACCCAGAACTTTTTACTGTGCCTAGCATCCGCATTCACTTTCTTCAACCTCCAATCCTCACAACTTTCTGAGCCACCAAGCCATGGCGAGAACTAGCCACACTGTGCCGACGGCGGCGGGCACTCTGGCACAGAGGCAAGCGTGGGTGGCTTCGGCCGTAGCTGCAATGGCGGGAGCTCCGGGCGACGCCTGGCCCAAGAACCCTCGGGAGCTCCGCCTGCCATCCAAGAAGAAGATCCCCCAAAGCTTCCTCATCGGCCAATCAACAAGCACCGCAGAGTCCATCGAAGAGGCCATGGAAGGGAAGCTGAGGACCGGATTGAGGACTCGAGTCCCCGGGTCGGAATCAACCCCGCGGCCACGGAGCGGAGAGGTCGTGGTCTTCGAGGCCTTCTTCGAGGCAGGCCTGGGGCTTCTAGCCATCGACTTCTTAGCAGAGGTATTGGATATGTTCCACATCACTCTGCCCCAGTTGTCTCCCAATGCCATCGCCCACCTGGCTGTCTTCGAATGGGCGCTTCGGGCCGAAGGGTGCGAGGGGCGATCGGAGGTCTTCTCTGCCACCCACGAAGCCATATGTCAGCCGAAGCCGCAAGATGGCCCCGGGGACACTAAGGTGATAATAGCCTTCGGAAGTGTCAACTTCCAGCTGTGGAGGGAGCACGCCCAACACTTTCCAGCGAAGGCCATCAACGACCGATGGTACACCAACTGGATCCTTCGGTGGTTCTACACCGAAGTCGGAGAGGACTCCCCTCTCGCTGGACCCCTTCAGGAGATCTAGTTCCGGAAGGAGGCGGAGGTTACTCTGAACCCTAGTCTGCTCTCAACACGGCTAGGGCTACTGACTTCGGTGGCCAGCCGCATGAGCATGCGCGACCTTGCCGAAGAGTTCATTGCTCTTTGGATTCCACCCCTCGGGGCCAACTGGCCGATAGTGTTTCAACAAGCTTCGGAGGGTGAGCTCCGAACTCTAGGTAAGACTTCGACTCCTGCAATAATATGTTAGATGACGAAAATAACATACTTATAATATGTTACCCTTTTTTCAGCGGCTCCACTGGCATTAGCTCCGGAGCAGATAGCTCGGGCCACCGAACAAGTCCTCGGAGCCGGTACGGTGGCTGAAAGGCACAAGAGGTTGGAGCTAGTGGGGAGCTGGGAGCACTCCAACAGAGTGTGGGGAGCTCTCAGGATGGTGCCCCCTCCTCTGCCGGATTTTAACCCGACCGGAGCGGCCCCTCAGAAGAGGAAAGCCGCCGCCGAGCCCCCGAAAAAGGCCAGCAAGACCTCCACCAAGAAGAAGAAGGTGATGTAGATCCCTCCTCAACTGACCCCAGCTTCATCTGCTTCGTCATTGGGCATTCAGAGCTCAGCTTCGGAGGAGTCTGGGAGCAAGGGCTCCGACACCCAATTGGCGGAGCACTTCGAGAACTACCTCCTGGAGGGCGACGAGGACGCAGCAAGGGTCCCAACCAAAGCTTCTGCTCGAGAGGCTGCGGAGGTAGACACGACACATACTCCCACGCCCGTTATCTTGTGCTCGGAGCCGGATGCCGTCGCCCCCAACTCACCCGTAGCTGGGGTGATCACGGCGGAGGTTGAGGCTCTAGCAGCAAACACACTGGAGAGGACTTCGGGGGACGACCTCGACGAGATTCTCCGGATGTACGAAGTCCTGGAGGACCCAACGATTTTACCTCATTGTGCCTGTAACACCCCAAGTTTTCAAAGTAATAAAAATATTATTTAATTCAATTTCTTGAATTTATTATATTGGGAAATACCTTAAATACCCTCCTCCCCCATTTTGAACTAAAACATAGAGTTAATGACCAAACCAGGAGCTGAATTTTTTTGTATAAACTCCCAAGGCCAAGATATATTTTTGAGAATTTTTACAAATTTTTATCAACCTTGGAAGTAGCCTTATTATTTTAAACCAATTTATACAATTATTTTTAAACAGAAAACATTTTACACAGTAACGGGCTCCCTCCCCTTCTTCTCTCTATCCCGACCGGCCCAGCCCACTCCTCCCCGCGCGCGCCACCTGATACTCGGGCCCCACCCGTCAGAGACCCCTCTCTCCGCGCCCGCGCGCCCGACTACCTTGGCCCACCTGTCAGTGCCAACAGCCCCCCCCTCGCGCCCAAGCCCGACCCCACCCGTCAGCCGCCACCCTTGCGTACTCGCGCCCGCTGGCCAGTGGCCCCTACCTGTCGGACCCGTCGTCCACCTCGCGCCAACCCCCCTAACTCCGCCGGCCGAGGACCTCGCCTCGGATCCGCTCGCCGGCTCCCCCTCCCGTTAAACCGATGCTGGCATTAAATTCCCCGAGGCCCGCCAGCCATTTAAACGCATTAAGGCACGCGTTTAAGCCTCCGGATCGCATTTACTTGCATGGCGAAACCTCGCCGGCGAGTAAATCCCCCCTCCTCAGCTTTCCTTGTATGCGACGCCCGTTAACCCTCGCCGACTCGCCAATTTAAGCCCCCTGGCCATCCGCACCTGATCCTCCACGCCCTCTCACTGCTAGAACGCACAGAACGCCCGTGACACCCGTTTAAACACCTCAACGCCACCTTCAGTCCAGCCACCGCTCGCCATCACTGGAGCCCCTCCCCATCCTCGCCATAGCCACCATCGTGACCGCAAGGATGACCCCGACCTCGGCCACCCCTCCGCCGACGTCGAACCCCGCCAGAACACCATCGCCAACGAGGAGCCCGAACCACTCCGTCGTCTACCCTCACCACCGACCGCTTCCCATCGACCCCTCGCCTCGCCTAAGGTACCCCCGTGATCCCCGAGACGTCCTCTTTCCATTTCTAGGCTTAGCTAGGGCCGCCGTCGCTCGTCGTGGCCCCTGGCCCGCTCGCCGTCGTCGGAGAAGATGACCGGCATGGGTCGAGTACCCGTGCCGTGTCGGATTCAATCCTGACCGCACGATCACGATCGAGCAGCACCAGTTACACCACGTGCGCGATCTAATCCGCACCGTCGGATCTGATCAAAGCGGTATGTTTTAATCTCATGCGTTCATTTCCATTTAAAACCCACACTCGATCTCGTGCGTCCACATAGTACCCTTTCGCGCGTTTTAATCGTGGCCGTCCGTTATCACTTAACCGTCCCGCCTCGCCCTCGCGCGTTGGATCTAGATCCAACGGTCCAGATTGGGCCGGACCACGCGCACAGTGCGCGGGTTCACCGTGGGCCTGGCTCACCGTGGACCCGAGGGGATTTAAATTTAAAATAAATTCCAGAAACTGTTTAAAACTTGTAAAATTCATATCTGGCGCATTTGAACTCTAAAAATTGTCATTTCAATTCCAGAAATTTTATAATTTTATTCTCTACACATTAGTTCAATAAAAACAGTATGTTACTTTAGACTTTTTCATGTTTATTTAAATAAGTATTCAAATACCCTTAGGGTAAAAATGTACATTCAATTATTTAAATTTCATTAAAGTTTATATGTATTTTCTCTCTGTTCATATACTGAAAACCACTACATTGCCCATGAACCTTTCATTTTAAATTGATTAGAATGTTTAAAATGAGGTTACTCACAATTAAAACCCTTTTCCAAAGGACAACACTTCATTTTAATTTCTTTTAAAGTTATTTATAAAATGAATTTCAGGACCTTAACAACTTGATTTTTCTTTAGATTAAACCAAATTAGACCTATGTGCTTGTTGTGTGATTTTATATTGTTGAGATTGGATGTTGTATTTATTTTATTCTCCTTTATTTATATTGGAAAGACTATGACGCCGTCGAGGAGCCGGAATATTTCCCGGAAGTTCCTCCCTCACCCTTCGCTGAACAAGGCAAGTCACCAAACCAATCTTTTGAGCATATTGAACCCATGTTTTATTAAACTATCGCTAAAACACATATGCTATACATGCATTAGTCAAATGAAACCCTTACAATATATTTATTTAGGAGCCCACAGTTAGATTACTTGGAATATGTATGTGCATGATGGTTTGACATGTAAGGACTGTTGTGCGAGGAGGTAAAACGTACTCCTCGAGTTAGATGATGTTATTGATGTTCATGTTTATATTACCGCATGATAAAATGTGATTACACTAAATTCCATAACTGAAAATGTACTTTTCCGCACTTTGAGCCATGATCCTTCCATTGTTATTACCTTGCATTATTACTTGCATTTGCGGTGGCTTGTTGAGTACTTTTTGTACTCATACCCGTTGAACACCACAGAGGATGCCTACTACGAAGACGGTCTGGAGTAGCGACCCAGTCAAGCAAAGATCCTGAAGAAGGCGTTCGTCATGCTATTTACTTTTATTACTATTTTTATTTCAACTCTGATGTAATAATTATGGTCTGCGTACCATTAATACTGTCGTATGTACGATTGTCGCATGATGAACCTCTTGTATTATTGTCTTTCTTATGAAATTCAATAATGTTCCAATTTCGGTAAATCGGGGCGCCACAAGATGGTATCAGAGCCGACTTGACTGTAGGAAGCCAAACAGACCCGCCTAGCCAATAGTTGCAGAAAATTATTTCTCGAAAACCTACTTTATAAACTTTGTTCCTCCCCTCACTTTTCTTCAACTTGCTGTTTTGTAGATGCCTGTCTACCAAGTGCACAGTTACTGCCGCCACTTCGAGGGCTTCGTCCGGGAGCTCCGCATGATGCTCACCTTCCTCGGGTTCCTCTTCGAGCCCGAATTCCAGGGCGTGTACCTGGAGGAGTTTGCCGGACCCTGCGACATCTCCCTCACCGTCCATGGCTCCGGAGAGCATCTGTCGTCCTACACCACCGCGCTTGGAGGCCCGACTTTCGATGTCACGTGCCAACGAGTCACCCTACAGGCCCTTATGGAGTTGAGGATGATCTATGATGATCGTCTTCAGAACTCATCCTTCCGGCTTGTGCCGAAGCGCACTCCCAGCGCCTACCGTAGCATCTACCTCGGAGTTCACTCTGTGCGTGATCCGGTCATGGCCCGGCAGTCGCGTCTTCTTCAGGATATGGATGATCTCCATACTGAGGCGGTGCTCGACGCCGATGAGCACCATGAGGCAGTTGAGTTTCTTCGTGAGGAGACGAAGAACTTGATCCAGCAGAATGGCGAGCTGCAGCGGAAGATTATGCAGCTACAAAAGGACATCGCGGAGATGGTTCCCCTCCTCCCTAGGAAGAGGAAGCCCATCCGTGAGCCCGTCCCTCACCCCAAGCGGATCCCGCCACACCCCTCCACCGCTGGACCGTCCACTGCCAGTGCCCCTGCACCACGCCCCGGCCTCGTCTCCGACTCCATTATCGAGAACTTTCTCGAGCCCACCATCCCTCAGGAGCCGCGTACCCGTGGTTCCGAGAGCACGGAGACCGCCTCCGGTGGCGAGTAGGCGTTAGAAGCCGCTATTTTAATAAAGCAAAATTTAGTATGTGGTGCTATCCATGATGAGTGTGTTGCGGGTAGAATAAAAGCTTGATTGTAATAAACAATTTTTACCACTTATTTATATGCATGAAATGTGTGAACTATTTTCTTTAATTGTATTGTCATCATCTTTTTACCTTATGACATGGTATTCAGAAGATGGCCGACCACCAGAACGCCGGCTCCAACCACGGAGAAGGAGGAAGCCGCGACGCACCCGAGGGTGTTGTACCCAACTGGGGTGCAACGGGCCCACGTCAGTCTGGGTCGCCATCCGCCAACCATCCTACCTTGGCGGAGATGATGGCAAATCAGAACCAGCTGATCACCGCCCTCCTCACTCAAATGCAGCACCAACAAGCTCAGTTGGACCATCTGCAGAAAGGGGAAACCGCCTCTCGCGCACCAGCACCCGCACCCACTCCCCAACTCTCGGAGTTCTTGCGTGTGCATCCCCCTATCTTCTCGAGCACCACCAACCCCATGGAGGCCGGAGATTGGCTCCGCACCATTGGGAAGAAGCTTGATCTACTCCCTTGCACCGACCGGGAGCGAGTGGCCTTCGCCACTCACCAACTCCAGGGTCCCGCCGCCGTCTGGTGGGACAACTACCGTGAGTCACAGCCTGAGGACCACGTGGTGACATGGGCGGAGTTCACCATCGCCTTTCGCGCTACCCACGTCCCCGCCGGTGTCATCGCGGTGAAACAGCAGGAGTTCCGCGACCTGCACCAGGGCAGTCGGACTGTCATGGAGTACCTCCATGAGTTCAACCGCCTCACCCGCTACGCGCCGGAAGAGGTGCGGACCGACGTCCTCCGCCAGGCTAAGTTCCTCCGGGGACTTAAGGATGAGCTGTCCATCTAGCTCGTCGCCACCGACTACGCCGACTTCCAACGGCTAGTCAATAAAGCGCTCATCCAAGAGACTGAGCAAAACAGGTTGGACCTCAAGAAGAGGAAGATGATCGCCTTCAAGCATCAACAGGCGAACTCTCAGAGGCCCCGCTTCGCCCCCCCACCTCCAGCGCCCGCCTACCATCCTTGGCCCGCCTACAGGCCACCTCATGCCACCGGTGGATCCAACGCTGGGCATCCCCGCCCCGCTCCACCCGCTCCGGCCGCTCAGCCGACGCCAGCCGCCAAGGCCCCGATCTTGAAGGATCGCCAAGGGAGGCCGGTCGTCTGCTTCAACTGCCGGAAGGAAGGGCACTATTCGCACCAGTGTCCTCACCCCAAGCAGCCACAAGGCGCGGCACCCAACCAGGCGGTTCGTGCCCGCGTCAACCACATCAACGCGGAGGAAGCTCAGGAGGCCCCCGAAGTCGTGCTCGGTACGTTTACCGTGAATTCCGTACCAGCTATGATTTTATTTGACTCTGGAGAGACCCACTCCTTCATCTCAGAAGATTTTGTGAAAATCAACGAATTGGACGTACTCCCTCTATCCGTCCCCATGATGATTGCCACCACCGGCAATAAAACCTTAGCCCACTTATACAGCCCTAAGGTTCAGATAGAGATCCAAGGAGTAATATTCCGGGCCAAGCCAGTCCTCATAAAGTGCACCGGACTCGACCTCATCCTAGGGATGGATTGGTTGATGAAGCATAAGGGAGTGATCAATTGTGCCGACAAGTCCGTCATGGTGATCAAACCTGAAGGCGCAGCCGTCACCTTTCGGATGACTAGTCGCAAACCACTCGAAGCGTCCCTTCATTCGCTAGCCCTTGAAGAAATGCCCATAGTCAAGGAGTCCATGGACGTCTTCCCAGAGGACCTACCAGGAATGCCTCCAAAGCGGGACATCGAATTTAGAATCGAACTTGTCCCCGGGACCACTCCAATCTCCAAGCGCCCATACCGGATGGCCGCCAACGAATTAGCCGAGATCAAGAGGAACATTGAAGACCTAGAGCAGAAAGGGTACATCCGACCGAGTACCTCACCCTGGGGTGCACCGGTCATATTTGCCATGAAGAAAGACAAGACAAAGAGGATGTGCGTGGACTATTGAGGAGCCATGCTGAATAGCGTGGGCCTCATGGCTCCAGATGTGATGAATCATTGTCAACGATAGTCAAAAAGGACAGAAGAAGAAAGGAGATCTGCTATTTCATGGGCCGCGTGTGACTCAGGTACACGGGCAGCGAGCGACAGTCGTGCTGAGAGAGCTGCGAAGTTGGGCTGGCCCAATCCGGGTACATGGGCCAGAAGCAACAGAAGACCCACTGGGCTGTTGAGCAGGATTGACTCAGGTACACGGGCGGTGAGTGATTGCCGGGCTGAGAGAGCTGCGGAATCAGGCCGGCCTAATCCGGGTACCTGGTGCAAAGCCGGTGGAGGCTTTGTCAGTTTCGGCGCAAAACTGACAACCGTTGATTCTGTATCGGACTGTCCAGAAGAGAAGCCGTAGTCGCTACGAAAGCTTAACTTCTAGATAAGTCATCTGTATCTCTAGGCCCACAGTCAGTCAGTCGTGTCTGTAAAAATTACTAAGGGCAGTTGAGTCATTTCCTTTATTTTAGCGTCTGTAAAAACCCTAAGGGGCTAGTGGAATATTCTAGGTCATTGGGCAGCCTATAAATAGGACCCCAATCCCTAGGGTTGAACTACCCTTTTGCTGAAATTAATTCTCTATTCCATTGGGTCATTTTGTTCCTTGTGTGTTCTCTCTCCTGTCCTTGAATGCGCCGCCAGGAAGCTTCCTGTGAGTTCATCTCAGATTTGTTTTTCTTCTTGTTCTGATGCTTTTATTCCTTCTGCATGTGTATTGCATCTAGTTAATGGGTCTGCAGTATTCGGTTTGCTCACAACGATTTTATTCCTGAGTTTGTGTGCTTCGATTGCTTCTGTTCTTCACGTGAAGAGTACTAGTTCTTGCTGGTTGCAAGTAGTACTACTTCACTGTAGCAACAGTACACTAGTACTCTAGCCTTGCTTTTTCCTGCACAACTTTTTGATCGAGTTGACAGGGCTAAAGCCCCTTTTCTGGCTGTTTCTGGCGAAGCCCCTTCTCTCTGTTCGAGGTCCCTCAGCTCCGTGAGGTAGGCTTCGTTGTGACATCCTAGACGGCTTCGCTTGAACTTCGACCTCACTTTTGTGTATGGTGTTTCTAGCTTCGAAGTACATTTTGTGCTGTCTGTCAGTTTAACATACTTCGACCGTCTGTGGGAAGGTATACTCCGAAAGGCTTCGAAGTTGTCTTCGAAGCTTGTTTCTCTGATATACTTCGCTCGACGTGTAGTCTCTGAAATCTTTCTGCTGCTATCTTATTTCGTGGGTCACAGTGTGTTTGTTCGGAGCTTGTCGTTCGATGTGTGTTTGTAACCTTTGACTTATGTGTGACAACTCTTACAAACTTCGTTTCGAAGTTGATCTGTGTGTGTCGAAGGTTATCACTTCAGTGATCCTTCTTCGATCTTGCTAGCTCCGAAGTAGAGTGTAGGCTTCCAATTTGGTTTCTCTGTCATGTGTCAAGCTTCGCTACTCTTTCGAAGGTTGTTTTTTCTGTAAGCCTGTTCGAAGCTTTCTGTTCGAAGTATAGCCTTCGAAGTACATTATTCGAAGCAAGCTTCGACACTATCATACTTAGCTTCGAAGCATACTTCGCTCTCAGTCGCACTCGAACTAGGATAGTCAACAAACCTTCGGCAGACTTCGCCACTAACCTCCGAAGCAGGCCTCGATCAGTGAAGCAGGCTTCGATCAGCGAAGCAGGCTTCGACAAGTTTCGAACAGGAGACAGATTTGAACAGTAACTTCTCACCTCACTTTATTTTTAGATCATCCATTGAGAAGTTTAACTTGCCATGTCTTGTGTATACTGTTTATCTGTCTATTAGCACTGTTTTGGTGTTTCTCTGTTTTAACATCAATTGCTTCTAGGCTAGATACTTAGGAAATCTGTTCATGCTTTGCTGCTTAGTCTTTTGAGGTGCGTTGGGTATTGGGAGCAGGCCATTGATTCGAAAGATTTTTTAAGCACCCATTCACCACCCCCTCTGGTCGCTACTTTCGGTCCTACAAGTGGTATCAGAGCCTGGTTAGGGTTTTTCCATACCTTAACCGGTTCTAAACCCCAGTAGTGATCATGACTTCTCCTGGCAAGGTCTCGTCCTTGGAAGCCTATGGCTATAACTATTGGAAGACTCGCATGCGAGCCTATCTTATGAGCCAAGGCTCGGACATCTGGGACATCTGTGTTCACGATACGTTTGTTATTTTGCCAGTTGCTGAGCATGGTACTTCTGGTATTATTGCCCAGCAACTGAGCAATAGTGAAGTCGTGAACATTCTCTTTTCTGGTTTAGGTCCCACTGAGTTTGAGTGTGTGAGCCATCTCTCCACTGCGAGAGAGATCTGGGCTACCCTCAAGGCACACCATGAGGGAACGGCCCAGGTAAAGGCTCGGCTCTATCAGACCTACCGGCGTGAGTATGAGAACTTCACACAAAAGCCGGGTGAATCTGTTGAAGCTTTGTTTGGTCGTTTTCAATTGATCATTAACAAGCTTCGGGACAACAAGGCTGAGGGTGCTCAGTTAGTCTCAGATCACGAGCAGGCGCTCAAGGTTCTTCATACCTTGGACCCAAAGATCTAGGAGATCAAGGTATCCTCTATCATTGAGAGCACTTCTTACGATACCTTGACCATTTCTGAGTTGTTTCGCAAGCTGAAGGCCACTGAGGTAGATATCCAGCTGAGATCAAATCTCACTGGCTCTGGACCAAAATCCCTGGCCCTTGCTACACCTTCTGTTGATCCCTCTGCTGTGAGTTGTGCTGGTTTCTCTTTGATGTCTATCACTGAGGATCAGCTTGAGTCTTTGGGAGATGATGACCTGTGTCTTTTTAACAACCAGGTGTGTCATGTCTATGACAAAAGGATGTTCAAAAAACATGGCATGAAATCCAGGTGCTTTGAGTGTGGTGATCCAGGACACTTCATCACCGACTGCCCCAAGCGCAATGGACATAAGAAGGGCACTGGTGGTGGCTTCCATGACTCCGGCAAGAATGACAGCTCTTCCTTCAACAAGGGCAAGCCAAAGACCAGATTCTTCAAGAAGGCCCTGAAGGACTACCGGCGAGACAACAAGAAGCACGACAAGGCCTTCTTCGCCGAGATGGAGAAGAGCTACTCCAAGCAGGCCATGTCTTCTTCCTCTTCATCGAGCTCAAGCGATGAGGAGATCTTCATCAGGAAGGGGAAGGACAAGGATGATCCGGCGGGCCTCTGCTTCATGGCCTTCGGGGACAGACCGAAGAGCCGCTCACATCAGCGGCGAAGATCTTGCAAGAGCTTCTGCTCAATTGCTCTTGGGGATAAGGAAGAAAAGAGCTCCTCCGATGACTCCGACGACGACGACAACGAAAAGGTATCATCCTATGAACGTGAAATCGTTGATTTACTTGAGAGCAATCGTCAGGAGTTAAAATATCAGGAAAAACTGCTTATGGGGGGCCAAGAAGAGGATAAATGAGTTAGAGAGTGAGCTTGTCGTAGCCAACGGCAGAATTGAGAGTCTATCTTCTTCCCCCTGCTTGGGTAATAGCAGTGAGTGCCCTAAGTGTGAGGTGCTTCTGTGTGACCTGTCGACTCTGAAGTCCAGGTACACAGAAAGGGTTGATGAGAGGGACGCTTTGGCCACTGAGCTTGAAAGCGCTCAGCTGGAGCTGAAAGATGCTCAAGCCACTGTCGTCGCACCCTGTGTTGATTGCCCATCTCATCTAGCTGCCTTAGCAGAGCTGAAATCCAAGGGCGATGGGCATTTGGGTGATTTGGAGAGGTTGAGAGCTGAGCTAGCGCAGACTAGGCTAGAGCTTGAGACACTGTCAGTTCCACCCACTGTCTGTGAGAACTGTCTGTCTCTTAGAATGGAGTTGATCAAGTTGAAAGCCGAAAAGTCTGTCCAAGTAGAGAGTGAGTGTGAGACCTGCTTGTCTCAGGTAGAGGTTCTAGCTTCCTTGAGAGAGGAGCTAGCTGATTCTCAGAATGAGAACTTTTACCTCCGTTCTATCCTGAGTTGGATCAGTGCCAGAGAGCCACAGCTCGGCATGATGATCTAGCAGTTCAAGAGGCAGGATGGGTTTGGGGCAGGTTACACCTACACCAAGGCTGACTTTGAAAGTGCCATTAGCCGGGCAGTGGAGTGGAGTAAAATGACTCCTGAGCAGAGATACCCTAAGACTCACTCCACTGAGTCCTCCCAGGCTTGTCAGCCCAAGGATGGAGTGATCCATGAACCACCCAAAGCTCCACCCAAGAAACATATCTGGGTTCCAAAGCCCAATCACCTCCACACTTCTCTAGACTCTCTTCCTGGACCCTCTCAACCCAAGAAGACTACACCTAACACCACTAAGCCCAAGAATCCCAAGCCTCAACCACATCCCAAGAAGCTCACCTATCATTGTGAGTACTATCAAAGAGACGGGCATCTTGCGGAGTTTTGCTTCAGGAGGAAGCGGGTTGAGAGAGCAGAGAGAGCTCGTGGTGGTCAGGAGCAGTTCTACCAGCAGGGTGGTAGACTGCGTGTTCCTCGACACGGGGAGAGGCTGGAGGCCAGGCCGCGTCGTGTAGGTGGTGGTAGAGGAGATGACTTTCTTGCCCGTGCTCCAGTTGGGGGTGGTCGTTTCGGCAGATCTCCTGGCAATTTTGGCTATGGTCCTGGACCTCATGGCCGAGGTTCTAGGGAGAACCGTGGACCGCGCTTTGAGCCGCGTTTTGGTCCAAACTCTTTTGATGGTTTTCGCTTTCCGTCTTTTGAGCAGATGGCTCGACACTGGTTTAGCTCTTTTGCTAAACCTGGTGCCGGACCATTTGCTCCCACTTACAGCCACTGATTGTGCAGGATCGGGGACTGGAGGACATTTGGATTATGGACTCAGGATGCTCTCGCCACATGACGGGACATCGCAGATGGTTCTCCAGTCTCACTCCCCCAAGCTCCAAAGAGTACATCACATTCGGGAACAGTGGTCAAGGGAAAGTAAGTGGCATTGGCTCAATTCGCATTTCAGATCATTTCTCTTTGAAGAATGTTGCCTTGGTTAAAAACTTGAACTTCAATTTGATTTCTGTTTTGCAACTTCTTGAGGATGGTTTGGAAGTGCGTTTTAAGAAGGGTAATTCTTCTGTGTTTGATTCTAGAGGGTCTTTGATTTGCCAGATTTTACCATTCGATAAAGTTTTTCGAATTGACTTCTCTAGTTCTTTTGGCCCTTCTCGCTGCTTGATTGCTGGATCTTCTTCTGAGCTCTGGAAGTGGCATAGGAGGTTAGGTCATTTGAGTTTTGATCTACTAGTCAAGTTAAGCTCTATGGACCTCATCCGAGGATTGCCCAAGCTTAAAATGGAGAAAGATCTAGTTTGTCATCCTTGTCGTCATGGGAAAATGGTTGCCGCTTCTCACTCACCTGTGACTCAGGTGATAACTTCGTATCCGGACGAGCTTTTGCACTTGGACACTGTTGGTCCAGTTCGGGTACGTTCAGTCGGTGGGAAGTGGTACGCACTTGTCATTGTTGATGACTTTTCTTCATTCTCGTGGGTTTTCTTTTTGGAGTCTAAGGACGAAACTTTTTAGTTTGTTCATGACCTGATTTTGAAGCTGAAGAATGAGAACAATGGTCGGATGCGAGCAATTCGCTCCGACAACGGCTCTGAGTTCAAAAATTCTCAGTTCGTCAGCTTCTGTAGTGATCAAGGTCTTGACCATCAGTTTTCTTCTCCTTATACTCCGCCACTGTTGGAACAATTGCATTAGTTCCAGCAGGTTTGTCTATGGTGGAGTATGACATGGAGAATGAACCTCGATGGGTTCTCACAAGGAGAGATATGGTTTATACTGGTTCGGGCCTCCCCTAGGGGATAACAGCCCTACGTCCAGTTTGTGGTAGATTTGGCATGGTATGCCTTAGTGTGGAGAGGGTGACCCCAGGGTTTCATGGCCCCCTGGAGCGTGTGCGCATTACAAGGGCCTGGCCCTGCTTTTATAGGCACGCGGGCCTTAAGGAAAAGACTAAGATACCCTCCATGGGCCCTTAGGCTCATAGGGGTAGACAGGGAAAGGGGGCTGGCTACTGCACACGGGTACCAGACAGCTTTATAGCTTTACAGACGTGTCAGGCTGCGCCAGCCTTTGACCAGCTAAACGACAAGCTAGGAGCGGAGGGGGCTTCGGAGTGCACCCGAAGGGGGGCTCCGAAGTGCTGCTTCGGCGGGTGGCCTCCGGTTTTGGCTCCGGAGGGTGGCCTCCGGAGGGTGGCCTCCGGAGGGTGGCCTCCGAACTGGACTCCGGAGGGCGGCCTCCGGGCTTGGCTTCCGGAGGGTGGCCTCCGAACTGGACTCCGGAGGGCGGCCTCCGGGCTTGGCTTCCGGAGGGTGGCCTCCGAACTGGACTCCGGAGGGCGGCCTCCGGGCTTGGCTTCCGGAGGGTGGCCTCCGAACTGGACTCCGGAGGGCGGCCTCCGGGCTTGGCTTCCGGAGGGTGGCCTCCGAACTGGACTCCGGAGGGCGGCCTCTGGGCTTGGCTTCCGGAGGGCGGCCTCCGAACTGGACTCAACTAAGGGCTTCGAGCCGAACCTCCTGGTTTGGGGGGCTTCGAAGCTACAGGCCTCGGGAAGCATCTTGGGACCTGGAAATAATACTCGAAGAAAACAGGCTCCGACAGAACCCGGCACTGGGCCGAAGGCTGTCGGAGGCTGACGTCATTTGGCCCTTGTGTAAGGGAAATATATTCCCCCAACAGCCACAAAACGGCGTTGTGGAACGAAAGAACCGCACGCTAGTCGAGATGGCCAGGACGATGCTCGATGATCACAGGACTCCTAGGCGTTTTTAGGCTGAAGCCATGAACACGGCTTGCTATCTGGCCAACCGCATTTTTCCTCGAGCTTACTTAGGTAAGACTTTGTATGAGTTGCGGTTTGGCAGACAGCCCAAGGTGAGCCACTTGCGAGCGTTTGGCTGCAAATGCTTTGTGCTCAAGAAGGGAGGGCATTTGGACAAGTTTGAGTCTCGTTGCTGGGATGGTGTTTTTCTTGGTTACGCTTTGCATTCTCTAGGCTTCCGTGTTTGGAACCTCGAGTCCCAGCAGCTTGTCGAGACTTGCGAAGTTTCATTTGACGAGTCCTTGCCTTCTTTAACTCCTTTTGAGCTTTCTGGGGATGATGAGCTCGGAGAGTCCATCTTCGAGGAAGATGAGGATACTCCAGCTGCTGGTGAGGGTGGGCCTTCTGCACCCCCAGCAGAACCCACACCTTCTGAGACTTCGACTAAGGATGAGGACGGACCTTTGATCACTTCTTCCACTTCGATCGAGCCCCCTCAGTCGAGTCCAGAGGTGCCAGTTGCTAACTCCGATGAGGTGACTTCAGATCACCAGGGAACCCGAGCAGTTCAGCGTGATCACCCCTCGGAGCTCATCATTGGTGATTTGACTGAAAGAACTTTGCGTTCATCTGGTAACTCTCTTGCTGTGTTTGATGAATCTTCTTTTGTTGCATCTTTTGAGCCCAGAGACGTTTCTCATGCTCTTTCTGATTCTAATTGGATTAACGCTATGCAAGAAGAGCTTGAGAATTTTGTCCGTAATCGGTTTTGGACACTAGTTGAGCCGCCACCAGGATGCAACCCCATAGGCACCAAGTGGGTGTTCAAGAACAAACAAGGTGAAGATGGGGTTGTGGTGCGCAACAAAGCTCGACTAGTTGCCCAGGGTTTTTGCCAGAAAGAGGGTATTGATTTTGAAGAAACTTTCGCCCCTGTTGCCCGTCTTGAGTCCATTCGCATTCTCTTAGCTTTTGCCGCTTCGAAGGGTTTTAAGCTTTTTCAAATGGACGGGTTCATAGAGGAGGAAGTTTATGTTAGGCAGCCCCCCGGTTTTGAGAACCCTAAGTTTCCTCGACATGTTTTTAAGCTGCACAAGGCTCTATACGGGTTGAAGCAAGCCCCCAGGGCTTGGTATGACCGGTTAAAGCAATTTTTGTTGGGGAAGGGCTTTGTGATGGGTTCGGTGGATAAAACTCTTTTCTTGCTCAAAGTTGCTTCAGATTTCTTAGTTGCTCAGATTTATGTGGACGATATTATTTTTGGCGGTACTACTGATTCTCTTGTGTCCAAGTTCTCTGAGCAGATGCACAGCGAGTTTGAGATGAGCCTCATGGGTGAGCTCAAGTACTTCTTAGGGCTCCAGATCAAGCAGACCAAGGACGGCACCTTCATCCACCAAGGTAAGTACACTCGTGACATGTTGAAAAAAATTTGACTTTGGTGGTGAATTGAAGCCGCAGATGACCCCGATGGGCACATCTGGGGGTCTGGACAAGGACGAGAGCGGTGTCAAGGTCAATGAGAGAGATTTTCGGGGGATGATCGGTTCGCTGCTGTACTTGACGGCGACCAGACCGGACATTCAGTTCGCCGTGGGACTTTGCGCGCGTTTTCAGTCTTCACCACGCGCGTCTCATCGGCAGGCTATTAAGCGCATCTTCAGGTATCTCACTTATGCGCCCGATCTTGGTCTTTACTATTCAGCATCATCATCTCTTGATTTATCTGGCTTTTCGGACACCGACTTTGGTGAGTGCCGGTTGGATCGCAAGTCGACTTCCGGTACTTGCTAGTTTCTTGGTTCATTTCTTGTTTCTTGGTCTTCTCGAAAGCAATCTGGAGTTGCTCTTTTGACCACTGAGGCTGAGTATGTAGCTGCTACTAGCTGCTGCTCACAGTTAGTTTGGATGATTTCCACTCTGCGAGATTTTGGGTTATTCTTTCCTACTATGGTTCCATTATTTTGCGATAGCACCAGTGCAATTAATGTAGGGAAAAACATGTGTCTCCATTCAAAAACCAAACATATTGATGTGCGCTTTCATTTTCCGCGGGATCAATATGAGAAAGGTGTCATTGACCTGGTTCATGTTGATACCCATCATCAGTTGGCTGACATTTTCACCAAACCCCTAGATCAGTCTACTTTTGAACGTTTACGAGGGGATTTGGGTGTTGTGTATCCTTTCTAGGATATTTTGCGTCAGTTTTCTTTCTTCTTTACTCTTTCCTTGAGTCTTTTTGTGTGTGTTCATATCTTGCATATTCACATATCACACTTTTGAGCTGCTTCTGTTATATGATTGAACTGCTTTACTTTTTCTAGCTGGTACCTACTTTTGAATACTTGTCAATGATCATGCTTTGGTCCAGTTCACTTGATATGTCTGATATCTATCATATGCGTGGCTTTTATGCTTTAAAACTTGAAAAATGATCACCATTGCTTCTGGTAACTAGCATGTGTAGGCTGAATGTTCTTGCTATCTGTTACATGCCTTGTAGCTAGTTCCTGACTTAGATGCAAACATGCAACTTGGACATCTTTCTGCTTTAAAAACATGGAAATGTGCTATAAAAATGATGAAAAATCAAGAAAAATGAAAATTCCATGCCTTTTCATGCTTAACTTGAAAAGATCCAGGTGGGTTTGCTTTGTCGCATTGCATTGTTCTAGACTGCGTACCATAGCACTTTGGTATGAACCAGGACAGTGTAATGTATGCCAAGACCAATGTCTTAAGCTTCTGATGGTCCAGTTCTGGCCTAGGCTTGACTTGGTCGGTCAACATAAGGTTTGACATGCAAATAACCCCTGACAAAAATGAAAAAGGAAAAAGAAAAAGCCTGAAAATTGAAATGATAATAAGTTTGCTGAAGCACTTTGTTTTGGACAATGCTTATCTTGGTAGATATCAGTTAGCCTTTGCATCTCATGCTTTACCTTGTTTGTCATCAGGAAAATGTGGTGATGCTTTAGTTTGCAAAAATTTAAAATGCGTGCTAATGACTTTCTTTAGATATCATTTGTTGCAATGATCATGCCATGTACTTAGACAGTATGTCTTTTGCTGTATCTGTTAGATGTTGTAATTGCAGTCAATCATATCTGAGAAGCATGCTTTATTCACTCCTCATGCACCCCAGTTGCATTCATCGCATATTTTGAGGGGGAGTTGCATTTCAGGGGGAGTCTGTGTCTTTTTTTGAGTGCTTGATGAGTTCACTTGTCAACAAGGGGGAGAAATTTTGGGATAGAGTTTGTGGCGGAGTTTTTGTCTCACTTACTCTTTTGATATCCTTGTTGATGTTTCTGAGATCGCACTCATTCTGAGCTTTTACCTTTGGTTAACCATAATGACCGCTTCTTGCTTTTGTTCGGCTTTTGGTCATTAGGGTTAAACTTTTACCTTATTTTCTTCTTCTTTGTTTTTCTTGTGCTTTGTTTTCGTGTTTCCACAATTGTCTGTAGGTACTGAAGAGCTGAAGAAATGAAGTGTTGACAATGCACTCATCAAGGGGGAGATTAAGGAGCCATGCTGAATAGCATGGGCCTCATGGCTCCAGATGTGATGAGTCATTGTCAACGATAGTCAAAGAGGACATAAGAAGAAAGGAGATCTGTTGTTTCATGGGCCGTGTGTGACTCAGGTACACTGGCACCGAGCGACGGTCGGGCTAAGAGAGCTGTGAAGTCGGGCTGGCCCAATCCGGGTACATGGGCCAGAAGCAGCAGAAGACCCACTGGGCTGTTGACCAGGATTGACTCAGGTACACGGGCGGTGAGTGATTGCCGGGCTGAGAGAGCTGCGGAATCAGGCCGGCCCAATCTGGGTACCTGGTGCAAAGCCGGTGGAGGCTTTGTCAGTTTCGGCGTAAAACTGACAACCGTTGATTATGTATCGGACTGTCCAGAAGAGAAGCCGTAGTCGCTACGAAAGCTTAGCTTCTGGATAAGTCATCAGTATCTCTAGGCCCACAGTCAGTCAGTCGTTTCTGTAAAAATTCCTAAGGGCAGTTGAGTCATTTCCATTATTTTAGCGTCTGTAAAAACCCTAAGGGGCTGGTGGAATATTCTAGGTCATTGGGCAGCCTATAAATAGGACCCCAATCCCTAGGGTTGAACTACCCTTTTGGTGAAATTAATTCTCTATTCCATTGGGTCATTTTGTTCCCTATGTGTTCTCTCTCCTGTCCTTGAATGCGCCGCCAGGAAGCTTCCTGTGAGTTCATCTCAGATTTGTTTTTCTTCTTGTCTGGATGCTTTTATTCCTTCTGCATGTGTATTGCATCTAGTTAATGGGTCTGCAGTATTCGGTTTGCTCACAACGATTTTATTCCTGAGTTTGTGTGCTTCGATTGCTTCTGTTCTTCACGTGAAGAGTACTAGTTCTTGCTGGTTGCAAGTAGTACTACTTCACTGTAGCAACAGTACACTAGTACTCTAGCCTTGCTTTTTCCTGCACAGCTTTTTGATCGAGTTGACAGGGCTAAAGCCCCTTTTCTGGCTGTTTCTGGCGAAGCCCCTTCTCTCTGTTCGAGGTCCCTTAGATCCGTGAGGCAGGCTTCGTTGTGACATCCTAGACGGCTTCTCTTGAACTTCGACCTCACTTTTGTGTATGGTGTTTCTAGCTTCGAAGTACATTTTGTGCTGTCTGTCAGTTTAACATACTTCGACCGTCTGTGGGAAGGTATACTCCGAAAGGCTTCGAAGTTGTCTTCGAAGCTTGTTTCTCTGATATACTTCGCTCGACGTGTAGTCTCTGAAATCTTTCTGCTGCTATCTTATTTCGTGGGTCACAGTGTGTTTGTTCGGAGCTTGTCGTTCGATGTGTGTTTGTAACCTTTGACTTATGTGTGACAACTCTTACAAACTTCGTTTCGAAGTTGATCTGTGTGTGTCGAAGGTTATCACTTCAGTGATCCTTCTTCGATCTTGCTAGCTCCGAAGTAGAGTGTAGGCTTCGAAGGTTGTTTTTTCTGTAAGCCTGTTCGAAGCTTTCTGTTCGAAGTATAGCCTTCGAAGTACACTATTCGAAGCAAGCTTCGACACTATCATACTTAGCTTCGAAGCATACTTTGCTCTCAGTCGCACTCGAACTAGGATAGTCAACAAACCTTCGGCAGACTTCGCCACTAACCTCCGAAGCAGGCCTC
Source organism: Zizania palustris (assembly GCA_019279435.1). Classification (NCBI taxonomy): domain Eukaryota; kingdom Viridiplantae; phylum Streptophyta; class Magnoliopsida; order Poales; family Poaceae; genus Zizania; species Zizania palustris. Next base: position 79,120,704 of record JAAALK010000082.1, on the reverse strand, counting down.
GATCAGCGAAGGAGGCTTCGACCAGCGAAGCAGGCTTCGATCAGTGAAGCAGGCTTCGACAAGTTTCGAACAGGAGACAGATTTGAACAGTAACTTCTCACCTCACTTTATTTTTAGATCATCCATTGAGAAGTTTAACTTGCCATGTCTTGTGTATACTGTTTATCTGTCTATTAGCACTGTTTTGGTGTTTCTCTGTTTTAACATCAGTTGCTTCTAGGCTAGATACCTTTAGACTTAGGCAATCTGTTCATGCTTTGCTGCTTAGTCTTTTGAGGTGCATTGGGTATTGGGAGCAGGCCATTGATTCGAAAGAATTTTTAAGCGCCCATTCACCCCCCCTCTAGTTGCTACTTTCGGTCTTACAACTATAGAGCCTTGAATGACGTAACCATCAAGAACAAGTACCCATTGTCTCGGATCGACGACCTGTTCGATCAACTGAAGGGATCCTCGGTGTTTTCCAAGATTGACCTCAGGTAAGGTTATCACCAGTTGAGGATTAGAGAAGAAGACATACCCAAGACTGCCTTCACCTCCCGCTATGGACTCTACGAGTATATTGTGATGTCGTTCGGACTCACGAATGCCCCGGCCTTTTTCATGAACATGATGAACAATGTATTCATGGAGTTCTTGGATAAGTTCATCGTGGTATTCATCGACGATATCCTCGTCTACTCCAAGACCAAGGAAGAACATGAAACCCACCTCCGTCTGACCCTTGGAAAGCTAAGGGAACAGCAATTGTACGCCAAATACAGCAAATGCGAATTTTGGTCATCTGAGGTGAAGATCCTCGGCCATGTCATATCTGCCGGAGGAATAGCAGTGGACCCAACCACTGTGGAAGCAGTGACCAACTAGCTGCAACCCACTACCGTGACCGAGATCTGGAGCTTTCTCGGATTGGCCGGATACTACCGCCAATTCATCGAGATTTTTTCAAAGATCGCCAAGCCTATGACCAGACTTCTGCAGAAAGAAGTGAAGTTTGAATGGACCCCTGATTGTGAGGAAAGCTTCCAGACCCTCAAGAAGAAGCTCGTATCAGCCCCAATCCTGACCCTACGGACATCCAGAAAGACTTCCACGTCTATTGTGATGCCTCTCGCCAAGGTTTGGGATGTGTCTTGATGCAAGATGGGAAGGTGATATCCTACGCCTCCCGACAGCTGAAACCGCATGAGCTGAATTACCCAACCCACGACCTGGAGTTAGCAGTCGTGGTTCATGCCTTGAAGATATGGAGACATTACCTTGTGGGGAATCGGTGTGAGGTCTTCACCGATCACAAGAGCCTCAAGTATATATTCACCCAATCGGACCTGAACCTCAGGCAAAGGAGATGGTTGGAACTGATCAAGGATTATGACTTGGGAATCCATTATCATCCAGGCAAGGCAAATGTGGTGGCAGGCACCCTTAGTTGAAAAGGGTACTGCAACGCCATCATGATTCAGGACTAGGCTCCTTTACTTTACAAGGAGATGGAAAGGCTGAATTTAGGGATCACCACCCAAGCGTACCTCGCTGCCTTGGAGTCTCGGCCTGTCTTGATAGACCAGATCTGAGAAAAGCAGAAGGAAGACCCAGATATCTTGGAGATCCAACAAAACATGCGGAAGAGTAAAGCCCCCGGATTTTCCGAGGAGGAGCATGGTACCATCTGGTTCGGAAACTGGATATGCGTACCCGACCAACCTGAGTGGAAGACCCTCATCCTTCAAGAAGCCCACGATACTCTATACTCCATACATCCTGGGAGTACCAAGATGTATCAAGATCTGAAGGAAAAATATTGGTGGGTCAGCATGAAGAGAGAAATAGCTGGGTATGTGGCCAAGTGCGACACATGCCGGCGAGTCAAGGCAGAGCATCAAAGGCCTACTGGACTATTGCAGCCTCTCAAAGTCCCTGAATGGAAGTGGGAAGAGATAGGAATGGACTTCATCACAGGACTTCCTAGAACCCAAGCTGGTCACGATTCTATCTGGGTAATCGTCGATCGACTCACCAAGGTAGCTCACTTCATCCCGGTAAAGACAACTTACACAGTCGTCAAGTTGGCTGAGTTGTATATGACCCAGATCGTGTGCCTTCATGGAGTTCCTAAGAAGATCGTATCTGACCGTGGGAGTCAGTTTACCTCCAAGTTTTGGAAGAACCTTCAAGAGGAACTCGGCACCCGGCTGAACTTTAGCACCGCCTATCATCCACAGACCGACGGCCAAACCGAAAGGGTCAACCATATATTGGAAGATATGCTTAGAGCTTGCGCTCTAGACTTTGGTGGAATGTGGGACAAGAACTTACCCTATGCAGAGTTCTCCTACAACAACAGCTATCAAGCTAGCCTGCAAATGTCCCCGTTCGAAGAACTCTACGGACGTAAGTGCAGAACGCCGTTGCTCTGGGATCAAACCGGAGAATCACAACTGTTTGGGACAGATATATTAAGAGAAGCTGAAGAGAAGGTCAAGATCATAAGGGACCGGTTAAAGATAGCCCAGTCCCGACAGAAGAGCTACGCCGATAACCGTCGAAGAGACCTAACCTTTGAGGAGGGCGATTATTTCTATCTCCGAGTCACTCCCCTCCGCGACACTTAGAGGTTCAACATGAAAGGCATGCTAGCGCCCCGCAACGTCGGACCTTTTTAGATCCTCCGATGATGAGGAGAAGTGGCATATCAACTAGAACTGCCTTCATCCTTGGCAGGAGTTCACGATGTGTTCCACGTCTCCCAGTTGAAGAAGTGTCTTCGCGTGCCCACCGAGCAAGCCGATCTTCAACAGCTCAATGTCCAAGAAGACCTGACCTACATCGAGAAACCCATCAAGATCTTGGAAACCAAGGAAAGGGTAACCAAGAGCCACGTGGTTCGCTTCTGCAAGGTTCAGTGGGACAACCACCCCGCCGAAGAAGCTACATGGGAAAAAGAGGACGAACTGAAAGCCCAATACCCCGAGCTATTCGAGTAGCGTTCCAATCTCGAGGACGAGATTCTTTGTAAGGGGGATAGGTTGGTAGCACCCCAAGTTTTCAAAGTAATAAAAATATTATTTAATTCAATTTCTTGAATTTATTATATTGGGAAATACCTTAAATACCCTCCACCCCCATTTTGAACTACAACATAGAGTTAATGACCAAACTAGGAGCTGAAAATTTTTGTATAAACTCCCAAGGCCAAGATATATTTTTGAGAATTTTTACAAATTTTTATCAACCTTGGAAGTAGACTTATTATTTTAAACCAATTTCTGCAATTATTTTTAAACAGAAAACATTTTACACAGTAACGGGCTCCCTCCCCTTCTTCTCTCTCTCCCAGCCGGCCCAGCCCATTCCTCCCTGCGCGCGCCACCTGACACCCGGGCCCCACCCGTCAGAGACCCCTCTCTCCGTGCCCACGCGCCCGACTACCTTCACCCACCTATCGGCGCCAACAGCCCCCCCTCGCGCCCGAGCCCGAGCCCGACCCCACCCGTCAACCGCCACCCTCGCGCACTCACGCCCACTGGCTAGTGGCCCCCACCTATCGGACCCGTCGTCCACCTCGCGCCAACCTCCCCTAACTCCGCCGGCCGAGGACCTTGCCTCGGATCCGCTCGCCGGCTCCCCCTCCCGTTAAACTGATGCCGGCATTAAATTCCCCGAGGCCCGCCGGCCATTTAAACGCGTTAAGGCACGCGTTTAAGCCTCCGGATCGTATTTACCTGCATGGCGAAACCTCGCCGGTGAGTAAATCCCCCCTCCTCGGCTTTCCTTGTATACGACGCCTGTTAACCCTCGCCGGCTCGCCTATTTAAGCCCCCTGGCAATCCGCACTTGATCCCCCATGCCCTCTCGCTGCTAGAACACACAGAACGCCCGTGACACCCGTTTAAACACCTCAACGCCACCTTCAGTCCAGCCACCGCTCACCGTCGCCAGAGCCCCTCCCCGTCCTCGCCATCGCCACCATCGTGACCACAAGGACGACCTCGACCTCAGCCACCCCTCCACCGACGTCGAACCCCGCCAGAACACCATCGCCGACGAGGAGCCCGAACCACTCCGTCGTCTACCCTCGCCGCCGACCACTTCTCGTCGACCCCTCGCCTCGCCTAAGGTACCCCCGTGATCCCCGAGACGTCCTCTTTCCATTTCTAGGCTTAGCTAGGGCCGCCGTCGCTCGCCGTGGCCCCTGGCCCGCTGCCGTCGTCGGAGAAGATGACCGGCACGGGTCGAGTACCCGTGCCGTGTCGGATTCAATCCCGACTGCGCGATCACGATTGAGCGGTGCCAGTTACACCACGTGTGCGATCTAATCCGCACCGTCAGATCTGGTCAAAGCGGTATGTTTTAATCTCACGTGTTCATTTCCATTTAAAACCCACACTCGATCTCGTGCGTTCACTTAACCGTCCCACCTTGCCCTCGCGCGTTGGATCTGGATCCAACGGTCCAGATTGGGCCGGACCACGCGCACAGTGCGCGGGTTCACCGTGGGCCTGGCTCACCGTGGACCCGAGGGGATTTAAATTTAAAATAAATTCCAGAAACTGTTTAAAACTTGTAAAATTCATATCTGGCGCATTTGAACTCTAAAAATTGTCATTTCAATTCCAGAAATTTTATAATTTTATTCTCTACACATTAGTTCAATAAAAACAGTATGTTACTTTAGACTTTTTCATGTTTATTTAAATAAGTATTCAAATACCCTTTGGGTAAAAATGTACATTCAATTATTTAAATTTCATTAAAGTTTATATGTATTTTCTCTCTGTTCATATACTGAAAACCACTACATTGCCCATGAACCTTTCATTTTAAATTGATTAGAATGTTTAAAATGAGGTTACTCACAATTAAAACCCTTTTTCAAAGGACAACACTTCATTTTAATTTCTTTTAAAGTTATTTATAAAATGAATTTCAGGACCTTAACAACTTGATTTTTCTTTAGATTAAACCAAATTAGACCTATGTGCTTGTTGTGTGATTTTATATTGTTTAGATTGGATGTTGTATTTATTTGATTCTCCTTTATTTATATTGGAAAGACTACGACGCCGTCGAGGAGCCAGAATATTTCCCGGAAGTTCCTCCCTCACCCTTCGCTGAACAAGGCAAGTCACCAAACCAATCTTTTGAGCATATTGAACCCATGTTTTATTAAACTATCGCTAAAACACATAGGCTATACATGCATTAGTCATATGAAACCCTTACAATATATTTATTTAGGATCCCCCGACCTTGATGTGCAACCCAAGCCATGCTATCTCGCCTAACCTCCTTGTCACCATATGATTAGTATTATTAGTTAGTGTCCAATGTATTGACACGATCGCTATAGGATAAAAATGAGTCGTAGCAAGATGGTTCTACTATATGATCCCCGTTACTTCTTATCCTTGGAATTCTGTCGATGATGAGTTGTGGTTGTGAGTGGATGCATGGTGGGTTCCGGGTGCAAGCTAGGGCATTGGTCGGTAGCACCCGGGGCACTATAAGGACCGGTCTGCGGGATCCGTTGCAATACACTTCTGTACTAACCACAAGTCTAATGGGTAAGTCCTAACTAAGGTATGGAGTGTTCCAAACCGAGGCCACCATTTGGAGATGGGTCAAGCAGCACCTGTGGGTGGCTTGTACCGACGTGGCACAAAAGGGGGTGCGACGTTAGCCGGGATGCGGCCCGGCGCGCCGGCGAAACCTAGAGCGAGTGGTTATCGCTTGGAGCATTTCATGCTGAGGTTTTGGCACGAGTTCCCGTGGAATGGGTCATCTCGTTTGGGATGAGTGCGTGCCTTGTGGGTACAGTAGTACATCTCTGATCAGAGTCATAAATCTTTTCGAAAAGCCGAGCCCACTGTCAAGGGCGGGTTGTGTGACATCCCACAGTTAGATTACTTGGAATATGTATGTGCATGATGGTTTGACATGTAAGGACTATTGTGCGAGGAGGTAAAACGTACTCCTCGAGTTAGATGATGTTATTGATGTTCATGTTTATATTCTCGCATGATAAAATGTGATTACACTAAATGCCATAACTGAAAATGTAATTTTCCGCACTTTGAGCCATGATCCTTCCATTGTTATTACCTTGCATTATTACTTGCATTTGCGGTGGCTTGTTGAGTACTTTTTGTACTCATACCCGTTGAACACCACAAAGGATGCCTACTACGAAGAAGGTCTGGAGTAGCGACCCAGTCAAGCAAAGATCCTGAAGAAGGCGTTCGTCATGCTATTTACTTTTATTACTATTTTTATTTCAACTCTGATGTAATAATTATGGTCTGTGTACCATTAATATTGTCGTATGTACGATTGTCGCATGATGAACCTCTTGTATTATTGTCTTTCTTATGAAATTCAATAATGTTCCGATTTCGGTAAATCAGGGCGCCACAGTGCCTCGAAAGGTATACTTCGAATCTTTTGTCTTTGTCAAATTCCTGTAACAATTTTTACTTGTAAATGTTCACCAAATACCTTGATGCCGCAGGTACATCGAGGGGCGACGAAGCCCCGGTGGCACACGAAGCTCCAGCTTCTTTTCGGGTTGTGGTTTCGATGGACACCTCGACTCCACTAGACACCCCGGCCCCAGTGGCGGGGGGCGTTTCCGCCGGGGTGGCTCCGGTGGCCGAGGCCATCCCTGCTGATGCGGCTGCAGTGGCTGGAGCCATTCCTACCGGTCCGGCTCTAGCCGAAGGGGTAGCCGCCGAAGGAGGAGCTACCTCCACCGGAGTCGAGCCTCCTGTCTTCGTGCCGGGGAGGGGCAAAAGCATGTCAAGCCTCGGACTCCCTCTCGGCCCGACGATGACACCCTCTTCCAACGAGCCTTCGGCAAGAAACTTGGAGGAAGAGGCAACGACAGATGATCGCCAAGCTCTATCTTGGCTTCCTCTGCTGGCTCCGTTTCTGGAGCAACGAACGGGCCTCCAGGCGCTCCTAGAGCCTTTGTCAGAGAAAAGCCAGGAAGTTGCCAACTCCGACTTGGTCTCTATTCTAAGCGAAGCTAGAGCGGCAGCGACTTCCAATGAGGTCGAAACCAATCGACTCAAATGGAAGGTTACCACCCTCCAAGCCACGCTCAAGGGCTCCAAAGAGAGAGCACTTCGGTTGGAGGAAGAAGTCCTCGAAGAACGGAGGGCTAGGGCCAAAGCCGACGAAGCCCTCCGACTCGCAAGGCAGGACAGCGACGCACTCTGGACTTCAGCCCAAGAAGTTGAAGCCGAGTGCTTGGTGCTCCGTGCGGAGGTTGAGAAGCTCTGGCAGGTGGCGGCTACTTCGAGCACCCAATTGGTAGAGCTCCAGGGCTCTCTCAAGCAAGCGATGGCCCTGAAGAGCTCCTTGCTGTCCTAGATGGCCGAAGTGTCTGCTACCGCTGCGAGGCTAGAGACGGTAGAGAAGAAGAATGCCAATGTAGCAGAACGTACCTTGGATGCCCTTTAGGGTACCTTGGAATATTTTGGCACCATGTTCCCTTCGTCTTCTGCTGTGGCCAGCGAGCCCCTCGACCGGAAGCTGGAGAGGATCCAAGTGGCGGCGTCACTAATGATGAGCTCTGGTGTCCGGTATGGAGAGATCTCCAGACAGTGTGCCGGAATTGGAGTTCTCTGCCACCTCGAAGCCCTTCAGATTCCTATCGCTCCAGTCGGGGGTTCGACGCCCGGAAGCTTTGCCTCCGAGGACTTGTTGCATCCTTCACCGAATGTAGACTCGGCCTGGGAAGTTTTCCGGTCAACCTGGAAGATGGACCACAAGGTTGCAGCTAAAGCTTGGACCAAAACTTCTCTTAATGTAAAAGTATGATAAATTAATATGAATTGCACCGAAAGCATCTTGTTGGACCGGAAACGGCGACCAGAGGGGGGTGAATGGGAGCTTTTAAAATTTCGGGCTAAAAACTAGCCTTCGGTTTTAGTTCTGTCTTCTGCGGAACAGGCTTCGAACACTACCTTCGAAGGTCTGGTTCGGAGGTGTTTTGACAGCTCCGAACACAGGCTTCGCAGGACCAAAAGTTCGAAGCCAAGAAGACTTCGCTCCACTTACAACCCTCGAAAATCTACACTGCTAAGTCAGTGCAGGCTCCGCACACAGGGTGCTTCGAGCAGGCTTCGCACTTCACCCTTCGCAAGAGTGGACGCCCCACTGAGGACTTCGACCAAGTACTTGGCAGCAACAACTGGTGCTGGGCTTCGTACACGAAGGTATAAACGCACACTGACAGACTTCGCTAGAGTCACAGACACGATAAAAACACGGGCTTCGATCAGGGCTTCGCTAGTAAGCAGCGAGGTCTCGCCTCCTGTTACACAGAGCGACAGCACACTGAAAAACACACTTTGCACAAAACACCCTTCGCCTAGACAGGCTTCGGTGCACTACAACTAGCGAGGTATGTAAAACAAGCTCAAGCAAAAAGCACACAGAAGCAGGGCTTCACCGCTTGAACAAGGAACACAATAAAATTGAACTCTGGATGAATACAACGAAGTGTGTGGCTAGTACAGGAGCTCAACAGTAAATGCTCAAAGTGTTAAATGTTACCTACCGAGCCCCCATATTTATAGCCCACAGTTCACCCAAAGGAATTGACTACTTTACCCCTAGGGTTTACATTGGTTTTGTCTCTACAGAACTGAGGGGTACAAAAGGTAGTCAACTTTATTGGAGGCTTCTCTGTCAGCCTTTGCAGAGGGGACAGCGCCAGCTTTTTGCAGAGCAGACACTATCAGACTTGCAGCCTTTGACCTTTCCGAAGCCCCCATTCGCACGCGAGGGGTGCGGTAGCTTCGGTGAGAAGCCTTGAGCCAGATGGCCTTCGCTTCACCGAAGTCAGCCGTCGATACAGTGACGGTTTTGAGCCGAAGCCGTCAAAGCCCTTGGGCCTTCGCACCAACACCTCCGGAGTGGACCACCACGGCTTCGCAGCTTCCGCCCAGCTCGAACTCCGTCAGTCCGTGTACCGAAGCCATGCAGGTCGAAGTACCACAAGACAACCACACTCCGAAGCCCCACCTTCGGAGTATCACCCTTCAAAGTCCCTCCTTCGTCCAAGGCCTCCGCACGAAGCATTCCATGAGCACTTCGTCACAGTGTCTCTCCCAGAGCACACTTCTCGACGAGCCTCACCCGGACCATGCCTTCGATGCGCCTCGACTTCTGAGACCTTCGTCGGGTACCCTTCGAATGTCTCCCTCCAGAGCACACTTCGAACTCCTTGCCTCCGCAGAGGACTTGATCCATCCAACTCCGAAGTCACTCCATTCGGAGTACCTTCGAAGTGCCTCACCTCCGAGGACTTTGTCTCGGAGTACCTTCAGCCGGAGCCACACTCCGCACTCTCTGCCTTCACCTGGCGCACCTCGACCCGAGGACCGACCCAGACCCCTTCGCAGCCACCGTGACGGAGCTCCCTGCTCCCCTAGCATCAAGCCTCCCGCTTGACCCAAGTTCACCTGCCGCGAACCTGTCCGTCCCCTCCGAAGTCCCTGCGCACCACAGATAAGCAGACAAGTGTATCCAGTACTCCGGAGACCTCTCCGGGTTAGCAACCTCCGGCACACACTCCGGTGTACCGCCCAAAGTACCGAAGCCTTCGGTACACACCCAGTCATCGTGTACTGTCGGACCCCTCCGACAGGCACACTCCGCTGCCACAGCTGCAGCAACCAAACTACCGAACACCCTTCGGTGAAACCACCTCCGAACACCCTTCGGAGGTCCAACCTTCGAACCCCCTTCGGAGGTACCCCTTCGAACCTTGGGGTAAAAGCCTGTCAATCACTCATCACTAGCACCGAAACCAACACTTGGTTTCTCAATCTCCCCCTTGATGAGTGCATTGACAACCAACATTAAATCCAAGAAAATTTAAAAACTTTCAGCACATAAGTGACCATAAAAACTCAGAAAAGAGCCAAATCATGTCACTTGACAAAAGAATTTTCCTCCCCCTTTCTAAAAAGCCCCTTCGGCAAATCTCCCATTTTCAAGATAAAAACTCCCCCTGAGTTAATTTTCCCCCTTTTTCAACAGAGAACCTTCTCCCCCTTTGGAAATTATACCCCCTTGCGGCAGAGAACGTAGCAAGTCTCTCCCCCTTTGGCAATGCAAGCATCAAGGAGCATGAAAAGGATGCATAGCTTGGAAATGAGCAGAATTGCAAAGACATATAAAGCAAAAATATGACAATAATAACACCAATGATCATGGGCTTAGCTCAAATTAACATTCTCTAAAACATGATGAAGCATGTGATTTGATCATTTTTGAAATAAAAGCATCACCACTTAGTCAAGGAAACTAGACAAGTAAAAGCAAGGACTGCGCAAAGCTAGTCAATTTCTACTCTAGACAGACAAGTCCAGTTCAAATGGAGCATGAAAAGCAAACTTGATGATCACTGAATTTTGTTGTTCTTTTCTTAGTGCCAGGGGTTATTTGTTTGTCCACCTTATACTTTCCAATCCGGCCAAGCCTAGGCATGAAAGCCATTAGAATCTTAAAGCAATGATTTTGGCATACACTACATTATTCCAGTTCAGACCAATGTGCAATGGTAAGCAGTCTAGAATAGGGTAGTGCGACAAACAAATCCTCCTAGATCTTTTAACTTGAAGCATGCAAATCATGGAGTTTTTGATTTTAACTAAGTGAACCAATTTGATGGCACTTTATGAATATCCATGAAAAAATAGAACAATTTTTCAAGTTGCAATTTTGAGCATCCAAAGAAATGTGTCTTGCTATCAAGTAGATAAAAGATAGCTAAAAGCAGTCCTACCTAAACATGCTAGATTCAAGACTAAGCAGTGAGCACGATTTAATTTTAAAAAGAAAACATCATGCATATGAATGTTTCAGATAAATTAAAAAGAGCTGAGCTATTATGATGTCATGGATTATAATCAGGCATATAAGTGCAAAAGATGTAAATGCAATTTCAACACACAATTAGCAAATGCACATCCATCTAAAACTGCTCCCCCTCACAAAATGCCGTAAGGGTGACAAATACCAAGTTCCCCACGCAAGTAAGCAAATCGAGAAGCATCGAGGGGTTTTGTGAAAATATCGGCTAGCTGGTGTTGGGTATCAACATATTGAAGTTCAATATCACCCTTCTCATTGTGATCTCTGAGAAAATGATATCGCACATCAATGTGTTTGGTTCTGGAGTGCTGAACCAGGTTGTTTGCTATACAAATAGCACTAGTGTTATCACAGAAAAGTGGAACACTCTTATATTCTAACCCGAAATCCCGCAAAGTGGAAGTCATCCACAGAATCTGAGAGCAACAGCTAGCTGCAGCAACATATTCGGCCTCAGCCGTTGATTGTGCAACACTAGACTGTTTGCGGGAAGACCAGCAAACCAAAGAAGTACCCAGAAAATGACAAGTACCAGAGGTACTCTTCCTATCAATCCTACACCCAGCAAAATCCGCATCGGAATAACCTCGAAGACATAAAGATGAAGATGCTGAATACCATATGCCAAATTCGAGGGTATGTTTGAGATACCTTAGGATGCGCTTGACCGCTTGGCTGTGCGAAGCGCGTGGTGAAGCCTGAAAACGAGCGCACAGACACACAACGAAGTGTATATCTGGCCTCGTAGCAGTCAAGTAGAGGAGAGAGCCGATCATGCTTCGGAACTCCTTCTGATCTACGGCTTCTCCATCTTCGTCAGGGTCCAATGCTACAGATATAGCCATTGGAGTGGCGAGGGGCTTCGCATCAGCCATGTCAAACTTCTTGAGCAGGTCCTTGGTGTACTTTGTCTGGTGGACAAAAGTACCTTGTATGCTTTGCTTGATTTGCAAACCAAGGAAAAAGGTGAGTTCACCCATCATCGACATCTCAAATTCTCTTCTCATGGTATCTGCAAACTCGGCAACCAAAGCATAAGAAGAGCCACCAAAGATGATATCATCCACATAAATCTGAACTAGGAGGAAATCTTTGCCATGCTTGAGAGTAAACAGTGTTTTATCAACAGAGCCCATCAAATACCCTCGCTCAAGCAGAAAAGACTTAAGTCTATCATACCAAGCCCGAGGGGCCTGCTTGAGTCCATAAAGAGCCTTATGAAGTTTAAGGACTTTATGTGGGTACTTGGGGTTTTCAAAACTAAGGGGTTGTTTTACATAAACATCTTCACCTATGAAGCCATTAAGAAAAGCACTTTTGACATCCATTTGATAGAGTTTGAATCCCCGGGATGTCGCAAAGGCAAGCAAAATCCTAATGGCCTCAAGGCGAGCAACAGGTGCAAAAGTTTCAGTAAAATCAATCCCTTCTAGTTGAGAAAAGCCCTAAGCTACAAGTATAGCCTTATTTCTAACTATAGTCCCATCCTCCCCTTGTTTGTTTTTGAAAATCCATTTTGTTCCAATGAAATGAACATTTGGTGGAGGATCAACTAATGACCAGACTTGGTTTCTCTCAAAATTTCAAGTTCCTCATGCATGGCATTGATCCAACTAGAATCAGAAAGTGCATGACTAACATCTAAGGGCTCGAAAGAAGCAACAAAAGCGGAATCAATGAAATGAGCATGAGAACGTGTTACCCTTTGATCAAGCTCACCAATGATCTGCTCAGGAGGGTGCATCCTTTGAACATAATGTGGAGCCTCGCGGCGGGATGCAGTCTCCCCCTCAACTTGTGCGTTGGAGTGGTCCAAGATGACCGATGTTGAGGTAGTCGCTTCGGGACCTCGTGCCGAAGTGGTCAAAGCGGGGTCGGCTTCGGGGGTTGATGTCGAGGGTAGTAGGGGTTCATCCTCGAAATCTTCGGGATCTTCTTCTTCGAATAAGGTCTGTTCCATGTCGTGTTCATTTGCCTGTTCAAAAGCAGAACTAACAGAGGGGGTTGATTCATCAAAAGTCACATCACATGACTCGATGACAGTGTTAGTTTCCAAATTATAAACACGATAAGAATGACCATGATTAGTGTAACCTAGAAAGATCCCGTCAGAAGAGCGCGACTCAAATTTATCCAAATTACCACGTTTTAGGATAAAGCAGCGACAGCCAAAAACTCGAACATGAGTAACCTTGGGCTGTCTCCCAAAACGCAGCTCATAAGATGTCAAATTTAAAATTGAGCGCAAGAAGATTCGGTTTGAGATGTAACATGCAGTGTTCATGACCTCAGCCCAGAATTTTCTAGGAGTCCTATACTCATCAAGCATCGTCCTAGCCATCTCAACCAAAGTGCGGTTCTTCCTCTCAACAACATCGTTCTGTTGAGGAACCCGCGGAGCAGAGAATTGATGTTCTATGCCATGCTCCATGCAAAAGTCAACAAAGAGACTGTTTTTGAACTCGGTGCCATTATCACTTCGAATGAATTTCAATGCACCTGGGAGTTCAGTGAAACATCATCCTTGCTGGCAAGAAAGAAGACCCAAGAGTAGCGAGAGAAATCATCGACAATAACTAATACATACCACTTGCCGCCTAAAGAACTAACCCGAGAAGGACCTACAATGTCCATATGGAGAAGTTCTCCGGGTTGTTCAGTCATCACTGTGGTGACTGGCGAATGCAAAGCAGCAATCATTTTTCCATGTCGACAAGGAGTGCAAACTAAATTCTTCTCAAACTTGAGCTTGGGCAATCCTCGGATCAGGCCTAGGGCACTCAAACGAGCGAGCAACTCAAAGCTCATATGCCCTAGTCTCTTGTGCCACTTCCAAAGCTCAGAAGTTGAATGTGCAACAAGACAATGAGAAGAACCAGATGACTCTGAAAAATCAGCTCCAAAAACTCTCCCAACTCTAAAGATCTTACACACCACAACGCCATCAGAATTGAGCACTTGCGAAGTATCGCGATGGAATCGCACTTCGAAGCCCTCATCAAGCAACTGAGACACCGACAGCAAATTGTATCCCAGGTTTTCAACCAAAGCAACATCTTTGAGAGTGAAATTCGAATTAATTCTTACCACACCTTTACCTTTCACTCTACTCCTTCGATTGTTTCCGAAGGTGATATGTTCCCTTTGCTTGGTTGTGGTGAGGCTGGAGAACCATGCTGCATCTCCGGTCATGTGGCGCGAACAACCGGAGTCCATGATCCACGTGCCCTCCAAGCCTCGATCTGTCGCTTACACAAGATAAGAATATCTCGATCGCTCAGTGCTGGGGTGAGTGAAATAATGACGAGGCATCCAGCACTGAGTGACCCGAGTAGTAGGCACAGAAAAAGTAGATGGTCTACGCACAGGAAAATCGAAATGATGCAAAGTGCGAGGTCTACCTACATGCTGTGATCGAACAACATGACGAGGTCTCCTACTCTGACGAGGTACAAAGCTACTCGCCCGAGGTCTAACACCATATGGAACATGGTGAACACCTCGAGGAGCAAAACCTCTCCGAGAAGCACGAGGAGCCTCAAAAGCAGGACGATAGTAAAACTCAGACTCATGCATACCTAAAGATGGGTAATGCATGTCCTGGTAACTCATCGCCTGAGCGCGTCGCTCATCCTTGATGCGACAAAAACAGAACCCAACCAAATGACCCGCCCGCTGACAGTAAGAACAGTGAAACACTCTCCTAGGGGCACTCTCATGGGTCACAGGAGCAACTCTCACATGCTCCTTGGGCTTCTGCTGAGTGGTTTTCTTGGGAGGGATTTTCTTGGCAGGAGGTGTAGTTTTCTTTGGTGGTCGGGTAGGCTTTTTGGCTGAAGGGGTGTCTAACAGAGCTCTCTCTTTCTCTAAGGTAGTGGGTGAGGTAAAAACAGTTTTGGTCTTACTGTCTGAAGGAATCCTCTCAAAACCCAAACCCAGAGCTACCCCTGCTCTGTCAGCACACATCTTGGTCTTGGCCAAGAGCAAATCCATCCTACCCTTTCCCTCAGTGCATTTATTAACCACGGAAAGAAGGTATTAATTTTCTGACATGAGGTTTTCAGCTCGCTCTCTAGCAGTGCCTAGCTGGTCCTTAAGGGTAATGCATGTGTCACAAACAGGCTGCACATCCTTAGAACTACCGGCCCTCT
Organism: Zizania palustris; assembly: GCA_019279435.1. Classification (NCBI taxonomy): domain Eukaryota; kingdom Viridiplantae; phylum Streptophyta; class Magnoliopsida; order Poales; family Poaceae; genus Zizania; species Zizania palustris. The sequence continues at coordinate 79,105,666 of JAAALK010000082.1, read as the reverse complement.
CCAATCTAGCCTCTAAATCATGAACATGCTTATCACGTAAATTAATGCTTTCGCGTAATAAAGAACAGTTCATGCATCCAATAATATCATGAGGTCTAGAATCCACCTCCAAAAGCTGCTTCTGTGCAGTCTCAAGCTCGGAAAGAGTTTGAGCATGTACAGAACGCAACTGAGCAAGCTCACTCATAACAACAGTACAAGATTCACATTCAGCATCATTAACTTTAGACTTAAGCATGGTATATTCAGTAGAAACAGATTCTAGCCTAAGTCTAAGGTCTTTTCTTTCTCTAGCGGCTTGCACAAGTAATCTATCATGACCAAGAACTACTTCATTCAGCTCATCTAATTTAATTAATAGTTGGTCAGATGATAGAGGTACCTCAGATGAGTCAAGCTCATCACCGCTGTGATCGCTGTCGGCCATGAAGCAAAGGTCGGTGAAGTCTCGTCCCTTCTTGTCCTTCTTGTCCTCCTTCCTTGGGGACTCCTCCTCAGAGCTCGACTCCTCAGTTGAGGAAGTGTCGATGTCGCTGAGAGCAGCAACAAATGCTCTAGAAGCGGCCTTGGCTACTTTCTTAGCCACCTTGCCGCGCTTGCCCTTCACAAAGGACTTCCTCTCCTTCTTGTGGTATTTAGGGCGCTCACTCTGATCTCTCTTTCTGAGCTTAGGGCAATTGGCCTTGATGTGAGAAGTGTCGCCACACTCAAAACAACCACTAAAACCACTTCTCCTCTGATCCTGTCTCTCATGATGAAAATGGGTGAACCTCCGGGCAATGAGAGCAAGCTCATCATCATCTAGAGTGTCCACCTGCTCCTTTGTGACGGAGACCAGGGAGGACAAAGCAAAACCATCTGCAAAAACACAAGTGCCAGATGTGCTTGGTTCTGCAGTGGTGCCACAGCTAGTGCTAGAAACCAATGCCAATGGTTGTGGCAAGGAGCTTCTGTGCACTGCAAGAGATGCCTTGGCAATCTCTGTGGACTTCAGCTTGCTGAAGAGCTCATCACAGGTCAATGTGTCATAACCTGCGGACTCCTCAATGCTGGATATCTTTACTTCCCATATGCTACGGTCAAGAGCATAGAGAAGCTTGATAGCCCTATCATGATCATTGTAAGCAAGCATCCCGTTGGATCGCAAGTTACTCACTATCGCATCAAAGCGAGAAAACATGGCATCTATAGATTCACCAGGTGCCTGCACAAACAGCTGATACTGTTGGTTGTATGTGCTTTGGCGCCTGGCCTTAATCTGTGTAGAGCCCTCATGAAAAATAGTGAGTGTTGTCCAAATCTCCCTAGCAGTCCTAAGGTGATGCACCCTATCAAACTCACTCCGGCTCAAACCAATGAACAGTATATTCCTAGCCTTGGAGTTGGCATTATACTGATCTTTTTCTTTTTGAGTGGTGCGAGTATCAGGGATGGAGTATTGTGAGTCCACAATCTCCCAAATTGCATTTCCTTGGCTTAACAAGTAAGCCTCCATGCGCACCTTCCAGTATGCAAAATCAGTCCCATCGAACAGAGGAATTTTACTGCCTCTATCCATGTCGCCAATAGATCACATAACCGGTTAAGGTCAACTGGTGATCTTATCCTGCTCTGATACCAATTGTTGGACCGGAAACGGCGACCAGAGGGGGGTGAATGGGAGCTTTTAAAATTTCGGGCTAAAAACTAGCCTTCGGTTTTAGTTCTGTCTTCTGCGGAACAGGCTTCGAACACTACCTTCGAAGGTCTGGTTCGGAGGTGTTTTGACAGCTCCGAACACAGGCTTCGCAGGACCAAAAGTTCGAAGCCAAGAAGACTTCGCTCCACTTACAACCCTCGAAAATCTACACTGCTAAAACAGTGCAGGCTCCGCACATAGGGTGCTTCGAGCAGGCTTCGCACTTCACCCTTCGCAAGAGTGGACGCCCCACTGAGGACTTCGACCAAGTACTTGGCAGCAGCAACTGGTGCTGGGCTTCGTACACGAAGGTCTAAACGTACACTGACAGACTTCGCTAGAGTCACAGACACGATAAAAACACGGGCTTCGATCAGAGCTTCGCTAGTAAGCAGCGAGGTCTCGCCTCCTGTTACACATAGCGACAGCACACTGAAAACACACTTCGCACAAAACACCCTTCGCCTAGACAGGCTTCGGTGCACTACAACTAGCGAGGTATGTAAAACAAGCTCAAGGAAAAAGCACACAGAAGCAGGGCTTCGCCGCTTGAACAAGGAACACAATAAAATTGAACTCTGGATGAATACAACGAAGTGTGTGGCTAGTACAGGAGCTCAACAGTAAATGCTCAAAGTGTTAAATGTTACCTACCGAGCCCCCATATTTATAGCCCACAGTTCACCCAAAGGAATTGACTACTTTACCCCTAGGGTTTACATTGGTTTTGTCTCTACAGAACTGAGGGGTACAAAAGGTAGTCAACTTTATTAGAGGCTTCTCTGTCAGCCTTTGCAGAGGGGACAGCGCCAGCTTTTTGCAGAGCAGACACTGTCAGACTTGTAGCCTTTGACCTTTCCGAAGCCCCCCTTCGCACGCGAGGGGTGCGGTAGCTTCGGTGAGAAGCCTTGAGCCAGATGGCCTTCGCTTCACCAAAGTCAGCCTTCGATACAGTGACGGTTTTGAGCCGAAGCCGTCAAAGCCCTTGGGCCTTCGCACCAACACCTCCGGAGTGGACCACCATGGCTTCGCAGCTTCCGCCCAGCTCGAACTCCGTTAGTCCGTGTACCGAAGCCATGCAGGTCGAAGTACCACAAGACAACCACACTCCGAAGCCCCACCTTCGGAGTATCACCCTTCGAAGTCCCTCCTTCGTCCAAGGCCTCCGCACGAAGCATTCCATGAGCACTTCGTCGCAGTGTCTCTCCCCGAGCACACTTCTCGACGAGCCTCACCCGGACCATGCCTTCGATGTGCCTCGACTTCTGAGACCTTCGTCGGGTACCCTTCGAATGTCTCCCTCCGGAGCACACTTCGAACTCCTTGCCTCCGCAGAGGACTTGATCCATCCAACTCCGAAGTCACTCCATTCGGAGTACCTTCGAAGTGCCTCACCTCCGAGGACTTTGTCTCGGAGTACCTTCAGCCGGAGCCACGCTCCGCACTCTCTGACTTCACCTGGCGCACCTCGACCCGAGGACCGACCCAGACCCCTTCGTAGCCACTGTGACGGAGCTCCCTGCTCCCCTGGCATCAAGCCTCCCGCTTGACCCAAGTTCACCTGCCGCGAACCTGTCCGTCGCCTCCGAAGTCCCTGTGCACCACAGATAAGCAGACAAGTGTATCCAGTACTCCGGAGACCTCTCCGGGTTAGCAACCTCCGGTACACACTCCGGTGTACCGCCAGTACCGAAGCGTTCGGTACACACCCAGTCATCGTGTACTATCGGACCCCTCCGACAGGCACACTCCGCTGCCACAGCTGCAGCAACCAAACTACCGAACACCCTTCGGTGAAACCACCTCCGAACACCCTTCGGAGGTCCAACCTCCGAACCCCCTTCGGAGGTACCCCTTCGAACCTTGGGGTAAAAGCCTGTCAATCACTCATCACTAGCACCGAAACCAACACTTGGTTTCTCACATCTTGTTTTTTCTTTACCCTCCTACCCATCCTTGTGGGTGGGGGACCTTACGCGTTGCAAAAAGGTTCGTCGGTCACAATGATGTGCATAACAATTTGATGCTTCGCACAATACTTAATAACCATATTTTACCTTTTCGTAGGGTTCTTCGAACATAGGTTCGTATTATGATTTTTGTAAGTGTCGGAGCTGAATTTTTTATTTGCAGTCTCTTATACTAGTCGCTTAGGACTTTAAAAGTGTCTCGTTGGCCGGAGCCTTGAAACCTTATTGCTTGGTCACCTTCGACTCTTTTACAGATGCTTTGAACCCGCAGGCCGGAAGTCTGTTTATCTTTAAAGTCCTTGGACTCTTCTACGGATTCTAACAAGCCGAGGCCTGGAATCCATAGGCTGGCCACCTTCGGCTCTTTTACAGATACTTCGAACCCAGAGGCCAGAAATCTGTTCTTTTAAAGTCCTTAGACTCTTCTACGGATCCTAACAAGCCGGAGCCTAGAATCCGTAGGCTGGCCACCTTCGGCTCTTTTACAGATACTTCGAACCCGAGGGCCAGAAGTCTGTTTATCTTTAAAGTCCTAGGACTCTTCTACAGATCCTAACAAGACGAGGCCTAGAATCCGTAGGCTGGCCACCTTCGGCTCTTTTACAAATACTTCGAACCCGAAGGCCAGAAATCTGTTCTTTTAAAGTCCTTAGACTCTTCTACGGATCCTAACAAGCCGGAGCCTGGAATACGTAGGCTGGCCACCTTTGGCTTTTTTACAGATACCTCGAACCCGGAGGCCGGAAATCTGTTCTTTTAAAGTCCTTAGACTCTTCTATGGATCCTAACAAGCCGGAGCCTGGAATCCGTAGGCTGTAGCGAAGCCCTTGAACCCATGGTTCGCAGGCTGCTTCTCGAGTCCTTAGAAAGATGCTTGGCTCCGCAAGCATCTCCGTCCTCCTGATGCGTCCACCAGGAGTAAGGGATATTCTAAGAGCAAAAAAATTCGACTCTCCACTTTATTTAGAAAAGGAATTGTTACAAGTGATTACAAGGAGCCCCTAAGCGTAATAACGCTTAAGGTGCTCCGCATGCCATGCATGTTTCAATTCTTCCCCTTCTAAATTAGCTAATTTAAACGATCTGGGGCTCCCTGAGCGTGGGATAATATATGGTCCTTCCCATTTATTTCCTAGCTTCCTCAGGGCTATTACACTTCGCAAACTAGATGACCTGGTCTAACCTCGTTCAGCTTTATCTTCGGGTCATACCATGTTCTTGTTTGGCCTTGGTACTTCATCAGATTGGCGATAGCTCGAAGCCTTGTTTCTTCTGACAAGTCCAGCGAAGTGTTCCTCTTGTCTTCATCTCCGGGTTGCACTACACGAAGGGATCCACCCCTGAGCTCCGTAGGAGTCATGGCCTCATCTCCTAATAGTAGTCTAAATGGGGTAAAGCCTGTGGACCTGGCTTGAGTGGTTCGAATGGAGCACAAGATCTTAGGAAGTTCTTCGACCCACAACCCCTTGGCTAACACGACAATCCTTCGATTCAGACCGGAGAGGATGTTCCCGTTGGCTCGCTTGACAGCTCCGTTGGATTGTGGATGGCGCACTGTTGCGAAGCATAACTTAATGCCCAGTTCTTCACAAAAATATTTGAATGTGTAAGCTTCGATCTGGGTTCCATTATCCACGGTTAGCTCCCTTGGCACTCCGAACCTGCATATAATATTCTACGAGAAAATTTTTTCCACATTCCTTGAAGTGATAGCAGTCAATGGTTCTACTTCGACACACTTTGAAAAATATTCAATTGCTACCACTGCAAACTTCAAGCTGCCTTTGGCCATTGGAAAAGGGCCTATGAGGTCCATTCCCCATCGAGCCATTGGCCACACCGGGGCAATAACTTGAAGTGGGACTGGCGTACGGTGGCTTCGTCTTCCCATCCACTGGCATCCTTGGCAGGTTCGGACCAACTCCTCCGCATCTCTTACAATTGTCGACCAGTAGAGCCCCTGCCAAAGTGTTTTGCCTACTAGAGCGCGAGGGGCTAAGTGGCTTCCACATAAACCTTCGTGAATGTCCCGAAGTATGTCTTGGCCTTTGGGTTGAGAGATGCACCGGAGTAGAGGAGAACACACTCCGGCTTTGTACAACATCCCATTGACAAGCTTATAATTTCGAGCCCTTGCTTGTAACCTTCGGGAATCCGGACCTTCTGAAGAATCTACGGTACCTTGCAAGACACCCATTATCGGAGCCCGCCAATCTGCAGTTGGAATGCAAAGGACTTCTGCGGAGGGTAACTGATTGACTGTAGGCTTGACTAGTTCTTCATAAAAAGCACCCTCCGGGAGGTCCAATGCTCCGGCTGCAGCCTTTGCCAGAATGTCTGCAAGTTGATTATCTGTTCGAGGGATGCTTCGAATAGAAAATCCTTTGAATGCTGTGACGACATGGGAATCTGTTTTAATTATTATCCTTGCTGCTCCAAGTGCCTTTGCCTTTCGGAGGCCTAGCAGGACCCCTTCGTATTCTGCGATATTATTGGTGGTCTTAAAGTTGAGCCTCGCAGAATACATGGCCTTCTGCCCTAACGGTGATATGATGACTGCTCCAGCTCCGGTGCCAGATGCCTGATAAGCTCCGTTAGAAAATATTGTCCATAAACCTTCGGAGGGCTCCTCAGGAGCCCAAACTGCAGATGGAGTACATTCTGCTACGAAGTCAGCTATGATTTGGGATTTGATAGTTGTTCTTGCTGTGAAGGAAATTCCGAAGGGGGCTAGCTCGATAGCCCATTTCCCAATCCTCCCCGTAGAATCTTTGCTTCGGAGCATATCACCAAGAGGGTACGAGGTAGGAATGATTAAGTTATGCGCCAGAAAATAATGCCTTAGCTTCCGCGAGGCCATTACCAGGGCATAAGCAAATTTCTCGAGCTCGGAGTATCTTATCTTAGCTTCGGACAAAGCTTCTAAAACAAAATAAACTGGGTTCTGTACCAGCTTTCCCTTAAGCTCAACTTCCCTGACCAGTACTGCACTTACTGTGGAGCCTGTGGCTGCAAGATAGAGGAGGAGTGTTTCCTCCGGGAGAGGCACAGTAAGTGTTGGCGTAAAAGATTACGCTAATAGATTTCTGAAGATTAGAAACTAACAAACGAAGTGTTTGCGAAGTAAACTATTCTAAGACTCCGAAAGGATAATAGCTTAAAATAGTTCGAAAGTGTGTATTGAATAACTTGTATTCGGTCCTTATTACAGGGTAAAATGGGTGGTATTTATAGGCCCAAACATTAAGGAAAAGACCCTTTTACCCCTCTATTACAACCGACATAGTGGAAACTATTTAGTACCCTTTATAGGGCTAAAATGGTAAAGACTAATCTAATGAGAAAGAAGATAAGTCTTCCATCTTAGCTGGCAAAGAAGCTCTCGGAAGAGTCCAAGTTCGAAGATATACTCCGAACTAGAGTCCGTCATCATACTTCGAACTTGATTCAATGCATCCCCGGAGATACGTGCTGGAAACCTTTTATTCAATCGCCTGCTTTTGTCTGGTTACTGCAATAACCCTGAGGATGGAATATTTTCCCTCAACAGTAGCCCCTCGAATACGCTTCTTCGTTAAATCTGTAATGTTAGGAGAGCAGTATACGCAAGAAAAATAATCATGCGTAGGGGTTAGCAGATTTAATTTATCTCCGAAGTACGTGGAAATGTAAAACTTCGAATCAACTTCTAAGAAAATTACATTCGAACTGTCTTAGAATTAACTCGAAAAGCCTGAAAGCCTTTTTAGACTTGAAAAAAATAGTCGTTGGCTTTTGACTTCTAACGGAAGTTACGTGATGCGTTAATTCCGCAACAAAGTAACGGTTAAGAATGCGAAACAGTAGATGCAAATGGTAAAAAATCGTGGTCTGGGCTATAAATAGAGGGCCCAGACCCTTCTCGAGTACCTTTCCACCGCTTTCGTGCAAACAAGCCATCAAACAAACCTTAACCTCCATTTTTCTCCTCAAACGATCGGTGCGATCCCACGGCGAAAACCAGTTTCAAGGGTCCTGGAGCGGCTTCAACCCTGGCTTGGCAGCAGGCTGCGGCAGCAGCGGCAGCTGCAACATCGGCGATGGCAACTCCGACACCAGCAATGGCAGCAATGGCGGCGGCGGGGAGAAATCCCCAAAATGTTGGCCCTCATGACCTCTTCCCGGCGTTGACAAAGTACACTGATCAGTCCTATCAATTGGGGCCTTCAACCTGCAAGAGGGAATCACTCGCGGCTGCAATAGAAGGCAAAATCAGTTTTGGGATCATGGTTCGCAAACCTGGGAAGGAAGTCATTCCGTCCCCAAGGCCTGGAGAAGTGGTTGTCTTCGAAGCCTTCTTTGAAGCTGGTTTAGGGCTTCCAGCAGTTGACTTCTTAGCGGAGGTATTGGATTTATTCCATGTTACTCTCCCCCAGCTTTCTCCAAATGCAGTAGCACGTCTGGCCATCTTCAAATGGGCGTTGCGAGCCGAAGGTTGTGAAGGGAGGGCTGAAATCTTCACAGCACTGCACAGAGCTTCGTGCCAACGAAAGACCTTCGTAGGCCCCGGAGGTGAAAAGATGGCGGTGGCCTTCGGAAGCATCAACTTCAGGCTTCGAGACGAGTCTGCTCTTCGGTTTCCCGCCAAGGCCATCAACGCCAGATGGTATACCGACTGGATCTTGAAGTGGTTTTATGCCGAAGTTGGGGCGAGCAGTCGTCTAGCTGGACCCTTGCAAGATATAAACTTCCGAAAGGAAGCTCTTGTGCATCCGGATCCTGGCCAACTCGAAGCTCGCCTCAGCCTGCTCCACAAAATTAGTCGCCGCCTGAGCATGCGGGACTTAGCAGAAGAATTCCTCGGGCTTCAGATCCCTCCTCTGATGGCCAACTGGCTGATCACCTTCGAGGAAGATTCGGAGGGCGGTCTCCGCAAAATTTCTTCAAACTCAAGCCCTGCAGGTAACTTCGAAAACAACATATGTCATGTATATTCATTCGAAGAAATAACCAACTTAACTCATTTTTCAGCCTCTTCAACCCCTATAACTTCGGAGCAGATTGTACGAGATTCGGAGAAGATTCTGGGCATCCCGACTCCGACCGAGAAGGAATGGAGGATTAAATTGGTTGGTACTTGGGAACGGTCCAACCGAGTATGGGGGCTACTCGAAGTTGTTCCGCCCCCTCTTGTGGATTGGGTGCCTTCGGAGAAAGGGCCCAAAAAGAGAAAAGCCGAAGTTGGAACCTCGAGCTCTGCCAAGACTCCACTAAAGAAGGTAGCTCGAAAGCCAAGAGTTGTTGCGCCTTCAAGCCCAAGAGCTTCGGTCTCCGATTCCTTGGAGGATGAAGGCAGGATGCTTGTTGGCCTGATCGATGAAGATGCAGCCCAAACAGAAGCTAATATCGATGATGCTGCGAGCGTGCCGGAGTCTCAAGACAACCTTGAGCAAGTGAGGACTCCGACTTCTCAAGAAAATTTACCGCCAGACGGAGCCCCTGAGAACGAAGGCGGAGTCGAAGCTGCTGTAGAACCAACTTCGATTCCGGGTGAAGTAACAACGACCGCTCTCGAAGATGCTCCAATAGTCGAAGATTTGACTGTTGACTCCGACGAGGACTTTGGAGTAGCCTTCGACCTGCCAAGCAGCCCAATGCTCACCCGTCGCCAAAACGTCGAAGGTAAACTTCGCATCATTCTTTTGTTCTTTTTTCCAACGAAATTATACAATGTATAATACCTTTGTTTTAACAGGATCTACTCCCGTGGAAGAGGTCCGTCCCGAAGATATAATTCCTGGGCCTTCGACAACTTCGGAGCCAATTCCAGGAGTCACTCAAATGGGACCTAGAAAAGGCAAAGGCAAGATGGACCACCTCCCTGCTCCGAGCTCAGGATCAACTCCGTCTGAATCAACAGATGAAAGCCAATCTATGGAGGGAGGTCAGTCTGCCAGAGCTCCAAAAGATACGGCTCAGCACTCCAGGCCTTCACCAAACGAAGATGACCAGCAAGCCTTGAGCATGCACCGTCTTCTAGCTCCTTTCTTGGAGCGAAGAACTGGGCTTCGGACTTTGCTCGAGCCTTTGGATCGAGCTAGCCACGAAGTCGGGGAGACGGACTTGGTGGCCATCTTGAGTGAGGCGGAGAGCTCGGATCTTAAGGCTGCCATGGAGCGTGTAGCATACCAGGTACGAAGTATCTGTAAAACAAAATTAAACTTATATACAAATAATTTCTCACTTTGGTTTTTTCTCTTCGCAGCAAACAGTCTTGGCCCGAGCTGCAAACATTTCAAATGAGCGTGGAAGCCTTCGCCTTCGAGAGGAAAATACAACTCTTCAACGAAATCTTACTATCTCCGAAGGTCGGCTTTCCCACTTAGACAACATGGTTTCAACGGAGCGCAGGGCCAGACAAAGCTTGGATGCTGCGAACAAAGAGCTCGAAGCAGAACAAATTGTGCTTCGAGCGGAAATTGAAAAGATGCGGGTGGAGCACGCTACGGCGGGAGCTGAGCTTGTCAGGCATCAAGAAGAAAAAGCCAAAGCTGCCGAAGAAGCTAGCCAGCTACTCAACCAGAAAAATTCTTTAGCTACGGAGGCAGCTAGGCTCTCTGGAGTGGTAAGAGAATTAACTTCGGCAAAGGATGCCTTAGTTGAAGACAAGCTGAAGTCGGAGAAGGTAGCTGCGGAGGTCATGAACCAACTGCTAGGCGTTCTAGAGTACTTTGGTACTACTGGGATGCTTCCTTCAGATGACAACATCCCCCTGCTGCGACGGCTGAAGAGGATCCAAGGAGCAGCGAAGCAAATGAAGACAGCAGGCATTCGGTATGGAGAAATCTCCGGACAAGTGGCTGCTATCGGCATACTTCGTTACTACGAAGATCTGGGCAAATTGATAACTCTGAACGCAGGGGCGGCTCCCATTGCCTTTGACGACAATCAGCTTCTTACTCCTTCCGAAGGTGTGGCCGCTGCTTGGCAAGCCTTTCAAACCTCATGGAGAGCCAAAGGTCGCTCTGCGATCAAGGCTTGGATTGATGAAGGGCAACGCCAGAAGCAAGCTCGGTCCCAAGCTTCGAGCAGCCAGCCTCCGCCAAACCCACAGGTTTAGAATTATCTTAGGATCTTCGACTATGTAAAGCATTATGCTTTTATACATTTATGAATGAAATTTTGCTTATCATGTTTTTAGGCTTTGCCTCATATGGAAGATGTTGAAGTGTTAGATGTTAACGACGAACTCCGCCTACTATGGGCTACCTTCGATATTTTAAAACTTCACAAGAGCCCTCGATTTTTAGTTCCTCGGGATAGCTCTGGTGCGATTACGCCCGAAGTAAGCAAAGACATACTGTCTTGTATTAAAGAGGAAGAAAAAGAAGTTAACTTGGAAACTTCATCTTCCGAAGACATTGTATGGTCCGAAGATGAAGATGAAGCTCAAGGTAAAAAGCATGAAGAACTTGGAAGCTGGGAAAGAAGCCCCGAACGACTTCGAACTTGGGCCGAGCTTCAACAAGAACATAAAGACTTTAGAGCTTCGAAGGGAGGTAGGAGAGTTAAACGCAAAGTTGTTAGAACTCCCGGCTCTGGAACTAGTCGTTTCAACCTTAGCTCTAGAGATCGAAGGGGTCTTTGATTCCTTCTTGGTATAGATACCGATTTTACATGATGTAATCATATTCGTTCGAATAATAAATATCGATTTAAAATTGTCTCCTTATTTACTAGCCCCTCTTTGGGCGTAAGCAACTTCGAACTATATTTAAAGATGGTTAGGCGCAAAGAAAAACTTAGGAGTACAATTTTGGGGGTTCGGAGCCCTTCAGCAATTTAAAGATTGATTAAAATCTTATAAAATGTCTTCGACTATTTGTAGTCTGAAGATTGGTAATTTAGTACCTTATGTTTTGAAAGAAATCACTTTGGACAACTTTCCGGACACTTTAGTGTCCTAAATGATTTGTCACTTTGGACTTTTTTAACAGACATTCAAAGCTCATGGCTCAAACTCTGTTTTGTTTTGGCCTCCTTCGGCTCTTTTTGCGAATTCTGTCAAACCAGTGGTTTGGAGTTCGCAGTGGTATCTTTGGACTCTTTTTACGGATGCCTAAAAGCCGGTGGCTTGGACTCCGCATCATTTGGTCTCCTTGGACTCTTTTTACGGATGTCTACCAGTCGGTGGCTTGGACTCCGCATCCTGTGGTCTCGGGCTCTTTTATGGATGCCTACAAGCCGGTGGATTGCACTCCGGATTATGTCATCCCACCACATCGGAAACTTCGGACCAGTGGTCCGAAGTTCGAAAATATGATTCAAATTAATGACACTTCCCTCTCGGTCAACTCCGCTATTCCAGTGCGTCCACTCGGAAGTGGGAAGTTTATGAGGGGTAGGCATTATCTGAACCATATGCTTTATTAATTCGGAAAGTGTTTACAAATGATTACAAGGAGCCCCTATGCGAAGAATCGCTTTAGGTGCTCTGCATGCCATGTATGCGCTAACTCTTCACCTTCCAAATTAGCTAACTTAAAAGAACCAGGACGCCCTGAATGAACAATTAAGTATGGACCTTCCCACTTATTTCCTAATTTTCCTGGTGCTATGATACTTCGCAAAACGAGATGACCCGGCGTAAGTTCATTAATCTTGACCTTCGGGTCGAACCAAGTCTTCGTCTGCTGCTGATACTTTGACAAATTTGCCACAGCTCGAAGTCTTGTCTCCTCTGTTAAATCCAGCGAAGCTTGTCTTTCTCCTTCTATTTCCGGTTCGGTGCTGCGAAGTGATCCTCCTTTGAGCTCTGTTGGTGTCATAGCTTCATCTCCGAATAATAGTCTGAAAGGAGTGAAGCCGGTAGACCTTGTCTGAGTTGTCCGGATGGACCATAGGATCTTTGGGAGCTCTTCGGTCCACAATCCTTTTGCCAATCCTACTATTCTTCGATTCAGCCCTGACAAGATATTACCATTGGCTCTTTCAACAGCTCCATTAGATTGAGGATGTCTTACTGCAGCAAAACATAGTTGAATGCCTAGGTCTTCACAGAATTTCCTGAAAGGTTCTGCATCAAACTGTGTTCCATTATCCACTGTCAGCTGCCGAGGCACTCCGAACCAGCATATGATATTCTTCTAGAAAAATTTTTGAACATTATTCGAAGTGATAGCTGTTAGGGGCTCTGCTTTGACCCACTTTGAAAAGTATTCGATTGCTACCACTGCGAACTTCAAATTTCCTTTTGCTGCTGGGAAGGGACCAATAAGATCCATACCCCATATGGCCATGGGCCATACTGGGGCAATGACTTGAAGAGCTGTTGGTGGGCGATGACTTCTTCGTCCCATCCACTAACATCCTTGGTCTTGTATAAAATACCGTTGATTATTTGATAATTCCGAGTTCTAACCTTTAACCTCGAAAGTTGTGGCCCTTCGAACATATTTGCTTCTCCTTGCAACACTTCCATGATTGAACTTCACGAATCTGTACTTGAAATGCAAAGGATTTCCGTAGCAGGAATTTGTGGCACCGAAGGTATACTGAGTTCTTCATAAAAAGCTTCTTCGGGTATGTCCATAGCTCCGGCTGCAGCTTTTGCTAAGATGTCAGCTTGTATATTTTCTGCTCTAGGTATACTCCGAATGGAAATCCCTTTAAATGCTGCTTCGATCTTTCGGATTTCTTCTAAGTACTTTGCAAGCTACGAATGTCGGACTTGGAAACTCTTGTCTACGTGCCCTGCTACAATTTGAGAATCTATTTTAATAACAACTCTTGTAGCCCCTAGAGCACGTGCCTTTCGGAGTCCCAATAAAATTCCCTCATACTCCGCTATATTATTGGTATACTTAAATTTGAGTCTTACGGAGTACATTGCCTTTTGCCCTGAAGGCGAAATTATCACAGCTCCGACACCTACTCCAGATGCTTGGAAAGCTCCATCAGAGTAAATAGTCCTAATCCCTTCATTTGGCTTCTCCGGAGCCCATGCTGCAGGGGGAGTCCATTCTGCCACGAAGTCTGCCAACACTTGCGACTTAATTGTTGTTCTTGCCACAAAGGATATGCCGAAGGGTGCTAACTCAACAGCCCACTTCCCAATTCTTCCAGTGGAATCCTTACTTCGGAGCATATCTCCCAAAGGATACGAAGTTGGTACAATTACATTATGTGCCAAGAAGTAATGCCTTAGCTTCCTCGAAGCCATTATCAGAGCATAAGTGAATTTCTCAAGCTCGGAATATCTTATTTTTGCTCTAGACAATGCTTCAGACACAAAATAAACTGGATTCTGTACCAACTTCCCGTTGAAATCAATCTCCCTGACAAGGACTGCACTGACAGCAGAGCCAGTAGCTGCAAGGTAGAGGAGTAGGGTTTCATCTGCAACAGGCACCGTGAGTGTAGCAAGATTACTGAGATAATTCTTAATATCTTCGAAGCTCTTTTGACACTCCGGTGTCCATGCAAAATCTTCGGACCCTTTCAATGCTTTGAAAATGGGCAAACTTCTCTTCGCAGACCTTGCCAGGAATCTGCTAAGTGCTGCAAGACGACCAGTCAGCTTTTGCACTTGCTTTAAATTCTCTGGGGGAGCCATCCTTTGCAACGCAGTTATCTGAGTGGGGCTAGCTTCGATCCCTCTACTTGAAACTAGGTACCTTAACAATTTTCCAGCCTGCGCCCCGAAGACACATTTTTGGGGGTTGAGATGGATCCCACATGCCCAAAGGATATTGAATGTTTCTGCTAAGTCTAGGCTATGTTGGTGCTTTAAAGCACTCTTTATTACAATATCATCCATATAGGCCTCTACATTACGGCCTAATTGATGACCTAGAGCCTTAGCAATTAACCTCGAAAAAGTAGCCCCGGTGTTTCTTAAGCCAAAAGGCATTCTTACATAACAAAAGACTCCTGAAGGAGTTACAAAGCTTGTCTTGATTTCATCTTTGCGCTTTAACCAGATTTGATGATAGCTGGAATACGCGTCGAGGAAGCTTAATAACTCCGAACCAGCAGTGGAGTCAACCAATTGATCAATTCGGGGCATGGGGTAGGGGTCGCGGGGGCATGCTTTATTCAGGGATGTAAAATCAATACACATGCGCCACTTCCTTGAAGATTTCTTCTTAACGAAGACTGGGTTGGCTAACCACTCCGTATGAGCCACTTCTCTGATAATCCTAGCCTTCAGCAACTTCTCAACTTCATCTTTAGCAAGGATAGCTCTCTCCGTAGACAACTTCCGGAGTCCTTGCCGAACAGGCCGAGCCTTTGGATTCACAAGTAGACTGTGTTCAATAATGTCCCGACTGACTCCGGTGATGTCTTCATCAGACCAAGCAAAGACATCTAAATTCTCCTCAACTACTTTCTCTAAGGAGGTAGCAACTTCTGGGGGCAAGTCTTTGCCAAATTGAAATGAATATTCCTTGCCATCTTTGACAATAACCTTCGTTGCAATCTCTCCTTCGGGACTTGGTCTTGGGAAGGATTTCTTCGAAGATTCGCTAGGAGCAGAAAGATTATCCGGATTATCTTGCACACTGTTCACCTGTCTCGGGTCAAGAGGAGGGCCATGACCATACTCCGCTCATCGTGCGATGGCCTGATCTTCGAAAACAGTGAGCACTCCCGCCTGTGTGGGCATCTTCATACATAAGTAATTATGATGCGCCATAGCTCCAAATTGATTTAACATGCCTCTTCTGAAGATGACATTGTATGCATATGGAGCATCCACAACATCGAAGATCACTTCCTCTGTCCTGGACAGTGGCCCCTCTCCGAAAGTAACTTCCAGGCCAATTTGGCCGAGGGCATCAAGAGGGGGTCATGCAAATCCTTGCAAAGGATGGGCTGCTGGGAGAAGATGTTTTCTGGAGATGCAGAGTTGATCAAAAGCTTGCACAAAAATAATATCCGCCGAACTCCCTCCGTCAATTAGCACTCTCCGAACCTCAGTTCCTGCTATGTCAGCAGTGATGACAAGTGGGTCTACATGTGGAAATTTAACACCAGCTGCATCATCTGTGGAAAAAGATATTGGCACATGGGACCATTCGGGCATAGCAGTTGTAGACGAGGAGGTTCCAATATGGCCCACTTCTCTGACATATTCTCTTCTCTGCCTCTTTGACATACTTCCGAGGCTCCCTCCTCCGGAGATGGGGAGGACTACTCTTTTTCCTGGATCTTGCCCCTCTTATTGCTTCGGTGGTGGCATAATATTGACCACCGGAGGTCGTCTTGCCGAATCGAAGTTCTCTATCCGCGCCAGAACCTGGACAGGCTCCGAACGTACTTCAACCAGAACTCGGTCAGTAGTGCCTCGACCTGAAGTTCTTTCCAGATACTCTCCTCTCAGAGCAAGTATAGCCTTGCACGCATCAGTTGCGTGACTCCGGTTTTCACCATGGATACAGCAGAAAAAGGTCTGGCCTTTGCCAGCCGGTTTCCCTAGCGGCCTCCAGCCGCTGGTCTTGCTTCCTGAGGGTTGTGGAGCCCTTTGGGCAAACTTCTGTGGGGGTACAATATTCAGAACTTCTGAATGAGTATGCTTTTGCCCCCGACGCCTGTCATGCTGAGCTTCGAAGCTAGGCCCTTGCGGCTGTGCTGAAGTTTTCACTTCCAATTTAACTTCTTGCAGTATCGACGGGGTTGCTGCAGTTCTCCGAAGCCATCCATCTTCTGACCTTGCATACTCTTCGAAATAAGACATCAACTGAGAAACAGAAGATATGCTTTTCCGGTGGAGTTTATCAAGGAGGCCTGGATGAATAACTCCCTCTCGAGCTGCATCGACTACAGAAGACGTAGTTAACCCTCGAATTTGCGACTTCGTATGAGCGAAGCGCTTGAAATTCTATCTT
Source organism: Zizania palustris (assembly GCA_019279435.1). NCBI lineage: Eukaryota > Viridiplantae > Streptophyta > Magnoliopsida > Poales > Poaceae > Zizania > Zizania palustris. The sequence goes on along the minus strand of JAAALK010000082.1, from coordinate 79,089,149 downwards.
AAGGTCTCTACAGGAAGCTGCTTCACCTGGAAAAGACTTCCTGTTGACATAGGGGGTACGAAGGTACCCTGAAAGTTACTTACGAACTTCTTCTTTAACTGCCCCCATGAACTGATTGATCCTGGCTTCAGGGACCAGAACCACCGCAATGCAACTCCTTGAAGAGCTAGGGGGAAACATTTTGCCATAGTGTCCCGCACTCCTCCACTGGCTTCAATTGCTAAAGCATAAGAACGGACGAATTCTCCAGGATCTTCATCTCCGGCATACTTGCAAAGCTTCGAAGTTTTGAACTTAGGGTCAAAGCGTACTTTCTACAACTCAGGATGCAGTGGATACTCGGTGTCGAAGGAAGCATTCTCCGAGGCTTTGGGATAAATAAGTTTGTCGTCTTCGGGCACTTCAGGGATGACCGGGGTAGGCTGAGAACGAAGCCTATCTGCGGCTTCTTCCCACCACCTTGCTACTTCAGCTTGGAGACTGGCCATTTGAGCGTCCATATCACCAAGACCGTCTTCATCTCCTCCGGAAGGATCTTCCGGGTCTTGAGAACTGTAGGGGTCAGTTCGAAGTGGAACTTGAGGTGGAAGTGGGACTCCGGCTGGCCGAAGTATAGATGGAGTTGGTGGAGGAACTCCGTATGCCCAAGGAAGGGGAATCCTTTCTAGAGTTTGAGGTGGAGGAAACGTCGAAGGTCCTCCGACCTCAACTGTGTCTGAAGATCTTGCTCTAGAGGTTCGAGGGGACCTCCGAACAGGATTACCACCTGCACTCCGCTTAGGAGGCATGGTTTGAGAACTTGGTAGAGAACGAAGTTTTTTGGACTAGGTTCCCCACGGACGGTGCCAACTGTTGGCGTAAAAGATTACGCTAACAGGTTTCTGAAGATTAGAAACTAACAAACGAAGTGTTTGTGAAGTAAACTATTCTAAGCCTCCGAAAGGATAATAGCTTAAAATAGTTCGAAAGTGTGTATTGAATAACTTGTATTCGGTTCTTATTACAGGGTAAAACGGGGGGTATTTATAGGCCCAAACATTAAGGAAAAGACCCTTTTACCAATCTATTACAACCGACATAGTGGAAACTATTCGGTACCCTTAATAGGGCAAAAATGGTAAAGACTAATCTAATGAGAAAGAAGATAAGTCTTCCGTCTTAGCTGGCAAAGAAGCTCTCGGAAGAGTCCAAGTTCGAAGATATACTCCGAACTAGAGTCCGTCATCATACTTCGAACTTGATTCAATGCATCCCCGGAGATACGTGCTGGAAACCTTTGATTCAATCGCATGCTTTTGTCCGGTTACTGCAATAACCCTGAGGATGGAATATTTTCCCCCAACAGTAAGCATTGACAGGCTTCCGAGGTATGCTTTGATATCATCGAAGCTCTTCTAGCACTCTGGCGTCCAATTGAAGCTTTTGGACCCCTTTAGGGCTTTGAAAATTGGGAGGCTTCGTTCCGCTGACCTGGCCAAGAATCTACTAAGAGTTGCGAGCCTTCCTGCTAGCTTATGGACTTACTTCAAATTCCCAGGTGGAGCCATTCTTTGCAGTGCACTTATCTGTGTTGGGCTAGCTTCGATTCCCCTACTCGAAACTAAGTACCCTAGCAGTTTTCCTGCTTGCGCTCCAAATATTCATTTTTCAGGGTTGAGGCGTACTCCACATGCTCAGAGGCTCTCAAACGTTTCAGCTAGGTCTAGACTATGCTGGTGCTTTTGAGCACTCTTTATTACAATGTCATCCATATAGGCTTCGACATTTCGGCCTATTTAGTGACCTAGAGCTTTATCTATTAAACGTGAAAATGTGGCTCTGGCATTCCGCAAGCCAAAAGGCATTCTTACATAACAAAATACCCCGGAAGGAGTTATGAAACTTGTCTTGGCTTCGTCTTCACGTCTTAGCCAGACTTGATGATACCCAGAGTAAGCATCAATGAAGCTTAGCCATTCGGAGCCGGCTGTGGAATCCACCAGCTGGTCTATTCGGGGCATCGGGCAGGGGTCTCGCGGACATGCTTTATTTAATGAAGTAAAGTCAATACACATGCGCCACTTTTTCGAGTCCTTCTTCCTTACAAAAACAGGCTTCGCCAACCACTCGGTATGGGCTACTTCCCTGATGATGCCAGCCTTTAGCAATTTCTCTACTTCGATCTTGTCGAGGCCTGCCCTTTCCACAGATAGCTTACGGACCCCTGGCGCACCGGACTAGCCTTCGGGTTGATGAGCAAGATGTGCTCAATGATACTCCGATCAACCCCGGTGATGTCTTCGTCAGTCCAGGCAAAGACGTTCAAATTTTGCTTGACGACTTCTTCCAATGAGACAGCTATCTCTGGGGATAGCCCCTTGCCGAACTGTATTGGGTATTCTTTGCCATCCTTCGAAATTATCTTCGTCACGACATCACCTTCTGGGCTTGGTTTAAGGGAGAGCCCCTTCGAAGAGTTCGAAGCCTCCAGAACCTCTTCTACATGGTCTGTCAAATTGTGCACTTGTCGGGGGTCCAACGGCTGGCCGTGACCATACTCCATCCTTCGGGCTATAGCCTGTTCTCCGGAAACAGTAAGAACTCCACCTTGCGTGGGCATTTTGAGACAGAGATAGTTGTGATGCGCTATAGCTCCGAATTGGTTCAGCATCCCTCTCCCGAAGATTGCATTGTAAGCATAGGGGGCGTCGACGACGTCGAAGATCACCTCCTCCACCCTGGCCAAAGGCTCCTCTCCGAAAGCGACCTCGAGGCCTATTTGGCCGAGGGCATCGAGAGGCAGACCTGCGAAGCCTTGAAGTGGCCGGGCCGCTGGAAGTAGATGCTTCCAGGGTATGCACATTTGATCGAAGGCCTGGACAAAATGTATGTCCGCGGAGCTCCCGCCGTCCACCAAGATCCTTCGGACTTCCACCGCTGCTATATCTATGGAAATGACCAAGGGGTCAGCATGGAGGAACTTCACCCCCGCGGCATCACTGGCTGTAAAAGAAATGGGCACATGAGACCATTCTGGCATTCCTTCCGCGGAACTCGAGGTCCCAATGTGCCCTACTTCACGGACATATTCACGCCGCTGCCTCTTGGACATGTTACCGAGGGTCCCCCCTCCGGAGATGGGCAGGACCACTCGCTTGTCGTGGTCTTGGGGGTCTTCCTGCTTCGGTGGTGGCATAATGTTGGCCACCGGCAGTCGCATGGGGGCTTCGGGGACACTGGCTCGAGCCACGATTTGTATAGGCTCCGACCGTGCCACTGGTGGGGCTCGATCTGAAGTACCCCACCCGGTACTTCTTCCTAGGAACTCACCCTGAAGGGCTAACACCGCCTTGCAGTCCTTCGTGTCATGGCTTCTATTGTCGCCATGCACGCAGTAGAAAAAACTCTAGCGCCTACCAGGTACTCTTTCTTAAGGCTTCGGCGCTCCAGCCTTGAAGCCTTGCGCCTGCTGATAACTAGCAGGTGCCTTCGGAACGGAGGGTGTGATGCTTAACACCTCCGAATGGTAATGCTTCTTTCCTCACCTGTGATCGCCGAAGCGATTGTCTTGAGGGGGTTGTAGAGAAGGTGAGGCTTCGGGCTCCGTCTTCACTTCTCGGAGGGCAGGTGCAGGTGCTACAGCCCGTCGAAGGTAGCCCTCCTCCGCCTTGGCATACTGCTCGAAGTATGCCATCAGCTGTGCCACGGATGACACAGGCTTCTGATGGAGTTTGCTGAGGAGATCGGGGTTTAGCACCCCTTCGCGGGCGGCGTCGACTACCGAGGAGGTAGACAGGCCCTTGATCTGCGACTTGGTGTGGGCGAAGCGCATGAAGTATTCCTGAAGTGTTTCTCCCACTCGCTGCTTCACCTGGAACAATCTAACAGGTTCTCTGAGATCAAGAACAGACAAACAGTGATTTCGTGTTTAAGGACTATCTTAAGCCTCCGAATTGGATAATAGCTTAAGCAGTCTGAATAAGTGTATGAGAATAGCTGAGTATTCGGTCCCTATTACAGGGTAAGGAGGGGGGATTTATAGGAGAAAACGTCTAAGGAAAAGACCTATTTACCCCTTGATTACAACCGACATAGTGGAAACTATTCGGTACCCTGAACAGGGTTAAAATGGTAAAATCTACCCGAGGCAAGTGGATAAGCCAAACGTCTTATCAATCCTGTCGCTTGGCTCCGAAGCCTCATATCGCCCGGAGGGTTCCTTCGGATCATGGATCGAGGCACCCTTCGGCTTCACGACTCCTTCGCCTTCGAGCATGAGCCTATTAGCTCCGAAGCTGATAAGTCCTTTTGAACAGTTAATCTCTAAGTCATGAAAGTGAAGCATTTTCCCCCAACAATTACTTTGGCCTTCTCATCAGCCTATAAATGTTGGTTTACAAAAGTCGGCCTTGAGATGTTACCATCGCATATGTCGACTTCTTCTAAAGGATCGGCCGACGCAAAACTTTGTCCTAACTTCTCTACTTCGCTAAAGTCTTCGATGGCCTCGGCAATACCGTCTTTAGCAGACCGATATTGCTCTACGCGAGACTTTAGCCAATCTAGATTACTTTTGCTAGACATGACTACTAATTTAGAAATAGCCATACTACACCAGCCGGCTATACAGACACTGGTATGAAACGTCCACCAGACACGCTAACGAAGTCATAATCTGAAAGATCTCTACCTGATAGACATTCTACTTTGTTGTGTATGGCATCAATGGACACATCGACCAATGCTACCTGGGTCGAAGTGTCTGATGGTATGACCTCCACGTCATCGTCGTCCCACTGTATCAGGCATTGGTGCAAAGTAGAAGGAATACAATAATTTGCGTGAATCCAGTCACGCTCGAGTAGTATGTTGTAGTTACCTTGCACGTCAACAACGAAGAATGCAATTGGCAACATCTTGTTGCCTACTGTCAACTCCATGGAGAGTACGCCTTTGGCTTCGGAACTCTCGTTGTTGAAGCCGTTGAGCATTAGGTTAGTTTTCTTTAAGTCCTCCTCGTCCCTGCCAAGTTTCTTCAATAGAGAGTAAGGCATTAGGTTAACAATGGTGCCACTATCAACAAGCATTCTCAAGATCGGCTTCCCATCAATGTGACCTCTGACGTAGAGAGGCTTCAAGTGGCGAGTTGTATCGTCGTGCTTCTCAAAAATAGCATTGCGTGGGCCGAGGTTCAAATGAGCGACCTCAGCCTCATCTTGTGGTAGGGCGAACTCGGTGGTCAACATGATGACATTGATGTCTATTGCCTGAGGTGCGGGCCCCTCAGAGATGGGAATATAGTCATCATCGAGTGTGTCGTCGTCGTCACTCGTACTAGGAGCCGGGTTGGTTATCTCAACTGGCTTGATCCTCTATACCTATCTTGTAGCTGGCCGAGGGTAGATTTCCTCAAAGATGTCATCTCGTTTGTCCTTGGCTTCCTTCTCGCGCATCTCCTATGCCCGCAGGTGTTGTAGATGTCTTTTCTATGATTTGGACATGCCTGGAGGTGCCCAAGATGGTTGTGGTTTTGTTCTAGGTGCCACTGTTCTGTTTCTGTGATCTTTGGCCGAAGGGGTGTTACCAAAGTCGACCTCGCGTGCTTCGTAATCGGAGGGTGCCTTGCTGCGGACCCTGTTGGTCGAAATGGCCTTGTTCGGCCGATTGGACCAGGCTTCGGCGCTAGCCTCGGCTGGGTCAGGGGACTTACCTCCATTAGGCTTCGGTGAGGGGGCCCTCAGGATTGGGACTTCCTGAGACCCTATTTTGATTGTGATGGATTTGGACTCCCTATCCTTCGCCTCTTCACGTTCATCTCCCTTAGCTCCACCCTATGCGTGTCAATTCGGAGGTACTACGGACAGCCTGTGGACGATGTCTCCCTTGCCACGTCTGTTTGTCCCTGCCAGTTATAATACTCCAAAGGAAAAAAGGGACAATGTTATGTTGCGAAGGGTACTCTGGTTGTGATGTGTACGGAGCCCACAGGGTCCCTACCCAATTATATGGCAGAGGCATCGGTGTCTCTAGTGGCTTTGTCCACTGTGAGCCGAACCCATTATCCGAAGGGGGGTTCAGCCAAGTCGACGGCATCTCAGACCATATTAGCGACAGGTCCTGCCAGGCCGGAGGTATGTTTGGCCATTGTAGGACGAAGCCTCCTACCGGAGGGTTTGTCTAGAGTGGAGCTGAGTTCGGTAATTGGGGTCCGAACTCGTTGTACGGAGGGTTCGGCCACCGAGGCCTGAACTCGTTGTGCGGAGGGTTCGACCACTAGGGTCTGAAGCCACCGTGCGGAGGGTTCGACCACTGTGGTCCGAAGCTATCCTTTGCCTGTCTTGGCCCCTTCGGTTGTTTTAGCCTTTTTATGCGGGGGCCTATTTCCTTAGCCTTTTTTGGTGTTTGTTCAACAACATCTAATATGTCACCTTCGGCTTCTTGTGGGCCTTAACCAAAGGGGACGTGCTGACATTCTGTTTCCATACTCCAACTTCAGGGTTCTTTGGTACGAGCGAGCTCTGGCCGAATCAGCACCCTCTTCTCATCAAGGTCGACGGTGTTCACGAGAAAGGGGTCTTTGTCCAGCTTCATCTTTGGACTGGGGTCTATTTTCAATCATCCTTCCTCTATGGCCAATTGGACCTATCGACGAAAAACATTACAATCATTAGTATAATGTGAATGCGAATCATGCCACTTACAGTAGGGGCATTTCTTTAGCTCGTCGGCAGATGGAATGACTTGCCCCTTAGGCAACTTGAGAAGCTAGTTCTTCAAGAGGAAATCAAATATTTTATCACACTTAGTTATATCGAACGAGTATTTGACTTCGCTAGGCCGATTCTTGGTTGGAGACGGCCGTAACTCAGAGCATGTAACGAGTTTGCTCTTAGCATTCCAAACCCATTGGATTGCGTACATGTCAGCTGAATCCTCTTCTTCCTCTGATTCTTCTTCATTGGAGTGTTCCATGACATGGACTTCAGCCCTAGGCTTGTTAAATGTCTTAATAAACTTTCTATCCTTGGCTCGGCCTTCCTAAACCAGAACCTGCTGTAAGACTTTGCTAACTTCTAAGAAGTGTTGGTTGTCTAGTCTCTCTTTAATTTCAGAGAGCAACCCACTGAAAGCTAGATCCACAAAATCCCTTTCCGAAATATTAAGACTAAAACACCGGTTTCTGGTATCTCTAAAGCGCTTGATGTACTCAGAGACACTCTCACTAGATTTCTGTCTAACTGATGTCAAGTGTGAAAGCCTAAGTTCTATCTCACCCGTATAAAAGTAGTCGTCGAATTTTTGTTCTAATTCATCTCATGTTTGGATAGAGTTCGGCGGGAGCGCCGAAAACCAAGTGAAAGCGGTGCCGAATAGCGAGTGGGAAAACAATCTAAGTTTTAAAGCATCCGACCCACTAGCTTCTCCACATTGTGCTAAAAACTGACTAACATGCTCTAGTGTGGTCTTGTTACCCTCCCCGTTGAACGTGGTGAATTCAGGGACTCTATAGCCACGAGGGTAAGGTATCATGTTGAAATGGTCGGGGTACGGCTTCCGGTAAACCCTAGCTCGACCCCTAGGCACAAAGTCGGTGCACTCCCTAAACAGTGCGCGGATCCGCTCCTCAATGTCATCCTAGCCTACCGCCTGCGCACGTCTCTCATGTGGGGGTGCGACACGCGGCGGTACATCGGCGTGTCGGCCGCGGGGTTCCTCCTCATGCGCTAGCTTAGGATGCATGACGTTTTCGGGCCTATGTGCTTGTGCATGTGGTGCGGGTAGCATGGGAAAAACTAGCGTAGGCGTGGGTTGAGGTGGCGCATGGTAGACAGTGCTAGTTTTGCCATAAGCATGGTGACTGGTCTCGGCAATAGATATCGAGGCCAGAGACATAATGGATTTGTCGATACTATCATCGGTTCTGTTGTAAATGTGATTTATCGGGGGTACGCTAGCAATCGGAGCTAGAGGTTCGACCTCGGTAAAGCCGAACCTTCTAAGTGTCGCCTCCACCTGAGAGCTAACTGTCGAATCTAGATGGTTGGCTAGCGAAGCACTAACAGCTTGGTAATCAGATCACACAGAAATAATCCAATTAGCCGAAAAGAAATATATTAGACAAAATAAACCAGCAAGCCGAATGAGGCCTAACTGATTCGAAGTGTGCCGTGTGAAGGGTTTCGCCGAAGGGTACCTTTGGCATCCAGTGCGAACGGTATCACCGAAGGTAGTCTTTGGCATTCGTACTGATCTGGCTGAAGATAGACTCCGAACAGATCTTGATGCAAAATCTCCTCCGAACAACGGGGTTCAGCGCGAAGTCTCTAACATGATACAAACACTCCAGCGCAATGTGCCGACACGACTTCATCGGGAGCGAAGTATAGTCGTGGTGAAGCCTGACATGACGAAGTCTGCTGCGAAGCATGCTGGCGTGCAGGACTTGACCAAACCGACAACAGCGTCATGGTACGACACGGGTAGCCAAAGTAGGGATCCCACCGAAGGGTGTTTTGGCAGCCTCCGAAACCAGCTTCCTGGCTTCAGACACCTCTAGTGAAGGGGCTCCGAACGTGGAAACCTGCAATAGAACAGAGATCAAGTGCCAATTCGGCGCGGAGACCGAATTTGCTATGTGTTGCAGTAGAGAAACGAAGGTAGCAATCTGTTATGTAGATTACCAAATACTTCACAAGCGAAGTAATAAGGCGATAGCAATATGTTACGTAGATTAACAGGTACATCACGAGCGAAGTAGCAAGGCTTACCACGGTTTCGGTGTGGCTAGTGGAGAGCTTCCCGGCAAACCCACGAAGGTTGCAGAAAAGTAAAATAAAGGTAAAGGTACGGTTCAAAGCTAGGGCTTTGTGATTGATTTGTGTTGGGGGTTTAATGAACCGGTGTTACCCCTATATTTATAGGGGCTAGTTTTCTAATCTCTAAGATTAATCTGGTAGGATTCGACCTAATCACGTTTTAGGGATAAAATCTAGCCGGAATCAGACTCAAACTCTATCTCCAAACAGTCCGAAGTGGGCCTTCGGCAGGGCCTGCCGAAGCCTGCTCCTCGGGCTGAAGCTTCGACGAGGAAGGCCTCCGAAGGCCTTTGGGCCGAAGGTAGCAGGCCTGTTGGAAGGCTTCCGAAGCCCAAAGCTCAATGGGCCTTCAGCCCTGTAGGGCTTCGACCCGATCCAAGACATGTGTATTTTTGGCCCAAATTACCAAATTTGTTATTTTGACAATCTTGAGCATTTAATGCCATTTTTTGCTATCAACAACTACATTGTCCTAGTTCATACCAAAGTGTCATGGTAAGTAGTCTAGAGCAACACAGTGCGACAATAGAAAACCCACCTGGATCTTATCAATTTTCGCATAAAAAGCATGAATATCATTTTCATCATCATTTTTTATTTTCATCATTATTTTTAACTTTTTTAATATTTCATGACAAGCATTTAATTTTTCAAGTTGCATAAGAACATCCAAGTGCAAAAGGACTCAACTATGTGGTATGTAAAAGATAGCAAAAATAATCAGCCTGCTCATGCTAGTAATAAGACTAAGTGATGATCATGTTTTAGATTTTCACAAATAAAAGTTATGCTTATGACAAATGTTGAATAAATATTTAAAAAAGATGAACAAACATGATCTTATACAATAATTCAAAGGCATATATATGCATGTTTATATAAAAGTAGTCGATCATATTATAGAAGCATATGCAAAAATATACACTCCCCCCTCCCAAAATGCCATAAGGATGACAAACACCAAGCTCTCCTCTCAAAAATGCAAAATGAGAAGCATCAAGAGGTTTGGTAAAAATATCAACAATTTAATTCTGGGTATCAATATATTTCAAATCAATGTCACCCTTCTCATTTTGGTCTCTCAAAAAATGATAACACGCATCAATGTGTTTGGTCCTAGAATGCTTAACTGGCTTGTTTTCTAAGCTAATCACACTAGTGTTATCACAAAGAAGTGGAACACTATTAAAATCCAACCCAAAATCACACAAAGTAGAAACCATCCACAAAATCTGAGAACAACAACTAGTAGCAACAACATATTCAGCTTCAGCAGTAGACTGTGCAACGCTAGACTATTTGCGAGAAGGCTAACATACAAGAGAGGAACCTAGAAACTGGCAAGTTCCAGATGTACTTTTTCTATCAATTCCACATCCAGCAAAATCAGCATCAGAAAATCCTCTAAGACATAAAGATTATGATGTAGAATACCAAATGCCAAATTATAAAGTGTGTTTAAGATACCTTAATATACCTTAACAAGCACATAGACACATGACAAAGTGGATACCTGGTCTCGTGGCCGTCAAGTAGAGGAAGGAGCCGATCATGCTCTAGAACTCCTTCTGATCAACTTCTTCACCATATTCATCTAGTTCTAGCGCAACTAAGGTAGCCATCGGAGTGGCTAATGGTTTCGCATCACTCATGTCAAAACATTTCAGTATGTCCTTGGTATACTTTGTCTGATGCACAAAAGTTCCTTGTTTGCATTGCTTAATTAGTAAACTAAGGAAAAATGTTAGTTCACCCATCATCGATATCTCGAATTCCCTGCTCATAGAATCTGCAAACTTGGCAACAATATCATGAGAAGAACCACCAAAGATAATATCATCAATATATATTTGTACAAGTACGAAATATTTGTCATCCTTAAGAGTAAACAAAGTTTTTGAGGAACCAAGTGAGGGTCTTCACTATGGTTCAAGGTTATAATGAGTGATTGACGGGGTTTTGCTATGATGTTCATGTATGGATGCTTGGAAGTGTGATTGTGTCTGTGCTTGTCTCGTGTATGCAGGGTTGAGATACTCGTCAACTGTCGATGGCAAGGGATCAGGGTTAGAAAGGGAGTCTAATACCAAATGGTCGAGGATTTCAGTCAAAGTTGAGAGATACCTCAGATGTATGCATGGAGACCAAGCAGGACAAGGAATAACGATCAATCGAGATGAGGTGTCGTTCGAGTCAGCGAAAGGGAAGCCAGAACAAGTGACAAGGCGGCTCGAGGGATCGAGAGCGGGAGAGACTTGCTGGCAGTCGAGTTCGCGGACCGACGACGATCGTCGACGATCTGAGAGGCTTTGTCGGTTTTTGCTGAAAACCGTCTCATCTCTACATGTTTTTAAATTCCAATAATTAGGAGTCTATTTTCGTTTAGTAATTTAAATTAAATGTAAACTTTTAGTATTTTTCGGAATTTCCAAAATTCTGAAAATATATTAAAAGCATAGAGTCAAGTTGTAAAAAAATAGAGTCAAATGTGGGTATTTTTCAGAATATGTAATTCTGAACATACCTCATGGTCTTTTAGTTAATCTTAAAATACTGAAGGGTCTCTTTGTAAAGTGTCCCTCTAGGGTGTGCCTATTTAAAGGCCTCCACACCCTAGGGTTTGGGCTGCCCACTTTGAGAATTAAAACCGGGATTTTACTCTTGTTTATTGCTGTCTACTTGTCTACAACTTTGATCTGATTTCTCTTGCCCCTTTTAAGGTTTTGCTGTTCAAGATCATCTAACTTTTCCCGTGTTTACTGTAGCATACCGAAAACACTATTCCTGATCAGGTTGCTCTGGAATATGTCTTGCGCCGCCACTGTTTGATGTTTCTGAAATTTGTTTGTGCCTTGATTTGGATTTGCTTGTTCTGGTTTTGAGTCTTACGGTGAACAGTTCCTTCTTTCCTGTGAACTTTTTCACCTGAAACAGCCTCAAGCTCTGAAACTTTTGTGTTGTTTCTCTGTGAAAGCTTTGTCTTGCTGTTTTCATTTCATCCCTTTCAATGAACAGTGCTAGATGATTCCGTGGATATTGTCTTCTCTAATCTGGAAGTAGCAGGAAAATTGATTTGGATTCAATTCTTATTACTTATTCTTACGGTGAACAATGTCTGCACTGTTTCCTGTTTCTGTTGTCGATCAAAAATACCACAACACTGCTGCTTTTATTTCAATCATCTGAGAAAATTACTTTGCTATTCTTTGTTCCTTCGTCCAAGATCAAAGAATATAGACAACCTTGTGTTCTTGGCCATCTGAACACCTACAGTGGGTAGGTATGTTTGTACTTTTCTTCCTGAAAACAATGCTTTTTCTTGGTTCTGTTTGCTGAGGTTAGTTAAGTCATCACAGGTGCTTTATTCAGCTTTTTGCTGGGAACAGGTTACATCAGCACATATGATTTGGCTTTTTACTCATACAAAAAGACATCTCTGCTGTTGTTACAGATGACTGAATTTTTTTGTTGCTCTTGGATTAAAAATAACACCTGAAAATTTTCTGTTTGATGGATGGTGTTCAGATTAGCACCTTTTGGATGGAATATTGCAATTCTGTTGTTCTGAGACTTATAATTGATTTTTCATGAAGGTTTAGCTGTGGCTTTTTATGTTTTTCTGATTCAGACGTAGAACACTGACTGGACCTCTGTAGTGTTGTCAATTGAGAAGCTACAAGACTCTGCTACAAATATTTTCCACAATCTGTCAACAGACTGCTCTCAAGCCAAGTGATATTCCAGATTCAGTTTCTGCTAGGTACTGTCCAAACTGAATTCATCTTATGTGAGGAACATTCTTCTAGATAGTATACTGCTAGTGTCTTTGCACTTTTGCTTATGATTATTACATGATAAACTGGTTCAAGCTGAAGTAATTTCAGAACATAAAGAATTCTTGCTAGTTTCTATTGCTGATTGTTAGTTTGAATACTGCTCTCTTTTCACCGTACCTCATCTGAAAAGGTTACAATGTCTGAAGTAGATTGCTTTTTAATTCAGTCTATATCACAGGGATTGGTTTAAACTCTGAACTCTTTAGAACTTGCTCAGAATTGAAGAAGTGTTTTAACTGATCAGAGTTGTTTTTCAATATAATATTGCTGTGATCAATTTTCAAGTAAATGACTAGAAGCTCAGTTTGTATTCATCTGAATTGTGATTTCAGTTTTGAGTGTTCTTGAGATTACATATGCATCTTTTCCCTTGAACACTTTCAATTTAGCAAAAGTATTCTGAAATTTTTCAAACTGAGTACAGTACAAGTTTCTGATCTGGAAACTTTGTGAGTAAACAAGTTTATTTCATAAGGTTCTGTTTCAGTTCCACTTTCAGTTATCTTCTGAATTGATGAATACTGCTTATGGCTATCAATAGAAGTGTGTGATCTGAATATGTATTCAATGTTAGTCTGAACATTTTATTTTCATGAACTTCAATTATATTCAGAATCAGTTTTGAACAAATATTCTGTTCATTGTGACTCATAGTGTTGTGATTGCTTAAATCTTTTACCAAGGTACCTCAGAATGAATTGTGTGCAACAGAATGAATCTTTAAAACTCAAATCTGAATGTTCTAAATTTTGTCGACCAATCACTCTCCGATACCTTCCTGTCGGCAAACCAATTATCGATCTATGCAGTGAATTTCGGAGTACCAAATTTCGACTGAGTAAATCGGCAAATCAAACTCCGATCTAGACCTAGAATTGCATCTGAGGCTATTTTCAGTTATGAACATGGTCTGATTGCTCTGAATTGTGATTCTTGAGTTTTAGAGGTGGGTTGTGTACTGGTCAGGCCATTGAGTTTACAAAAATTTGTTGAAGTGCCTATTCACCCCCTGTAGTCGTCATTCTGATCCCACAATTGGTATCAGAGCAGGTTATATCACCAGGTGACCTTAACCAGTTTGTGATCCTTGTGGCAACATGGATAAGAACTCTAAGATTCCGATGTTTGATGGTCGAGATTACACTTATTGGAAGGTGCACATGGAGGCTTATCTACTAAGCCAAGGAAGTGCTATTTGGGACATTATTGATTCCCAATATATGATCCCTGAAACTCGCACTTCATAGACTGAGAAGAGACTGAGAAGTTACAGTACGATTGTAATAGCAAAGAAAGAAACATACTGTTCATCAGTCTGAGTCGTAATGAGTTTGACAGGGTCCAGCACCTTAGAACTGCATGTGAGATTTGGACTACTTTGAGAACGTTTCATGACGGCACTACTTAGATTAAGGCTAGGAGGCAAAACACTTATAACTAAGAATACCAAATGTTTGTGCAAGGCCCCGATGAATCTGTAGATGTCATGTTTGCACGTTTTGATGGAATTGTTAGTAACATTCACTCCATTGGGATGTTAGCTTACTCAGATCATGACAGGGCGATCAAACTTCTCTATGCTCTTGATAGTAGCAAATGGGAAGTAAATATCTCAAGTATTGAAGAGGCCATGAGCTTTGACACCTTGACTTGCGATGAACTTTTAGTAAGCTTAAGTCCACCGAGATCGCCAAGGCATCTCGTTCTGGAATTGGGAACTCTTTGCCACAATCCATGGCACTAGTTTCTAGTTCTAGCAGTGGCACCTCATCTGGAGGTAACTTGTCTGGAGTGTGTGCTTTTTCTGGAGGTTTTGTCTTGTCTTCTTTGGTCTCTAGGGATTCAAAAGTAGAAACAAATGCAGAATCAATGAAATGAGCATGAGATCGAGTTACCCTTTCATTTAGCTCACCAATGATCTGTTTTAGAGGGTGATGTCGCTGAATGCAAAGAGGGGATTCTCTTTGAGAGATTGTCTCCCCCTCAGAACTTGCTGGAGTGATGCTTTCTGAATTTGATATTTCAGGTCCTCTTGCTAAAGTAGACGAAGCAAGATCATCTTCAGGTGTTGTTGTAGAAGGAGGTAGTGGTACATCTTCATCTTCTCCATGATCTGATGGATGTTCTTCAAAAATGGTTTCATTCATATCCTTCTCACTAGCTAGATCAAAAGAAGTACTAACACAAAGATAAGTTTCATCAAACGTGACATCGCATGATTCTATGATAGTGTTAGTATCAAGATTAAACACACCATATGAATATCCATGCATTGAATATCCCAAGAAGATACTATCTAAAGAACGCGACTCAAATTTGTCAAGATTACCATGTTTCAGAATAAAGCACTGACTTCCAAAAACTCTCAAATGTTGTAACCTTGAGCTTTCTTCCAAAACATAGCTCATATGATTTCAAGTTCAAAATTGAGTTCAAGAAAATCTGGTTGGAGATGTAACAAGTAGTGCTCATGGCTTCAACCTAAAATCTTCTAGGAGTCCTATTGTTGGGGGAAAATACTTCATCCTCATGATCCTCCAAGATTCCAAGCAAATACATTATGCGACAAAAATGAAGGCAAGTCTTAATCTCGGAGCCCAAGACTTGCCTCCGGGTTGAAGGGCACGAAGCCGAAGGGTCTTTCTAGGTTCCGGTCCGAAGGGACCCTCTGAAAGGCTTCCCCTCCGGAGTGGAAAACAACCAGAAGGATGAGACGTCTATTTTGTCAACATCCTTCGAGCATGTTTTACCGTACTAACCCTATAAGAGATACCGAAATAGTATACACTATGTCGGTTGTAATTAAGGGGTAAAAAGGTCTTTTCCCTAGAGGTTTTACCTATAAATACCCCCCTTCTCACCCTGTAATAGGGATCGAATATTCAAATATTCAATACACACTTCGAACTATTCTGAGCTATTATCCTATTCGGAGGCTTGAGATAGTCTGCATTCACAAACACTCCGTTTGTCAGCTCTTGATTTTATAGAACCTGTTAGCGTAATCCGTTGCACCAACGGTTGGTGCCGTCCGTGGGGAACTTAGTACTAAAAGCTAGTTCTCTGCCACTGCATGTATTTCGAAGCGCATTTGCGGAGGGAGTTTCGGAGTCCCAAGATTCCGTGCACCCTTCGGCAAGGGGCTTAAAATACAGTTCAAAGGCCTTTATTCACCTTCCTCAATCGTCCGAAGTTCCTGGTCTTTGGACCTTGCTTAGCTTCGTAAGTCATGCCTCCCAAGCGGAGTTTAGCCACCGCTCCCCTCCGAAGGTCCCCTCGGACCTCCGGCGCAGGACCTCCAGACGTTCCTCAAACTCCTGAAGTAGTCAATAGGCCTCGAGCAGCCGAAGTTCCTTGGGTAGCTCCATTCATACTTTGAACTGACTATGTCAGTTCTCAAGACCCGGAGGATCCCTCCGGAGGAAGTGAAGACCTCCCCGAAGACATGGCCGATCAGGTAACACGGCTTCAGGCAGAGGTAGAAAGATGGAGGAAGGAGGCCGTGGACAGGCTTCGCCCTCAATCCATCCCTCCTGCTTCGGAGGTGCATCAAGACAACGACCGCGATGATTATCCCGAAGCAACTCAAGTCCAAGAAAATGCTGAGAACACCTCTGTTGGCGCAAATGTTACGTCAACAGGTTCTCTAAAATCAAGAACAGACAAACAGGGAGTTTGTGTTTTAGGACTACTTTGAGCCTCCGAAATGGATAATAGCTCAAGTGGTCCGAATAAGTGTAGACAAATAACTTGCTCTGGATCCCTTTTACAAGGTACAAAGGGGGTATTTATAGGGGAAAAAACATAAGGAAAAGACCTATTTACCCCTAGATTACAACCGACATAGTGGAAACTATTCGGTACCGTAAACAAGGTTATATACGGTAAAGTACTATAAGGTAGATGGATAAGCTAGACATCCAATCAATCATGTCCTTTGGCTTCGAGGCCTCCATCTTCCATTCGGAGGGTTCTCCAAGGCTTCGCACCATTGCACCCTTCGGCGTGACGACGCATGCTTCGAACAACAGCTCACTAGCTTCGGAGTTTTCCTCAGCCTTTGAAGGATTAATCTTTAAGCCCTGGGAATGGAGTAATTTCCCCCAACAGTAGCCCCTCGAATACGCCTTTCTGTAGTTAACCTGTTTAGAAAGAAGGCAGTATACGGAAGGAACATTTCTATTTTCTGAGGCTTAAAGAGGATTTAGGGATGCTGCGACTTAGCCAAAGACTTCGAGCCCAACGTGTTCGAACCTCCCCCTTCGGGTTCTTGATGCAGTGGGAACGCACGTTGGAAAGGGAACGGTTTCGGAGTACGAACGTCGTGGAGCGCCGTTAGATGTAGCCGTTACAGCGCAAGTAGTCGTTACCCTCTGCAAAAAAGGTAACGGTCGATTTTTACAGCGGTTGCACGCCGTTTCAATTACTGGGTCCACTTGTCGGTGACAGAAGCCGAACCTGCAATGTGAAATCAATCGAAGAGTAGTACTGGTCGTGCGGTTATAAAAAGGAGAGACAGAGATTAACCGAAATTTTTTACCGCACCCATTATTCTCGATTCATCTTTCCCCAATCTTCCCACCTCTTGAGCACTTGAGCGTAATGGCGAGAACTAGCCACACCACTCCAGCAGCGGCCAACACCCTAGCGCAGAGGCAGGCGTGGGCTGCTTTGGCAGCAGCGGCAATGGTGGGGACCTCGAGCGGAGCTTGGCCCAAGAATCCTCGAGCGCTCCGTCCGCCCTCCAAGAAGAAGATTGCCCAGAGCTTCATTATCGGCCAATCTGCAAGCACCGCCGAATCCATTGAAGAAGCAGTGGACGGAAAGCTGGGTGCTGGACTGAGGACTAGAGTCCCAGGGATAGAATCGACTCCAAGACCGAGAAGCGGGGAGGTGGTGGTCTTCGAAGCATTCTTCGAAGCAGGTCTGGGACTGCCAGTCGTGGACTTCTTGGCAGAGGTACTGGACTTGTTCCACATAACTCTGCCCCAGCTATCTCCCAACGCCATCGCGCGTTTGGCCATCTTCGAGTGGGCGCTCTGGGCAGAGGGATGCGAAGGACGCTCCGAGATCTTCGCCGCAACCCACGAAGCTATATGCCAACCGAAGCCCCAAGACGGACCTGGGGACTCCAAGGTGACTATAGCCTTCGGCAGCGTCAACTTTCAGCTACGGAGGGAGCACGCTCTTCATTTCCCTG
The DNA here is from genome assembly GCA_019279435.1 of Zizania palustris. Taxonomy (NCBI): domain Eukaryota; kingdom Viridiplantae; phylum Streptophyta; class Magnoliopsida; order Poales; family Poaceae; genus Zizania; species Zizania palustris. The sequence goes on along the minus strand of JAAALK010000082.1, from coordinate 79,071,318 downwards.
CCAAAGCCATAAACGACAGGTGGTACACAAACTGGATACTTCGGTGGTTTTACACCGAAGTCGGAGAGGACTCCCCCTCACTGGTCCTCTCCAAGAGATCTGGTTCCGGAAGGAGGCGGACATCTCTCCGAACCCTAGCCTGCTCTCGATGAGGCTAGGGTTGCTTACTTCGGTGGCTCGTCGCATGAGCATGCGCGACCTGGCCGAGGAGTTCATCGCCCTTCGGATCCCTCCCCTCGGAGCCAACTGGCCGATCGTGCTCCCACAGGCTTCGGAGGGGGACCTCCGAAACATAGGTAAAACTTACTCCCTGCAGCATCGTATTAGATGAAGAAATCAATTATATTCATACTTTCATACCTTTTTCTTTCAGCGGCGCCTCTGGCATTGGCTCCGGAGGACATAGTTCGGGTCACCGAACGAGTTCTCGGGGCCCCTTCAGTGGCCGAGAGGCAAAGAAGGTTAGAGCTAGTGGGGAGCTGGGAACGATCCAACAGAGTGTGGAGAGCTCTCAGAATGGAGCCCCCGAATCTTCCTGACTTCGCCCCTACCGGAGCGGTTGTTCCCAAAAGGAAAGCCACTGCCGAGCCCTCCAAGAAGACCGGCAAGCAGCCGCCCCGGAAGAAGAAGATAGCGAAGCACCCTTCGCAGTTGGCGCCTTCCTCGTCTGCTTCGTCGCCGGGCGCGCAGAGCTCAGCCTCCGAAGAGGCAGAGGACTCCGACGGTCAGACAGTGGTGGCTTTCGAAGCCTACCTCCTGGACGACGAAGACATAGGGGAGGTCCCCCCTAGCGCCCCCGTCAGGGAGGTAGTAAGCGCGACTCCACCTGTTCTCCCTGCACCCGCCGTCGTGCAACCGTCGGCAGAAGCAAGCGCAAACAAAGCCGCCACTTCTTGCTTCGCCAACCCCTTCGATTCCTGCTCCACCAACCGACCCACAGGTCTAGCCACTTAGGGTTACTATGTACATGAAGCCTTGTAACGCCTCTTTTATTAATGAAGAAGTTATAAACAAGAACTTGTCTTGGGTGTTCTGTTCTTTTTTAGGTTTTGTCATGCCCTTCGAGCACTGACTTCGAACTTTTGGAAATTACCGACGAGCTCCGAAAAGAGTGGGCAAACCTCGAGGGATTGAGGCCTTACCGCCGCTCCCGTTTCTCTGTTCCTCGCGGAGACGGAGGGGAGATCACCCTTGAAGTTCGTCGGGACGTCTTAGTTTATATTAAAGAGGAAGAGAAGGCGGAGGGGTCTTCATCCTTCGAACCTATTGACTGGTCCGACTCGGAGTACCGAGCCGAAGACCCTGCGGAAGCTGACTCCGAAAGGCTCCTGACATGGGCCGAGCTTCAAGAGGAGCAGAAGAAACTGCGAGCCTCGAAGAAGAAAAGAAGCACTCGAACTAAAAGGACAACTTCGGCGGCTTCGAGCTCCGAAGGCCAAAGTAGCCGTAGGGGTAGCTCTAGGGGCCGAAAAGGTCTCCGATTTTACCTAGGCTTAGACACAAATTTCTCTTGATGTACAAGTATAATAATTTAATGTGGAATGCTTCGAAAGTATGCTGTGTGACTCCTATCCTCCGACCCCCCTTGTGGGTGGCGGAGCCTTTGCTATAGAGAAGGGTTCGCTAGGCACAATGAATGTCCGAACAACCGCATGCTTCCGAAGACTAAAAATTTGTTCGCTTTTTTTTAAAAGTCTTTATACTTTTGTACGGATCCTAACAAGCCGGAGCCTGAAATCCATAAGGTGGCCACCTTCGGCTCTTTTACAGACACTTCGCACCCGGAGGCCGAAGGTCTGTTTTCTTTAAAGTCCTTAGACTCTTCTACGGATCCTAACAAGCCGGAGCCTGGAATCCGTAGGTTGGCCACCTTCGGCTCTTTTACAGACACTTCGCACCCGGAGGCCGAAAGTCTGTTTTTCTTTAAAGTCCTTAGACTCTTCTACGGATCCTAACAAGCCGGACCCTGGAATCCGTAGGTTGGCCACCTTCGGCTCTTTTACAGACACTTCGCGCCCGGAGGCCGAAAGACTGTTTTTCTTTAAAGTCCTTAGACTCTTCTACGGATCCTAACAAGCCGGAGCCTGGAATCCGTAGGTTGGCCACCTTCGGCTCTTTTACAGACACTTCGCACCCGGAGGCCGAAAGTCTGTTTTCTTTAAAGTCCTTAGACTCTTCTACGGATCCTAACAAGCCGGAGCCTGGAATCCGTAGGTTGGCCACCTTCGGCTCTTTTACAGACACTTCGCACCCGGAGGCCGAAAGTCTGTTTTTCTTTAAAGTCCTTAGACTCTTCTACGGATCCTAACAAGCCGGAGCCTGGAATCCGTAGGTTGGCAACGGAGCCTTTGAACCAATGGTTCAAAGGCAGCTGCGTGGGTCCTGAGAAAAATGCTTGGCTCTACAAGCATCTCTGTCCTCCTAATGCGTCCATCAGGAGTAAGGGATATTCGAAGAGCAAACAAAATTCGACCTTTATCTTTATTCATAGATAGGAAAGTTTTTACAAGTGATTACAAGGGCCTCCTAAGCAAAATAACGCTTAAGGTGCTCCGCATGCCATGCATGCTTCAACTCTTCTCCTTCTAAATTGGCTAATTTAAACGACCTGGGTCGTCCTGAGCGTAAGATAACATATGGTCCTTCCCATTTGTTTCCTAGCTTCCTCGGAGCTATTACACTTCGCAACACCAGATGACCAGGTTTTAACTCATTTAGCTTTACCTTCGGGTCATACCATGTCTTGGTGTGGTTCTGGTACTTAGTCAGGTTGGCGACAGCTCGAAGCCTTGTTTCTTCTGACAAATCCAGCGAAGTGCTCCAGTCATCTTCGTCTCCAGGTTGTATTACACGAAGCGATCCTCCTGTGAGCTCTGTAGGAGTCATGGCCTCATCTCCGAAAAGCAATCTAAATGGTGTGAACCCAGTTGACCTTGTTTGAGTGGTTCGAATGGACCATAAGATTTTGTGGAGCTCTTCGACCCACAGCCCCTTGGCCAATCCAACAATTCGGCGATTCAGCCCGGATAGGATGTTCCCGTTGGCTCGCTCAACGGCTCCGTTGGACTATGGATGTCGTACCGCTGCGAAGCACAACTTAATGCCCAGTTCTTCACAAAATGTTGGTTCTCTGCCCGAGGGATACTTCGAACTATAAATCCTTTGAATGCTGCTTCGGCCTTGCGGATTTCTTCAAGGTATTGTGCGAGATGTGTATTCTTTGCTTGAAAACTTTTATCAACATGCCCCGCGACGACTTGGGAATCTGTCTTAATCATTATTCTTGCAGCTCCGAGTGCCTTAGCCTTTCGGAAGCCTAGCAAGATTCCTTCATACTCGGCAATGTTATTAGTGGTCCTGAAGTTGAGCCTCGTAGAGTACATGACCTTCTGCCCTGATGGTGATATGATGACGGCCCCTGCTCCGGCACCTGATGCTTGATAAGCTCCGTCAGAAAATATTGTCCAAAAACTTTCGGAGGGTTCTTCTAGGGCCCAAATAGCAGATGGAGTCCACTCTGCCACGAAATCAGCTATGATTTGAGATTTAATAGTTGTTCTCGCTATGAAGGAGATTTCGAAGGGTGCCAGCTCGACCGCCCATTTTCCAATCCTGCCCGTAGAATCTTTGTTTCGGAGCATATCTCCAAGAGGATACGACGTAGGGACGATCAGGTTATGCACCAAGAAATAATGCCTCAGCTTTCGCGAGGCCATTACTAGGGCATAAACAAACTTCTCGAGCTCGGAGTATCTGACTTTAGCTCCGGATAATGCCTCCGACACAAAATACACTGGGTTCTGGACTAGCTTTTCTTTAAGCTCAACTTCCTGGACCAATACTGCGCTTACTGCTGAATTTGTTGCTGCAAGACAAAGGAGTAGTGTTTCTTCTGGGAGGGGGACGGTCAAAATTGATAATCTTCCGAGGTATGCCTTTATATCATCGAAGCTCTTCTGGCACTCTGATGTCCACTGAAAGCTTTTGGACCCCTTTAGTGCTTTGAAAATTGGGAGGCTTCGCTCTGCTGACCTGGCCAGGAATCTACTAAGAGTTGCAAGTCTTCCTGCTAACTTCTGAACTTGCTTCAAATTCTCTGGTGGAGCCATCCTTTGCAGCGCACTTATCTGTGTTGGGATAGCTTCGATTCCCCTGCTCGAAACTAGTACCCTAGCAGTTTTCCTGCTTGTGCTCCGAATATACATTTTTCCGGATTGAGGCGTACTCCACATGCTCGGAGGCTCTCAAACGTTTCAGCTAGATCTAAGCTATGCTGGTGCTTTTGAGCACTTTTTATTACAATATCATCCATATAGGCCTCGACATTTCGGCCTATTTGATGACCTAGAGCTTTAGCTATTAAACGAGAAAAGGTGGCTCCGGCATTCCGCAGCCCAAAAGGCATTCTTACATAACAAAATACTCCGGAAGGAGTTATAAAGCTTGTCTTGGCTTCATCTTCGCGTTTCAGCCATACTTGATGATATCCGGAGTAAGCGTCGAGGAAACTTAGCAATTCGGAGCCAGCTGTGGAATCTACCAGTTGATCTATTCGGGGCATCGGGTAGGGGTCTCGCGGGCATGCTTTATTTAATGAAGTGAAGTCAATACACATGCGCCATTTGTTCGAGTCCTTCTTCCTTACAAAAACAGGGTTAGCCAACCACTCGGTATGGGCTACCTCCCTGATGATGCCAGCCCTTAACAATTTTTCTACTTCGGTCTTGGCTAGGCTTGCTCTCTCCGCTGACAGCTTGCGGAGCCCCTGGCGTACTGGCTTGGCCTTCGGGTTGACGAGCAGACTATGCTCGATGATGCTTCGATCGACCCCGGTGATATCTTCGTCAGCCCAAGCGAATATGTCCAGATTTTTCCTGACGACTTCTTCTAACGAGGCAGCTATTTCTGGAGATAGCCCCTTGCCGAACTTCATTGGGTACTCTTTGTCATCTTCCGAGATTATTCTTGTCTCAACATCACCCTCCGGGCTTGGCTTGAGCGAGGATCCCTTCGGAGGGTTCGAGGCCTCCGGTACTTCTTCGACGCTTTCCGCCACATTATGCACTTGTCGGGGGTCCAATGGCTACCCATGGCCATATTCCGTCCTCCTGGCTACAGCCTGGTCTCCTGAAATAGTAAGCACCCCACCTTGCGTGGGCATTTTGAGACAAAGATAATTATGGTGTGCTATAGCCCCGAACTGGTTCAACATCCCTCGGCCGAAGATAGCATTGTAAGCGTATGGGGCGTCAACCACATCGAAGATGCCTTCTTCTACTCGGGCCAAAGGCCCCTCTCCGAAGGCAACCTCGAGGCCTATTTGGCCGAGGGCATCGAGAGGCGGTCCTGAGAACCCTTGAAGTGGCCGGGCCACTGGAAGTAGATGCTTCCGAGGTATGCACATCTGATCGAAGGCCTGGGCAAAGAGTATGTCTGCGGAGCTCCCGCCATCTACCAGGATCCTTCGGACTTCTACTCCTGCTATATCAGCAGAAATGACCAATGGGTCAGCATGGAGGAACTTCACCCCCGCAACATCACTGGCTGCGAACGAGATGGGCACGCGGGACCATTCTGGCATCCCTTCGGCGGAACTCGAGGTCCCAATGTGTCCGACCTCGCGGACGTACTCGCGCCGCTACCTCTTGGACATGGCTCCGAGGGTCCCCCCTCCGGAGATGGGCAGGACCACTCTCTTGCCGCGGTCCTGTGGGTCTTCTTGCTTTGGTGGCAGCATAATGCTGGCCACCGGCAGCCGCATGGGGGCTTCGAGGGTACCGGCTCGGGCCACATCTTGTACAGGCTCCGACCGTGCCGATGGTGGGGTTCGATCTGAAGCGCCTCGCCCCGTACTTCGTCCTAGGTATTCACCCCGAAGGGTTAACACCGACTTGCAGTCCTTAGTGTCATGGCTCCTATTATCGCCATGCACGAAGCAGAAAAAACTCTGACGCCTGCCAGGCACTCTCTCTTGAGGCTTCGGTGCTCCAGCCCTGAAGTTCTGCGCCTGCTGGAAATTGGCAGGTGCCTTCGGGACAGATGGTGCAATGCTTAGCACCTCCGAACGGAAATGCTTCTTCCCCCGCTTGTACTCGTTGAAGCGGTTGTCTTGCGGAGGTTGCAGATGAGCGGAGGCTTCGGGCTCCCTTTTGACTTCTCGGAGGGTAGGCGATGGTGCTTCAGCTCGCCGAAGACAGCCTTCCTCCGCCTTGGCATACTGTTCGAAGTATGCCATGAGCTGCGCCACAGACGTCACTGGCTTTCGATGGAGTTTGCTGAGGAGGTCGGGGTTCAGCACCCCTTCGCGGGCAGCATCAACTACCGAAGAGTTAGACAGGCCCTTGATCTATGACTTGGTGTGAGCGAAGCGCGTGAAGTACTCCCGGAGGGTTTCTCCCACCCGCTGCTTTACTTGGAACAAACTTTTTGTGGACATTGGTGCCACGAAGGTTCCTTGGAAGTTGCTCACAAATTTCTTTTTCAGATGCTCCCAGGAGCTGATCGACCCTGGCTTTAGGGACCAGAACAAGCGGAGTGCCACGCCTTCGAGGGCGAGGGGGAAGCATTTTGCCATAGTGCTTCGCACCCCTCCACTTGCTTCTATTGCCAGGGCGTAAGAGCGGGCGAACTCTCCGGGGTCCGACCCCCCGGAGTACTTGTGTAGTTTCGAGGCCTTGAACCTGGGGTCGAAAGGCACTCTCTGCAAATCTGAATGTAATGGAGACTCATCATCGAAGGATGCATTCTCGGCTTCCTCCGGGACTTGAATAACTTCTGGGGGATTGTGGGTACCACCGTCTTGAGGCCCTCCTGGAGTTTCGGTGGAAGCTTGAGTGCGGAGGCGATCGGCGGCCTCTTGCCTCCACCTGGATACCTCCTCCTGAAGCCTGGCTAGCTGCATAGCCTCGGTTTCGGGAGGGCCTTCGTCTTCGTCGGAGGGCACTTCCGGGTCTCGGCTAGCTGCGTAGTCGGTCTGAAGCACCGTAGGAGGGGCCAGAGGACCCCGGGGCACTCGACGCCCAGCAGTCTCGGCGGGAATCGTCGGATTAGTCGAGGGTCCGGCTCCTGTGGTCCGAGGTGACCGATGGAGAGGACCCGAAGACTGACTTCGCTTCGGAGGCATAGCTAACCACGAAGAGGTCTTGGAGATGGAGGACTTCGAACGACCCGAGGGGTCTAGTGAAGGCCTTCGGGCTGCACTAAGAAGCTCTTAACTGAAGGGTGCGCGGAATCTTGAGACTCCGAGGCTCCCTCCGTAAGTACTCTTCGAAGTGCAGTCAGCAGCAGAGAACAAGCTTTTAGAACTTGGATCCCCACGGACGGCGCCAACTGTTGGCGCAAATGTTACGTCAACAGGTTCTCTGAAATCAAGAACAGACAAACAGGGAGTTTGTGTTTTAGGACTACTTTGAGCCTCCGAAATGGATAATAGCTCAAGTGGTCCGAATAAGTGTAGACAAATAACTTTCTCTGGATCCCTTTTACAAGGTACAAAGGGGGGTATTTATAGGGGAAAAAACATAAGGAAAAGACCTATTTACCCCTAGATTACAACCGACATAGTGGAAACTATTCGGTACCGTAAACATGGTTATATACGGTAAAGTACTATAAGATAGATGGATAAGCTAGACATCTAATCAATCATGTCCTTTGGCTTCGAGGCCTCCATCTTCCATTCGGAGGGTTCTCCAAGGCTTCGCACCATTGCACCCTTCGGCGTGACGACGCATGCTTCGAACAACAGCTCATTAGCTTCGGAGTTTTCCTCAGCCTTTGAAGGATTAATCTTTAAGCCCTGGGAATGGAGTAATTTCCCCCAACAACCTCCTTCGACGATGAATCCCTGCTGGATCCGGACTTGCAGAAGGTGCGCTTCGATCCCTGGTTCCTAGCCTCGAAGCTACACAAGTACTACGGAGGGTCTGATCTCGGAGAATTTTCTCGCTCTTACGCCCTTGCAATAGAAGCTAGTGGAGGGGTCCGAAATACGATGGCAAAGTGTTTCCCCCTCGCGTTAGAAGGTGTAGCCCTTCGTTGGTTCTAGTCTATAAAACTAGGATCAATTAAGTCGTGAGAGCAGTTGAAGAGGAAATTCGTGAGCAATTTCCAGGGTACTTTTGTAGCCCCGATGTCTACTGGAAGCCTTTTTCAAGTGAAGCAGCAGGAGGGAGAAACTCTTCGAGAATACTTCACATGCTTCGCCCACATCAAGTACCAAATAAAAGGGTTGTACACATCGTCTGTGGTGGATGCGGCGCGCGAAGGTGTTATGAATCTCGACCTTCTCAGTAAACTTCACCGAAAGCCGGTGTCTTCAGTAGCGCAATTGATGGCATACATCGAATAATATGCCAAGGAAGAAGAGGGACGCCTCTAGAGAACTGTGGTATCCACACCAACCCTCCCCCAAGAAGTGAAGTTGGAGCCAGGGGCTCCGAATCCTTCGCAGGCCCTCCTCGTCGTCCTAACGATCAAAGAATGGGAAAGAAGCACTTTTGCTCCAAAGTGTTGAATATTGCCCCCTCCGCTCCGAAGATGCCTTCCAACTATCAACAGGCTCAAGGCAATAAAGCTAGTGGCTCAAAGCCACTAGAAAAACCGGCTGGCCGGGGTCAGACTCTTTTTTGTTGTGTGCATGGTGAAAACAGAAGCCATGCCACCAAAGATTGTAAGTCCATACTGACTCTCCGGGGCAAGTACCTGGCGAGGAATTCAGGGCAGGGTACTACAGATCAAGCTCCTCCAGCAGCGTGGCCGGAGCCAGTACAAGCGTCGGGCGTGCAGGCAATCCCGAAACCCCCATGCAACTACCGATTGTAGGACCGAAAGTAGCGACCAGACGGGGGGTGAATGGGCGCCTAAAAAATTCTTTCGAATCAATAGCCTTCTCCCAACACCCAACGCACCTCAACAAACAAACATCAGAAGAAAAAATAGATCACAGGTACTAAAAATATACTAGCCTAAAAGTGATCGGTGTCCTAATCAAAAAGACACCAACAAAATACTTAAAGACAGATTAAAGAGAAAATCACAGACTCGACAAGTAAATCATTAAGTGCTGAGAAATAATGGCCATAGATCACAGATAGTCCAACAGATGTGAGAAAAACACAAAGTTTAATGAGTATAGTTAGACACAATAAATGTGGTAACTAAATAGAGCTCACAGATCAAACTATAGATGGACAAGCATTTCATTTAATCACAAGCGTTTCATCAAGTTCATGATAATAAATTCAATATCATCCATGCATTCAAACAAACAGGTAAAGTGCATCTATATTATGTGATATTTCAAGGAAAAGATCAATAAGCAGAACAAAATCACAGGAAATCAGAAATTACTAAAACTACTGAGTTATGTGCACGCAAATCGAGAAAATGGATTACTGTTCATAAGAACTGTAGTGTTCTTCCTGCCTTGTTCTCTGCGTGCAGTCAGTGGCTTCACACTCATCCTCCACGCATCAGGTGCTGAGTGCGCCCCCATGCTTCCATGGATCGAAGCTCCTGAGATTACCTGATCGAGCTTGTGCAGTCCAGGAATCTTCAGAAATACAAATGAATCAGCAACACAAAAATATCCAAATAACACCAAAAGGGGATTTGATTATATGTACTAAAGTTGAGAGGTTTTTGATTATATGTCTAAAGTTAAAAAATCTTTGATTATATGTCCTAATCAATTAAACAAAATGCACTGATTAGAACATATAATCAAAGAATTTTCAACTTTGAACATATTATTAAAGACCACTTAGCTTTAGTACATATAATCAATTTTTCCACACCAAAACATGAAATTGCTTTTTCTTGAATCGTGTGAAACAAAAGTCACGGTAGATATCTGAGAAAATTAAACAAGTGCATCCCGTGGCTTGAAGCCAGAAGAAAACAGTCCAAGTAAGCAAAATAAAGAAGAACAGTAGTACTCCCTGCACAGTCTTGGATCAAGTCTTCCGGGATTTCCACGCGCACATAACCTCCACGCAGTGAAAAAACACGGCCGGAATACTGTGGGGGCGAGGGTTTCCAAGCTTACAGCTGTGTGAGCACACGACCCACAAACAGAAAAATGGCAGGGCTAAATAAAAAAACTGGCAGGAAGATTCTAGGTTAGGCGGTAGATAACTCCGGGCGGACGGCACCAGATAGCTGCCGCTGATCTGCCTAGCTGCTGACGCGCCCCTGCGCCTAGAGGCTGCCGGCTGCAGTCTACGCGCCAGGCTGCTACTGCTGTTCTGCCGCTGCCTACATGCACCGATTCATGTGCCCAGAAGGTTTGACGCCCACGTGCCGTGCTGCTTCTCTGAATCTCCGTCCGCTCGGCGCTGAACGCTGCAGAAAAGTGAAGCCCACGCCTACCGAAAGCTACAACACGCTCCATCCCAAGAAGCACTTGTGGCGTTTCACGAGAAGAATGAAAAAACAACAGCGGCGGTGGCGGCGATTCAATGGGTGGAAGCTGACAGGCGGCGGTGGTGAAAAAAATGGGGAATAGATTCAACTCAGAATTTTTTTAATTTCAAAATGAGTTAACCATAATCTTAGGGGGTTGGGGTGTGGGATTGGAATGGTGACTAGAGGGGGGTGAATAGGTGTCTCAACACTTTCTTTTGAATGTGATGGCCTAACCATATCACCCAACGCACCTCTAAAAAGACAAAAATCACGTTTCAATTCAAACAGTACAAATGTTAAGCTCAAACAGAGTCAAAAACTCAAAAACAACTTTGTTTCGAGTTCCTAGACAACACCTATCAGAAATATTCACTCTAGAGATCAATTTCAAATGAAGACAGTAAATCAGAACAATTTACCTCATTCACAATTGAGATTCAAACACTTCTGAATTTTTTGGACGGTGAATAGTAAAGGTAATTTCAGCAAAGCAAATTTGTTAAACTTTGGTTCAATTTGCAAGTATCAAATTCAGATTCTCTTTGGTTCAGCACATACCAAATCAGAACATGGTAAGCATTATGGATCCTGAAACTTCATAGACTTAATCATACAAATTCAAAGTTCTTTGAAGAATATTCAAAAAGAACAGTACTATTCCTTAACCGACAATACACAGGATAAGGAAAACTGAACCAATCTGAATCAACACTTCAACACACACTCATGATTTGTTTCTGCTAGAATTTATCAACACAGATTCATTTCTATTCAAAACAGTAACTGAAACACAGCACTCCTTGATGATTGAAACAGTAGAGCCAGAAGTATTAAATCATGATGTTTTCGGACAATGAACAGTAGACAGATTCCAATTTATTTCAACACGCCAGATATGTATCAACTTGAATACATCAATTTCATATTAGTGTCAATTCAAAACCAAACTAAAATCTTGCACTTCTAGATGTTTGGAAAGAAAAAATAGCAAGGATTAATTCAAAACTGTGAATACTATTGAATACTGTTCACAGTAAAATATTTTTCATGTGATGAACTAATCCTGAAACTGAATGACTTGAGACACAAATGAATCAATCTGAAAACCACCTCTGAAGACTGTTCACAGTAATCAAATTCAGAAGCACTACACTTCAGGTATTTGATAAAACACTAACTGAAAAACCTTGATATAATCTGATGTAAGACAAATCAGAATACATTGATAACTTCTACTCATCAAGAGCTAATTCACAGCAGACAATAGTCACAAAACATCAATTCTGAACATGAAGTATACTTTCCAGAAAACTCAATTCATGAATCTGAATAACACTAATCAAGATATACACTCAGATTCTGAAAATCTATCCTCACCAAATTGATTGATATCAGCAAACAACTTGAGAACTCAATCAGCAACAATAGAATGGAAATTTGATTTGATTCAGCTACTTGTAACAAAAGAGATGTACTGAACTATCATGTACCAGACTAGATTCTAATCCAATCAGAACTTAGAAAGGCATCAAAACATTTTAAGACATCAATATGCAAGCACTAATCATATTGATTTCAGACTTGAAACATATTCTGTACACTATTCATGACACGGTTTGTTTCGTAGGAATACAACTCCTGATTCTAAATCGAAAACTGTGTGAGAAAACTAATCAACACTTTCAGTCATATACACTCATATTCTGATAAAAACTCAACTCACAGATCAATTGATATCAGCAACAAATGATGAAAGACATAATTGATTCAACAACTTGTAACAAATACACTGCTCTGATGTATCATGAACATGATCAGACAAAACTGATAAGAGAAACCAGTTCACCTATGGACAAACTAACAAGACTTGACACAAACTACAATCTAACCATGACCAAATGAGGATCAGACAATATGAATTCAAGACCAAAGACTAACCAAAAATCAATTCAGTTTTAGCACACATAACTTCTGAAGGAAACTCACTTTGAACTTATACAAAAATTAAAATCAGCAATATGAGGATAAAACTAGAGACAGAAATCAGAATCAATCTATTTGGCCCTTTTTTTATACACAAACACATAAATGGTTTGAATCAGTGCTTTACTTAGAGATCACAAAAACTCAAACATTCAGCATATCATTTATACCATATATAACTCAAAACCACCACTGAGATCAAAAGTTCTTCCTGATCAGCAACAGATACTAAAGATAGACTATAACCTGAACAACTCATCCATGAATTTCAGAATAACACTTCACAGATTCAAGTAGAAAACCAAATCAGAGTGGATCAAACTAATCACTGAAGTATATCTTCAACAAACGTGATTCAGCTCATCAAAATTTCAGGAGAAATAGATGGATACTTACTCTGTCCCTTCGCTGGAACCTCTAGAAATCAGACGATGAACAACCCTGTCGGCTGAGCTGTTGCAGATCCTGAAGCTGTATCGACACAAATTGCATACCACTATTCACCATCATGCAATCAAAACCAGGGCTCTCGGATGAACAGCTTTTGCATGTAAAATTCAATTTGATTTCTATGTGATTGAATGTTCTGGACTACTTCTGTTCGGCCAGCAAAAAGGGGATATTTATCCCACCAACTCCATATTTCTAGAAGGCCTTTTTACAAACAACCCCCTAAAAAGACTCAATATTCAAAACTGAAAAAAACAAACTAGAAAAACTCTATTTTACTCTAGACCCCTCTTTAGAATATTTTTAGAATATATATATAGTCCAAAAATACTCTAAAAAGTACACACTAAGACACTAAAAATTTAAACTAACACTTTGACACTATTTTATTGAAAAAGTAAAAACATTAAATGTTTCGACGATTTTCAGCAAAAACCGACAAAGCCTTTTAAGCCCTTCGACTCGTGACACCGCTTCGCGACTCCGAGCACCAGCAAGCCACTTCCGCTCTCGATCCCCTTGAGCCGCGCGAATGCTTGTCGTGGCCTCCCTCTCGCGAACACGGTTGACACGCTGTCGCAGTCAGCCGTCCGTCCAAGTCTTGCTCCATCTCTTCGTGCACTCTTGAGATCTTCTCCAACTTCACCCGGCCTCCCTGATCCTCAGCATCAAGCTCCCCGCTCTACCCTCGATCACCCGCCATCGACAGTTGGTCAGAATCTCCACCCTGCACAAACAAGACAAGCCAAAACAAGAACGAAACGCACTGCCGAAACCCTCGGCAGCCACACCTTCACTCCACATCGAAACACTCGATGCACTCCACATACTCTCGACCACTCATTCGCTCAGACGCTCATCTTTTTCAATTACTCATCATCCAGACCGACATCACCCTTGGTTTCTCATGGGGCCTATTTATAGGCAGCCCAACAAAAGGGAAAAAGACAAATTTACCCCTAGGGTAAATTACACAGACGCTGAAAATAAAATTGGAAATGACCAAAATGCCCTTAGGGTTTTTTACTGACTCGAATAATACAGACTGTGGGCCTAAAGGCAAAATAGTAAAATCCTAAATAAAGATAAACAACGGTCATCAGTTTTGCGCCGAAACTGACAAAGCATCCACTGTCTTCGCATCAGGTACCCGGATTGGGCCGGCCCAATTCCGCGGCTCCCTCAGCCCGGCAATCACTCGCCACCCGTGTACCTAAGTCAATCCCGGTCAATAGACCAGTGGATCATCTGCCACTCCTAGCCCATGTAATCGGATTGGGCCAGCCTGACTCCACGGCCCCTCTGCCCGGCAGTCGCTCGCTGCCCGTGTACCTGAGTCACACGCAGCACAAACACGGTAGGTCTCATCTTCTCTTCACGTCTCCTCTTTGACTTAGATTGACAATCACTCATAACATCTGGAGCCATAAGGCCCATGCTCTTCAACATGGCTCCTCACCGTTGGCCAACATTATGCCACCACCGAAGCAAGAAGACCCCCAAGACCATGGCAAACGAGTGGTCTTACCCATCTCCAGAGGAGGGACCCTCGGTGATATGTCGAAGTGTCAGCGAAGGGAATATGTTTGGGAAGTAGGACATATAGGGACTTCGAACTCGGCTACAGAAATTTCCGAGTGGTCCCATGTGCCCATTTCATTCTCTGCCCATGATGTTGTAGGGGTGAAATTCCCCGATGCTGACCCCCTGTCATTTCAGATGATATCACAGGAGTGGAAGTTCGAAGGATATTAGTCGACGGCGGAAGCTTCACTGATATACTCTTCGTCCAAGCCTTCGATCAAATGTGTATCCCCCGAAGGCATTTGCTTCTAGTAGCACACCCACTCCAATGCTTTGCAGGCCCTCCTCTCGATGCCCTCGGCCAAATAGGCCTCGGATAGTGGAATATGGCCATGGACCACCTCTCGATCCTCGGAAGATAAACAGTGTGCAAGAACACTCGGAGGAGGCTTCGGGGTCCCTAGACCCTCCGAAGAACCCTTCCATCAAACCAAGCCCCGAAGGTGATGCAGTCACGAGGATCATTGTCAAAGAAGGCAAAGAATACCCCATTCAGTTTGGTAAGGGGCTGCCTTCAGAAATTGCTATTTCACTAGAAGTAGTTCGAGAAAATCTAGATATCTTCGCCTGGTCAAACGAAGATATCCCCGGAGTTGACCGAAGAATTATTGAGCATAGTTTCTCGTTAACTCTAAGGCTCGACCAATTCGCTAGGGGCTCCGCAAATTGTCAACTAAAAGAGCAGACCTTGCTAAGGCAGACGTAGAGAAGTTGCTAAGAGCTGGAATCATTAGGGAGGTGGTCCACACAGAGTGGTTGGCTAACCCGGTCTTCGTCAAGAAAAAAGGCTCCGGCAAATGACAAATGTGCATTGATTTCACATCTCTAAATAAAGCATGCCCACGAGACCCCTACCCCATACCCCGCATTGATCAACTTGTTGACTCTACGACTAGTTCCAAGCTCCTAAGTTTCCTTGATGCATACTCCGGTTATCATCAAATCTGGCTAAAATGCAAAGACGAAGCCAAGACGAGCTTTATAACTCCTTCTAGAGTATTCTGTTATGTCTGAATGCCCTTCGGCTTGAGAAATGCCAGGACAACTTTTTTGCGTCTTATTGCTAAGGCTCTAGGTCACCAAATAGGCCGAAATGTTGAAGCCTATATGGATGACATTGTAATAAAGAGTGCTTTAAAGCACTAGCATAGTCTAGACTTAGCAGAAAATTTTGAGAGCCTCCGAGCATGTGGAGTTCGCCTCAATCCTAAAAAATGTATATTCAGAGCTCAAGCAGGAAAATTGCTAGGGTACTTAGTTTCGAGCAGAGGAATCGAAGCTAGCCTGACGCAAATAAGTGCACTACAAAGAATGGCTCCGCTTGAAAATTTTAAGCAAGTCTAGAAGTTACAGGACGCCTCGCAGCCCTTAGCAGATTCCTAGCCAGATCAGCGGAGTGAAGCCTTCCAATTTTCAAAGCCTTAAAAGGGTCTGAAAGTTTCAAGTGGACGCCACAGTGCCATAAAAGCTTCGATGATGTTAAGGACTATCTTTGAAATTTGTCAACACTTACTGTGCCCCTCGTAGAAGAAACTCTCCTCCTTTATCTTGCAGCAACGGGCTCCGCAGTAAGTGTAGTGCTTGTCAGAGAAATAAAACTCAATGGAAAACTGGTGCAGAACCCAGTATACTTCATTTCAGAAGCCTTGTCCGGAGCAAAAACACGGTACCCCGAGCTCGAGAAATTTGCATATGCTTTGGTAATGGTCTCACGGAAGCTAAGGCATTACTTTTTAGCACACAACATAATTGTCCCTACTTCGTATCCCCTTGGTGATATGCTTCAGAGAAAAGACTCCACAGGGACAATTAGAAAATGGGCTGTCGAGCTAGCCCCCTTTGGCATTTCCTTCACTACAAGAACAACTATTAAATCCCAAGTTATAGTCGACTTTGTGGTCGAGTGGACTCCATCTGCAATTTGGGCTCCGGAAGAACCCTACGAAGAAATATGGACAATATTCTCCGACGGAGCCTTTCAGGCATCTGGGGCTGGCGCCGGAGCCGTAATAATATCACCTTCAAGGCAAAAAGCAATATATTCTGCAAGGCTCAACTTTAAGTCCACTAACAATATTGCAGAATACGAAGGAATCCTGCTTGGTCTTCAAAAAGCGAGAGAACTTAGAGCAACTAGAATTGTAATAAAAACATATTCCCAAGTTATTGCAGGGCATGTTGACAAAAGCTTCCAAGCTTGGCATCCACATCTTGCGAAATACTTAGAAGAAATCCGCAAGACGGAGGCATTATTCAAAGGAATCTCCATCTGAAGCATTCCTCAAGTATATAATCAGCTTGTAGACATCTTGGCAAAGGCTACGGCTGGAGCAGTGGATGGTCCCGGAAGGGGCTTTTTATGAGGAGCTTGTCAAACCTTCGGTGCATCAACCACCGTCCGCAGAAGTCCTTTGCATACCAGTCACTGATTGGCGGAGTTTGATATGGGATTTTTTTTTGCAAAACAATACAACAGCACTAGAAGACCCAGATTTACAAAGGCTATAGTAAGGGTCCGAAATTATAAGCTTGTCAACGGAGTGTTATATAAAGCCAAAGTTTGTTCTCCTCTATTTCGATGCATCTCACAACCTGAAGGCCAAGATATACTTCGGGAAATTCATGAAGGCTTGTATGGTAGCCACTTATCCCCTTGGGCTTTAGCAGGCAAGACACTTCGCCAGAAGCTTTATTGGCCAACAATGGTAAGGGATGTAGAACCGTTGGTTCGAACCTATCAAGGGTGCCAATGGATGGGAAGACGAAGCCATCGTCCTCCGACACCCCTTCAAGTAATTGCTCCGGTATGGCCGATGGCACTATGGGGAATGGATCTCATCGGCCCTTTCCCAGTGGTGAAGGGAACCTTGAAGTTCGTGGTGGTAGCAATCAAATACTTTTCTAAATGGGTCGAAGCCGAACCCTTAACTATTAACACTTCGAAAAATGTGCAGAAATTCTTCTAGCAGAATATTATTTGCAGGTTCGGAGTACCTAGAGAGTTGACAATCGACAATGACACCCAATTCGAGGCCGGACTTTTTAGAGAATTCTACGAAGGGCTGGACATTAAAATGTGCTTTGCAGCCATTCGTCATCCCCAATCCAACGGAGCCGTCGAGTGGGCCAAGGGAAATATTATGTCCGGCTTAAATCGGAGGATTGTAGGGTTGGCAAAAGTGTTGTGGACCGAAGAGCTTCCTAAGATTTTATGGTCCATTCGGACCACTCAAGCTAGGTCCACAGGTTTCACCCCATTTAGGTTAAACAAATCTGAACAAAAATGATGAACAGAAATTCTGAAGCCTGAAATCTCTAGCAATCATCGAGAATAGAAGAAATCAAACCAAACTCACTGGACGATGAACAATACTTGCTGTTTATACATGCTACAGAACTCATTTCAACAGTAACCTTTGTATTCAAAACTGATTGAATCAGGTTGCAACACTTTTGATTGAAATAAAAAATATTCAGCACCGGAAACACAAAAACGAGCAGTAGTAATTCTGGGCGAAGTACAGTAGCTGCTACTGAAAAAAGAACTACAGAAAAATACTTTAGAGCATATGGTGCACTTATCCTGGATTTGAACCAGTATGTACCAAGAAAAATGGCTACAACTCTTGAAGATTTGGAGAATAAAATTCTGATTTGCTGATTTGTTCTCCTCACAAAACTGGATGATGAACAGAACTATATACCAGCAAAAACAACAGGAGATCAGATGGGATATAGTGCTGTATTTTCAGAATTTTTTACAGCATTTGGATGAACAAAAATTCTACGAAGAAGTGGCCAAAAACTTTTGCAAATTTCAAAAATGGAATCCTGGAACCATGAATACCAAAAGCTATGAAGAACTTAGATTGGAAAAATATACCAAAATTAGTATAAAATGCAATCAAACATGGACATCAAATGAAGAATGGAGCATTCCAGTGATGAAATCAACAAGATTGCTGGATGATGAACATAGAAGAGAGAATGCAAAAAACAATTATTGCAGATTTAGTAAAAAGGATTTCTATTTTCTGGTTTGATTCTCTCAAAAATCTAGATCCTTCTCAAGGCTACGAGGTCCCTTTTATAACCATCCCTACAAAGGAAAACCCCAAAATGCCCCTAAAAATTATGTACAAAGAAATACTAAAAACTAAAATATACTTAAAATACCCTTCGATATTTTTTAGAATTAAAAATTTAGAAAAAATACACAAAGACTAAACCAATTTTACTTAAAATTTAAACCTAATCTTTTGGTATTTTTTAGAATTAAAAATTCAGAAAAATACTAAAAGACTACATCTATTTAAAACTACTAAACTGAACATTAAACTTCTATTTCTTGGAGTTTGACAACATTTTTGATTCGATGGTTTTGAGCCAAAACAGACAAAGCGTCTTCTGATCTTGACATGAATCACCAAACCCACGATCTCGACCGCCAGCAAGTCTCTCCTGATCTCGATTCCTCGAGTCGCCTTGTTACTTGCACTAGCCTCCCTTTCATCGGTCTTGGTCAACCCGCTATCTTGATCGATCATCCATCCATGTCCAGCTTCATCTCCCCGTGTAAACCTTGAGACATTTCTCGACTTTATTCGGTATCCTTGATCAACTGGCATTAATCTCCCTGCCTGACCCTAATCACCATTGTCGACAGTTGAGTAGCATCTCAAACCTTCACAACATGAGATGAGCAGACATGTTCTCTATATACACACACCGACCTCGTCGATGAACTCAGTAGTCACGTAACCAATCATAGATCACAAGAACCAGACAAGTCCATAAATCACTCATCACAAAGATAAAACCAAGGTCCAACTCTTCTTGGTTTCTCAACCTCCTTCCAACCATTGATAGACAAAGTGGTCGGTCGACTAGCCGCTTGGAAGTGCAAGCTCCTCACCTAGGGAGGTCGGTTGGTCTGTAGGATAGAATTAGGTGACTAGAGGGGGTTAATAAAGGCCTAAATAAATTCTTTCGAATAGATGACCTCTTTTTTTTCACCCAACGCTCTTCAAAAGAAAAACTAGAACGTGTCATGATACGGACAACCTATCATCAACAACATTTCCTTCCCCAAATGATCAAGATATTCCAAATCATTTTGAAAGAGCAATAACTCGCGCTCGTGCAAAGCAAATAAATCAACAGGTGGACTCGCTCCTTAATAAGAGTAGCATTACACATAAAAATCATTTGTTACCTAATGCCCGTAATTTAATTGTTCTTAGGTATGACAACGTTGAAGAGTGGCCAAAGGAGCAGCACTTCATCAACAACCATCAATCAAGCAATGAATGCAATGAAAGCCATTTCGGATTCAAGTGACCACTATGGAATAAAATACTCATAGAAACCGCATATTAAATCCAATAAATGTGTTCGACCACATCTTGGAACGCATGCCTCATAAGCTTTCCAACGGATCTGGCCTCATCCAATAATTCTACCAGAACAGAGAGTTATCACCGATTTAATGTGGAGACCAGAAACTATCAACATTTCATTTGCTTTAATTAGGGTGCTGCGCACTAATATTGGCTTAATGCCATGTAAAACGTCTTGGACACCTCTGCATCTCCCTCTCAATATCTTCTATATAATAGGATCTTTCTCAATATGTTAAGGGAACATAATTTTTAGAATGGAACAACTAGGCTTTATGCATGTTCTTGAGTGTTCTAGATACTAGCTGAATCATCTTTGAGAATTGTGCATTCCTTCCCGTTGTTCTAAAAGCCTTTTGTGATTGCAATGAGAATTATAATCCGCTTGACTTGGTTAAGTGGACAACGTGAGGTTGGGCGAACTTTGTGTTGCAGGTTGTTGCACATGTAATGGTTTGCTGCACAAGACTCGTCAGGTTTCACGAGTATCTTTGATTCTATGCCGTGAAGGTTAGGCACATTGAACTGGCATACCATTGTAACAATGAAAAACTAGCTGATAGCAATATTCACGTAGACTAATGAGGTAGTAGATGCAGTCAGGAAAACTCTGGTACTACTAATAGAAAAACACATATAATTATTATGCGGGCACACAAACCAAGAAACCAACCGTGTGTGAGACTACACCGTGGGCAGATTAAAAACCAGAAATCAGGTTCTAGCCGAGCACCCGTGCACTCACGTAGATCAAGGAAAAACGTGACTAATTTCCATCGACGTCAGCTTTTAAACCAAGGGTGTAGAAAATAAACCATTGATGCGTTGGATTAATGCAACCAGGCTGTTTCCAGTTACGTGGAGACGGAACGATATCGGGAAAATATCCTGTGCAATTATTTATATTGGTGCAATCGTGCAATAAAATTATCTGTTGCATCCAATCAAGACTGTATGGGTATCGAGGTGAAAGAGAAAAGTTCGGTAGCATATAAATCAAACAGGAGATAAACTACGCACATAAAATGAGGTAGAGAAAAACAAACACCCCAAATAGCAACTAGAGAACTATGAGCAGAAGTTGGCAAAGAAAAAGCTTGTGGCCTCATATGCAGCTGGTGACAGATCTACGCACAACCAAAATAGTTGTATAGGCCGATCAAAACACATGCGCAGGCCTGCTATTCCTACCACTTCTCAGCACCACACGGAAGAAGCAACATCACATGCATTAAACAAAGAAAAATCAAGTGATGATTTAATGTGCATGCAAACCGAGGTGACAGGTTGAAAGCAAAATCAGGCACAGTTGCAATGCTTGTGTGCATACATACAGGTGAAGATACTCACGCGAAAATTAGAGAAAAATGCTGGATGTCTGATGCAGAAGAAAACGTGCTTCAAGACTGCTTCAGCAGAGAAAACGCTTATGCGCACGCCTGAAGCTTCATGCAGATTAACACGATCGAAAATCAAGGCGGGATAAAAACTAGAACACACGGCGACAGAATAATAACCCATTTCTCCAGAAATCAAAACCAGTGGCAAAGCAAAGTTCAAACTGTGAATCACAGAGATATAGACTTGCACGCCAGTTGAGGAGAAAGCACTTGTATGTTATAACAGAAAAAAAATCACCGGCGGCATGTTGAATAGAGCCAGCCAGTAATGGCGGCGGCGGAAGAGGAACCACACATAAGGGAAAAATGGTCCATTTTTAAATAAAAGAAAATTGAATTGAAAATGGATGGAAACTCTAGTAGGCTGTCCAAGGCTTTTTATAACCTTTACAAAAACAGGAAATGACTAAGTTATCCCAAGAGTTTTTTACAAACTCAAGACCCAAAAAGGGCAAAAATATAAAAACACATATTCTAGATATTTTTTGTTAGATGCGAAGATTTCGTGGCTTCCACGGCTTCGCATCGTGACCGTTGATCATAGAATTGACCAATCGATGTAGACAACGGTTTTGAGCTGAAACCGACAAAGCACTTTCTGATCTTGACACATATCCACCATCTTGCGATCTTGACTGCTAGTAAGTCTCTCCCGCTCTCGATCCCTTGAGCCGTCTTATCACTTGTACTACCATCTCTTCACTTGACTTGGTTAAAACACTATGTTCATCAACCTTTACCTATGACTTGCTTCATCTTTACGTGTACCACTAGGAGCATCCTCAATTTCACCCAGCCTCCTTGATCGTCCAGCACCAAGCTCCCCACTTGGTACTGATCACTTGTTGTTGACCATTGAGTAGCATCCAAGTTCCGCACACTATAAGACAAGCAAATATGTTTCTTCCAAACACACTGAATCCTTTGGTGAACACCATAAGATAAGCAGTCCAAAAATCAAACCCAACATATTTGTCAATCACTCATCACTTAGATAAAACGAAGGCACATCTCAACTTGGTTTCTCAATCTTCCCCTTGATGAGTGCATTGACAACCTTAGTATCAACCAGATATAGTTTGAAGTGCAGCTCACAAGTGACCACAAAAACTCAAAAATGAGCCAAAACATGTCACTTGATTTTAAATTTCTCCCTCTTGTATAAGATTCTCCCCATTTGACAGAAGCATGAAATAAATTCTCTCCCTTTTGCAAGGTAAGCATCAAGGTGTCAAAAAATGTTGCAAAAGAGGTGTAAGGGTGAAGTGTAGATGCAAGCCTCTGAGACATGATTAAAAACAATTACAATGCATAGGAGACATTTGCCTTGAATATTGTCTTAAAGTACTGTATGATAAGCTCAAGTGAATAATATCCAATTAAAATCATGAGCAAGCAATTTTCAGATTTTTGCAACAAAAAAATCCCCATTCAAACTAGCAGACTAAACATGATAAATCATGTAATGCAAAAGCTAGAAAGTATCTATCGAGATAAACATATACAACAACATGGAGCTCCGGCAAACTTGTTATACAATATTTTTAAGATTTTTGATTCCCTTTTTTAATTTAGTGTTAGGGGTTATTTGCATGTCAACCTTATGCTAATCAACCAAGCTAAGCCTGGGTCAAGAAAAGACCATCAGAAGCTTAAAGCATCGGTCTTGTCATACACTTTAGTGTCCCAGTTCATACCAAAGCATCATGGTAAGCAGTCTAGAACAAAAGCAATGTGACAAAGCAAACCCACGTGGATCTTTTCATATTAGCACAAAAGGCATGGATATCAGTTTCACGATTTTTATAATTTTCAGGACAAGATTTCCATGAAAAGCATGTATATATTCGAGTTGTATGTTTGCATCCAGTGAAAAGGACTTAACTACCAAGCATATAAAAGATAGCAAAAGCATTCAGCCTACTCATGCTAGTTACCAGACTAAGTGATGACCATGTTTTAAATTTTAAGAATTAAAAGCCATGTTCATGACAAATATCAGATATATTCAATAGAACAAAGTCAACATGATCATATGCAAGAATTCAAAGGCATATACAAGCATGTACATGTAAAAGCACTTAATCAGTCGACAGAAGCTTTTGAATGCAAAAACAAATAACTCGCCTTACAAAATGCCACAAGGATGACAAACACCAAGCTCTCCTCTCAAAAATGCAAATGTCGAAGCAATAAGGGGCTTGGTAAAAATGTCAGCAAGTTGGTTCTGGGTATCAATATATTATAGTTCTATGTCACCATTCTCATTGTGGTCTCTCAAAAAATGATAACACAAATCAATGTGTTTGATTATAGAATGTTGTACTGGGTTATTGGCTAAGCTAATGGCACTAGTGTTATCATAAAAAAGTGGAACACTCTTAAAATCCAACCCAAAATCCCGCAATGTAGAAACCATCTACAAAATCTATGAGCAACAGTTAGCAACAGCTACATATTCAACCTCAGTACTAGACTGCACAACACTAGACTATTTACAAGAAGACCAACAGACAAGAGAGGAACCTAGAAAATGACAAGTATCGAAGGTGTTGATAGCAAAAATGGCATCAATGGTTGAAATTGTCAAAATATCAATTTTGGTAATTCTAGGCCGAAAATATGCCAAGACCTGGCATAGGCTGGTCCAACCAGCTATGTAGGCCTGGTCTAACCGGCCCAAATTTGAGTCTGAGACAAATTAAGTGATTTTTGGGGTATTTTTATCCCTAATTAATTTCTAACGACCTGGACTCGTATCTAACTCAAATTAGAGCCCAGGCACATCTTGTCCAACCCTATAAATATAGGGGCAAGACTGATTCAAGGACCCCCGAAACCCTAATATATCCAATCTATTATTACATTGAATTGCACCTTTACTTTTTGATCTACTTCCTTGCCCTAGGATTATTTTAGCACGTCCATCTTTGTTGGTTTGCGCTGTAAACCAACCATCCGCCGCATCGAAATCATGGTAAGCCTTGTTGATTTGCCTGTGAATCACCCGTTTAATCCATGTAATGGATTTTTATCATTTTATTAGTTTTTATCGGCAATTTGGTCTCTTGGCAAAATTGCCTCTGATCTTTTGGTGTTTTGCAGTGTTTTTCATCTCATCTTCTTCGCCAAAGATTATTGCATCTATCCATTACCAACAAGGTGGTCGCCATATTCTGGTGATCACCTTCTAGGGCCTATCAGTCTGACCGGAGGCAACACCCCAGTCTGACCGGCCCATGCTGTGCCGACACGCAATGGTCTAACCGACGACTATCACCCGGAGCCCTTTACGCCCTCTGGTCCAACTGGAGACCACTCTTTGGTCCAACCGCCCGATGGCTAGAGGCTACTCCAGACGCCGGAGTACCCCTTCGGAGCCCTTTGAATACCCTCGGTCCGACCAAAGGCTTCACTGCCGGTCTGACTGATTGAAGGCCGGAGGGACCCCTTCGGCCACCCCATCACACGATACGCCAGAGCCCTTTTGGCCAAACCCTTCGCACCACCGGTCCGACTGATGGTATAGCATCGGTCTGACCGACCTGTCTTGACCAGTCTGACCGCCAACTTAGCTTCGGCCCAACCGGCCCTAAATTGGCCGGTTAGGTATTTTCATCTACAACTCAGTTAGTTAAATAATATTTTATTATTGTTTAATTTCTTGGCGACTCCACCCTCCCTTGTAACTATCAAGGGTCGTTGGAACACGACATCAGCGTTGTGTCACGCCTAGGGTTGTTCCTAGGTATCCATGCATTTTTGGATCATTGAATCGATGTCAGTGAGTTGTTACTTTGATCGACAGGTTTTAGTGTCAACACACTTTTTGGTGACTCTGCTGGGGAAAAACATGCCAAGCACTACTACATCAGTGATGGGTACATCGACTACATCTACATCAATGGGACCCTCAACGCTGATTGATCCGCTGGGGAGCGCGGAGATCGACGACAACAATATCATCCTCCTGTTGACACGAAAACGTGCCCCTGCACTTGGGTCAGTTCGACGATCCAAAAGTGCACGGATACTTAGGGACAGGCCTCAGCGTGACATGGCACCGACGTCGCATTCCGACTACCCTTAATAGTGATAAGGGGGTGGAGTCACCAGGCAACCAGATTACACAAAATAATCCAATTAGCCGAAAAAGATAGATTAAACAGAATAAAATCAACAAACCAGTCAGAGCCCACCTGGTTTGAAGTATAGTGCGAAGGGTGCGCCGAAGGGTACCTTCGGCGTCTGGTGCGAAGTGCTCTGCCGAAGGGTGCTTCGGCGTTCGGACTGTTCCGGTCGAAGATGGACTCCGAACAGATTTGGACGCGGTGATCACCTTCGAACAGAGGGGTTCGGCGTGAGATCTCCGATACAACAATTTACAGAACAGTGACGCGAGGGCCACACGTGAGTGCAACTTCGTCCGGTGTGGAGTATGGTCGTGGCGAAGCCTATCGCGACGAAGTGTGCTGGCGAAGCCTGTTGCCGAAGCCTGCGGTTTTGTCGAAGGGATTCCTGGGGACCTCCAGAACCGATTTCTCAACTCTGGACACCTCCGGCGAAGGGGCTCCGAACGTGCGAACCTGCAACAAAGACGATGCGAAGTACCAATTCGGCCTGAGGACCGAATTTTGCTAAGTGTTGCACGGGTAGCGAGGGTAGCAATCTATTATGCGGATTAGCGGATACTTCACAGGTGAAGTAACAAGGCGATAGCAATCTATTATGTAGATTAACGGATACTTCCCGGGCGAAATAACAAGGCTTACCACTATTCCATAGTGGCCGTCGGAGGGCTTCCAAGCAAACCCATGAAGAGGTATAGGAAAGTAAAGGTAAAAGTAAAGGTACGATCAAAGCATGGCTTTGGTTTGGTTTGAGTTGGGGGGGGCTTCTCACGCCGGCCATGCCTCTCTATTTATAGGGGTTTAACTCCTAATCTAATCTGCTATTAATCCGGCCAGATAGAGATAGAGATTGAGCTGGAAACGCGTCCAACTCTATCTCTGCCGAGGTGGGCTTCGACTAGGCCCGTCGAGGCTTGCTCCTCGGGCCGAAGGTTCGATAGTGTGGGCTTTGACCAGGACCGTCGAGGCTTGCTCCTCGGGCCGAAGCTTCGATAGCGTGGGCCTCCGAAGGCTTCCTGCCGAAGCCCGTGGGCTGGCTAAAGGCTTTCGGAGCCCATAGCTCAATGGGCTTCGGCCCTGTAGGGCTTCGGACAGACCCTGGACATGTGTACTTTCGGCCCAAATCACCAAAACTTGATATTTTGACAATCTAGCCATTAATGCCATTTTTTGCTATCAACACCTCCCTACCCTCGATGACCTCTCAGAGGAAGATAGGGCAGATATTGAGGCCAAGACAGAGGGGCTGCACACTCTTCTGCTTGTGCGCTTCACCATGACCCGTGGGGGCTTCGTCAAGCGCGATATCGACATCCCCGACCTCTCTGGGAGCAAGGTAACACCGTCGTCCCCTTGACTATCCTCTTAGGACATCGAGAAAAAGATAGCCACCATTAACACTTCTTTTGTGAATCGTGTAGAGACCATAGTCAATTCTAGAATGGAGGCAATATTTAGGAGATTCGGCTTTTTCGAGGCCGCTTCTCCAACTCCGATTGCTAGTGTAACCCCTGTCCATCACATACACAGTAGAATTGACGGGAGTACTGAGAAAGTCATCGCGGCTCCGGCCACATCAACATGGCTGAGACCGTGTATGGCCCTGTCAGTCAGACCGGCCCTTGGGACGGTCAGACCAGCATTTGCCAATGTAACACCCTAAATTTTATAAAATTAATAAATTGAGAAAATAAAATTTTTAAATGAATAGATTGAGTTTGGATAATGAAATGGTTGAATTAATTGGAAAACCTTAAGGAAAAATGAAATAAAGTAATAAAACATTTTATTTGACCAAAGTAAATCAGTTAGGTTTGAACCAAAAGAGACAACTGAATAAAATTTTTGGGAAATTTTATTTTTAAAGGGAAAAGGATTATTTTTGATTTTTGAATAAACTGGAAATGTCCAAATAAGTAAAAACATGAAGAAATAAAACAGATTTTGAGCTGAGAAATTTATGTTAGATTCATAAGGCCAAATATATTTTTGAGAGTTTTTATAAATTTTTATAACTTTTGCTAAAGGCTCATATTTTATAAATGAATTTATGGAATTATTTTAATTGGAAAAATAGTTTTAAATGCCTTTGGGCCACCTCCCTTGTTTCTCTCTCCAGCCTGGCCCAATCCACCCCAACCTCGCTGACAATCGGGACCTGCCCGTCAGTCCCCTCTCCTACTTCCCGCACCCCACCCACGCTCACTGCCCGATGGCCCCCACCTGTCAGCCACCTCTCCCGCGCCTGCGCCCCGTCCCCTCTCGCTATCTGGTGGAGTCCACCTGTAGGTGCCATCTGCTTCACCCGCGCCCACACTTGCGCCCACTGACCGGTGGACCCCTCTCATCAGATCTGTCTTCTCCGTGAGGGCCGCCCCAAATCACCCCCCAACGCCGGTCGAAGCCCTAGCCATCGAATTCCGCCCCCGCCGCGTTCCAATCCTAAAATTGAGCCCGAATTAATGTCCCCCGAACTTCGGTGATCCTTTTCCCCTCTGTTCCCACACCCGATCATGTATAGAATCACTTGATCGCCATGCTTGGTCACCTCACCGGCGTTAATGAGCATTGATCTCGGTTTCCCCCGATGGCACCCCCTATTTAACCCCACCAGTGACCCCTATAAAGGCCCCTCCCCTTCTCTGCTGTACCCCGCATCCAGAAATCCCCCAGCCCTGTGATCCTAAGCTCCGTAGTGCCATTTTTCACCCCCCCTCTAACACCGCTCCAACCATTGTTTAGTCATCACCGAAGAACGTCGTCGGCCTCACCAACGACCCCACCGTGATCCCCGATGCCCACCCGACTTTGGCCACCACTCTGATTGGGAAGAAGACCGCTGGAACATCACCATCGCTGTCGACCCGAACACCCTTCACCGCCCCGCACATCACCGGCCTCGACCCATCGCCATCGAGCCTCAATTCCGGTACTATTGCGCTCGCACCATTGTTCTACTTCCATTTTCGCATTTAACCCAGGCCCTAGGCCACCGCCGTCACTGCCCCGCTCGCCGCAAGCTCCTGTCGTCGCTGGAGAAGGTGACAGGCACATGTAATTACCTGTGCCATGTCGGACTTGATCTAGACTGCTTGATCTTTAACGTGCGGCCTAGATTAGATCACGTAACCGAGTAGCTAGATCAGTCCTGACTGCTATTGACCGGTATCAAGTGATCTGAGCCGCTCATTTTCATTTAGTCCCTCACTTCAATCTGAGCCCTCCATCAGTACCGTTTCGCCAGGATCTAATCCAGGCCATCCGTTGTCACTTCACGCCCCCGCATCGCTCGCGCACGTCCGATCACGATCCGATGGCCCTGGTTCACCCGGTTCATGCGCATAGTCCTCGGGTTCACCGTGAGCTCGGTTCACCATGGACCAGGGACCGTTTCTGGTTTAAAATAAATTCAGAAATTATTTTAAGCTTCAAAAATTCATATCTCCTTCAAATTAACTCCAAATTTAACCATTCAAATTTTAGAGAGTTTGTCTTTTTATTATCTTCATGTTCATCCAGAAAAATGTATATGTTTACATTAAAATTTTATATTATCTTAATTGGAATTAAAATAAAATCCTAGAAATTGTTTTAAACTTCAAAAACTCATAACTTCTTTGAATTAACTATAAATTTCTTCGTTCAAATTTCAGAAGGTTTACCTTTTTATTCTCTTCATATTCATCCAATAAAATTTATATGTTTATAATAAACTTTTATATTGTTAGAATTTAAATATAATTTGAGGATAATCAATTCAAACTTCATAAATTGATATGTTTGTACGCTTTATTATCCAAAATAAAACCAACAAAATTATTCTTAACCTTCAAAATTTCTTATCCTCTCCTTTTTCTCTCCAAAATTCACCATTTCAATTCTAGGAAATCTCTCCTTTCATCCTCTACAACTTTAATCAATTTAATTAGAATGCTTGCACTATTTGTTTTATTGTTTCTCTCAATTGTTTGTTAATCTCGTTTTGCATGCCAAGAAGATTACGACGCCACCACAGAGCCGGAAGACTTTCCTGAAGCTCACCCTTCTCCTAAAGTTGAATGAGGCAAGTCACCAACCCTCTCTTTTGAGCATATTGAACCCAGTTTTTAATTAAATATCGCTAAAACACATAGGGTATAATTGCATTAGTCAAAGAGAACCCTACATTATATTTATCACATCCCCGACCGTGTTGTGCAAACCCAAGCCATGCTATTAAGCCTGAATTCCTTATCACCGGAATACTTACTATTATTAGAGTGTCCAATGTATCGACACAAATGCTATAGGGATAAAAACGAGTCGTAAGGTACTTGAAAATTCTGATATATGATCCCCTTACTTCTCTCCCCCTAGAATTATGTTGATGTTGGAATTGGTTAGTTGAGTTAGCATGGTGGGTTCTGGGGGAAAGCGAGGACATTGGTTAGTCGCACCTGGGGCACTATAAGGATAGGTCTAAGGGATCCGTCGCAAAGCACTTCCGTGACAACCACAAGTCTAATGGGTAAGTCTTGACTAGAGGTATGGGTCGCTCCTTCCCAACGTACCAGATGGACTTCGGGGCAAGCAGCTCTTGCGGGAGGCTTGAGCCCATGGAGCAAAAGGGGGCGCGATGTTAGCCTGAAGTGCCGGGCACGCCGGCGAAACCTAGAGTGGGTACTATTAAGTTGGGGCGATTCATGCTGATGGTCTCAGCATGAGTTCTCGTGACATGAGTCATTTTACACACTATAGTGTGCGGTAATAAGTGCCTTGTGGGTACAGTGGTACACCTCTGATCAGAGTTAAAACTTTTCGAAAAGTCGAGCCCATGGTCAAGGGCAGACGGAGTGACTTCCCACAGTTAGTTTATATTCAAAGTGTGCATGATCGAATGAGCATGTAAGGACTGATGAGCGAGGAGGGAAAACATACTTCTCAAGTTAGAAGATGTTGCATCATACTTGATTTACTTTAGAACGAATAAACATGACTCACATTAAAGGAAAGCTAAAAATGTACATTTTTGCAAATAAAGCCAATATCCCTCCTTGTTATTACCTTGCATTACATTTGCATTTCACAGTGTTTTATTGAGTGCATTTCTTACTCACCCATGTTTGGGGAAAAATACTTTCGAGAACTATTACGATGAGGATGGTCTGGAGTAGCGACCTAGTCAAGGAAGCGATTCTGAAGAAGATGTTCATCAAGTTTATTATTTTCGTAGTTTCTTTTTTTTTTAAAAAAAATTGTGTAATAAAATAGCCTCCGAGCTATACTTTGTTTGTCGTATGTATGATATCGTATGATGAACATCTTGTATTTATTATTTTTCTCTAGAAATTCAATAAATTCCCGGTTTTGTAAAATTGGGGTGTGACAGCCAGCCTTAGTAGTCGACAACGGTCGATCAAACTAGCCACTAGGCCAGTCCAACCGGCTAATACACCCTTGGTCAGACCGGCCCTATGGCCGATCAGATCGCCCCTTACACTTATTATGCAATGCCTTCGCCCGTGCCTACGCTAACTTTTCCCGCGCTACTTGCACCTCTTGTTCCCACACATCCCTATAGGCCCGAGCACGTCCCTTATCATTAGCCACCATGAGAGGAGGAGCCTCACGGCCGACATGCCAAGATACCACCACATGTCACACCCCCGCACGAGATACGCGCATAGGCGAGAGGCGTAGATGATATCGAAGAGCAAATTCATGCACTGTTTAGAGAATGTGTGGGTTGGACACCTAGGGGTTGGGTTAGGATTTACCACAAGCCATACCCAGACCACTTCGACACTATCCCATACCTGCATGGCTTCACGGTTCCCGAGTTCACAAAATATCACGGTGAAGGTAGTAAGACCACCCTAGAGCACATAGGCCAATTCCTAGTGCAGTGTGGTGAAGCTAGTGGGTCGGACACGTTGAAGCTTAGATTATTTTCTCTATCGCTTTCCAACACCACTTTCACTTGGTTTTCAGCGTTACCGCCAAACTCCATGCAGACTTGGGTCCAGTTAGAGCAGAAGTTTCACTGGTACTTTTATACTAGGGAAACTGAACTTAGCCTCACACATTTGACATCGGTTAGGTAGAAGGCTAGCGAGAGTTGATAGGGAATAGGGGAGCTACTCTAGTCAGTAAATTCAAAATTTTCACCCTAAGCCCAAGACTCATGCACGTGCGAGATCATGGATCATTACCTTCTAGCACAAGACACGCTAGGTGCAATGGAAGAAGATGTCGGAGTAGCGCGTCAAGCCTATCCTCGCTTCGTCCTTGCCGTCCCTCTCCAATCTGATCGATGAAGACGACGTAGTCATTCACATGAGGATGTCCACGAGCATCGCTGTTGTAGCAATGCCTCCATGGTATCTACACGTATAGGGATGGAGTTCCTCCCACGACAGTGTGCTAGCATCACACGTGAGAGACGAGGATCCTTGACCTCAACGATTAAGATCATGAAAAGGAGGAGAGGAGTCTATGGTGGCTAGGTCTAATCTAGGCTTATTCCTTGTTCCAAGACGTCCTCCTCTCCTTTTATAGGGCTGATAACACCCTAGTCGTGCTCATATTGAAACCCTCAAATCCATAATAGATCCAATATGTTTGCCCATGTCGGAACTTCCAATCCTGGATCAGAACTTCTGACGAGGTATTTTAGGTCTCCCGATACATTACGACAAACAATAGATACAATCTGGTTTTGCCCACCTCGGAACTTTTGATACACATATCGGAACTTTCGATCAGAAGAAAATTCTCCGATTCCAAATCGGAACTTCCGATACCATATCGAAACATCCAAAGCAACATTTGATCTCTGACTCGAGACCAAAAAATAATCGGAACTTCCGATACTACCTATCGAAACTTCCAATACACGGAATTTTCTTGGGTATATCCTTCAATCTCCCACTTGCACAATAACCAATTATTTGCATGTTTCTCAATCCATCCCCTTAAGTGTGTGACCCAATAGGTTCATACACTAACGGTTGTTCACCGGAAACCATTTCAACTCACTGATCAATAGTGGTACCTAGCAACACATATTGACCCCCGAAAGCGTACAAAATCAATTTTCACTGAACCTTGATATACGAAAGCACCTGTCCATTTACCACACGTCGTCAGTCAAGCTCAAGGTGATATACGTGCCACCCTTGTTGGTTAGCTCGACATTTCACTCAATCAAGTATCGGATTCAAATCATGACTAACTCCTTAGTCATAGTGGCATGGCCATGCACTTTTCCAATATAATACCTCGAGGGGACAGAGACGACTCTCCTGTTATTACGAGGGGTAAATTTCATCTTGGCCGCTCATATCACAAGACATGTTTCACAACACACCTGAAAACAACCCTTATTACTACCCAGTTACGGAATAGAGTTAGGAATCATCTAAGTATGTGGGATCGGAATGGAGACTAGAGGGAGGGTGAATAGGCGCCTCGACAAATTATTGCGAATATGATGGCCTTTTCAAATAACCCAACGCACCTCTAAATGAACAAGCAAAAGCAGATGTAGTAAAGACTCCGATAAAAACAGATGCTATCACCCTCCTGTCTGATATTATGTCAAATGATAGATTGAGGGATCACTAGCAACTGAATTTGCACACACAAAGACGACACTTTAAAAATAGCTCTAAAATATTTTCTGTTCTATATAAAAGACTCACATAAAAAACGATTTCAGAATGGGCTTGGTGGAACATGTGCTCGGCAGTACATGTAGTTGTTAATGGTGAAAAGCATCACAACATACGGTAGAACATGATCGGCAAGCTGGGAAAGAAAAAGAAGGAAGAAAAATATTTCTAGATTCAACTTTCAGCCTTCAAGATTTTTAGCAAATGACCATCTTCCAAAATTTTATAGCATATAGATGAGCCAAAAACTATATGTATCTGTGTTCAGAACCTTTTGCAAACATCAAACATGGAACCCTTGTAACTTGGACAACAAGAATTATGTATAACTCAGGTCCAAAAACAGAACCAAAACTAATCAAAAATCGCCTCAAAGATTGAATCTAGAATGAAAATAGAACACAACTTGGCAGAAATCAGCAGTTTTCAGAACTTTTTAGGCACTTTGTTGGACAGAAAAATATATATAGTAGTGGTCAAAAACTTTCTAAACTTCAAAAATGGAACCCTGGAAACATGTACAACAAAAGACGTGAAGAACTCAGGTCCAAAAACAACATCAAAATAGTTCAAAACTCAGCTCCAAAAGTAAATCTGAAAAGGATGAACAGTACCTGCGCTGGAAGCTCCTAGATATGTTGTGTGCTTGATCCGAATGATTAACACTAAGCACGATATTAAGAACAGCAAAAAGGCTAGAACAAAATAGAAATTGTGGTTGGTAGCCCCCAAAATGTTCAGCAGAAAGAGTCCCCTAAACCCTAGGCCTTTGGGTCCTTTATATAGGCAAGTCCATTAAAGAAATCTCCAAAATGCCATTAGGGTAAAAGTTCTAGGTATTTACCTAATTGCAATAATGATTTTTCAGAATTACAAATTCTGAATAATCCATTAATGCAAACTCCTAATTTATTACATCATTAACCATATTCTTTTAATATTTTTTCAGAATTAAGAATTCCGAAAAATACTAAAAGATTACACTTAATGTAGACGACAAAACAGAAAAAATAAACTCCTAATTACTGGAATTAGAAACATTTTCTGATACGACAGTTTTCAGCAAAAACCGACAAAGCCTCCTCGATTGCAGACATGTGACGCCAATCCACAAACTCGACCGCCAGCAAGTCTCTCCGGCTCTCGATCCCCTCGAGCCGTCTGATCACTTGCACTAGCCTCCCTTTCGCTGACTTGATAATCACTCTGTCTCAACCATCCGTCTGTCCATGTCTTGCTCTATCTCTTCGTGCACTCCTGAGATCATCTCCAACTTCACCCAGCATCCTTGATCCTCTAGCATCGAGCTCCCCGCTCGACCCTTGATCACCCACCATTGACATTTGGTTAGCATATCCACCCTGCACATATGAGACAAGCCAAAACAAGAGACGTAACGCACACCGATCCCCTCGGCATAATCCATATCCACACATCGATCCCATCGATGCAATTAAGCCACAACTCACTCACTCATCACTCCAGATCACTCAACCTTGTCAATCACTCATCATACAGACAAAAACCATAGTGCGAACTCACTTGGTTTCAGAAAGTACGTCACTACGCATTCTAGAATCAAATGATGATCTCAGGTCCAAGGACTCTACAGATACATCATTGATATGACAACTGATAGCACTTTACAATAACAATTCCAATAGTATCTCAAGTGGGTATGTCCGGCACCATGTTCACCAACATGTGTTCACATCACTAATTTGACATCTCTATGTCTATGATCTATGAAACACAATCATCAATCAGTCGGATGTGCTAATCAAAGTATCATCATTGTCCCACATGATGACAAGATTAGGGACCCTTTTGAACAACATCGTAATAAAGAAATAGTTTCACATAACAAGTCGTACTCATTAATTAAATGCAACCGACATTTATTCAAGGAACAAGATAACAATTATCCTTACACATTAGCATATACTCTACTAGCAACTTCCACATACACATGACTCACTAACGCAAATATCAAATACCCATGGAGCTTAGGTGTGCCTCATGCATGGGCTGTGTAAGAGGCTTCATCAATGAATCCGCCATGTTCAAATCCATGTGCACCATGCAAATCCTCACATCATCTCTCTCAATGATCTCGCAGATCAGATGATATCGTTGAAGTATATGTTTGGATTTCTAGTACGATCTAGGCTCCTTGGCTTGTGCAATGGCACCACTATTATCACAATAGAGGTCCACTGGACGTACTTGGAACAACACCTAGCTCAGAAACAAACTTTCTGATCCAAACGGCCAACTTCGCAGCTTCTGAAGCGGTGATATACTCGGCATCTGTTGTAGAATCGGCCATCGTCTCTTGCTTGGAACTCTTCCAACTCACTATGCCTCCATTGAGGCAGAACACAAAGCCATATTGCAATTGAGAATCATCTTTATCGGTCTGAAAGCTAGCATCCGTGTAACCACTTACAACGAGCTCCTCTTCACCACCGTATACTAGGAACATTTCCTCAGTCCTTCTCAAGTACTTGAAGATACTCTTTACTACAACCCAATGATTTTCACCTCGGTTCAATTTGTACCTACTTGTAACACTTAGAGCATATGACACATCTGAGCGTGTATATAGGATGACATACATGATGGATCCAATTGCGGAGGCATACGGGATTGCACTCATCCTCTCTATCTCATCAAGTGTCACAACACATTGAGTCTTACTAAGAGAAATACCATGTGACATTGGTAGAAAACCTTCTTAGAATTCTGCATTTTGAATCATTTCAAAACCTTGTCAATGTACATACTTTGGCTTAATCCAATTAACCATTTTGATCTATCTCTATAGATCTTTATGCCCAAAATTTATGCTGCCTCTCCAAGATCTTTCATCGAAAAACTATTTTTCAGTAAAGTCTTGACAACATCCAACAAAGGAATGTCATTTCTGATCAACAATATGACATCCACATATATGACCAGACCCTTTGACTACCTCATCAAAGAGAAGATTCCAACTCCGAGAAGCTTGCTTCAATCCATAAATGAACTTTAGCAACTTGCAAACATTCTAGCATTTCTCAGACCGTCAAGACCTTAAGGTTGTGTTATGTACACATCCTCACTTAGGTTTCCATTCAGGAAAGCCGTCTTGACATCCATTTGACATATCTCATAATTATAAAATGCGGCAATAGCTAGGATAATCCGAATAGACTTATGCATTGTGACAGGCAAAAACGTTTCATCATAATTAACACTTTTAATCTGTATGAAACCTTTTGCCACCAATCATGCCTTATAGATGTGAACATTTCCATCAAAATATATCTTTTTCTTGAAGATCCATTTACACTCAATAGTTTTTACATCATCGAAGGATCAACATAGTTCCAAACTTAGTTTTCTCGCATGGACACCAACTCGTTTACAATGGCTCCAAGCCATTTCTCAGAGTTTTGTCCCATCACTACTTCTTCATAGGTCTTGGGCTCATCGTTGTCCAACAACAACACGTCACAATGCCTAGTGGTCAATAACATGTACCTCTCTAGCGCATGGACTACTCTCCTAGACCTTCGTGGGGATGGCGCTTGTACAACAAGCTACACAACACTTTGCTCATCCTGTTGTTGTCCAGTGGGATTTGGAACATTTTCCAGCGGCCCTCGAACCACTTCGAGATGCACCATACTCCCACTAACTCCTTCTGAGAGAAACTCTTTCTCAAGGAATACACCATTCCGAGCGACAAACACTTTGCCCTCCTCTCTATTATAGAAATAGTATCCTTTGGTTTCCATAGGATACCCCACAAAGAAGCACTTGTCAGACTTAGGACTGATCTTGTCAGACGTCATATGTTTGACATACACCTCACATCCCCAAATCTTTAGAAAATATAAACTGGGATGCCTCCCAGACTACATCTCATATGGTGTCTTCTCTACTGACTTAGATGGAACTCTATTAATCGTGAAAGTTGTGGTTTCTAGAGCGTGACCCCAAAAGGATAATGGAAGATCAGTGTGACTCATCATGGACCGCACCATGTCCTACAAAGTGTGGTTTCTCCGCTCAAACACCCCATTCCATTAGGGAATGGCGAGTGAAGTCAGCTACAGAACAATTCTACACTACTTCAGATGATCACTAAACTCATGGCTCAAATATTCACCTCCACGATCCGATCGTAGAAATTTAATTATCTTTCCCGTATGATTTTGTAATTCATTTTGGAACTCCTTTAACTTTTTGAAGGATTTCCACTTATGCCTCATCAAGTAGACATAGCCATATCTACTAAAGTTGTCGGTAAAAGTGATAAAGTACTGAAAGCCTTTCCTAGCCATGTGACTAATTGGACCACACACATTAGTATGTATTATGGCCAATAGCTCACTCGCCCTCTCACTCTGTCTAGTGAAAGTCGTCTTTGTCATTTTACCAAGTAAGCAAGACTCACATGTGTTATGTGATTCAAAATCAAATGACTCCAAAAGTCCATCACTATGGTGCTTCTACATGTGCTTCTCATTTATGTGAGCCAAACGACAATGTCAGACGTAGGTAGGATTTAAATTATTGAGTCATTGTTTCTTACTACTAATGTTATAAACGTGTGCATCATCAAGACTTAGAATATATAATGTATTCACTAATGGCAAACACCAAAGAGCATGTCATTCGAAAATATTAAACAACTCTTGTTCTTTATTACGAATTCAAAACCATGTTCCTCTAAACATGAAGAAGAGATAATGTTTCTGCCTAAGGCGGGAATGAAATAACAATTATTTAAATCCAAAACTAGTCCTGATGGTAGCGACAGTGAATAAACGCCGATGACCAACGCTGCAACCTTTGCACCATTCCCAACGCGGACATCCAGCTCGCCACTTGCACACTTTCTAACTCTACTTAGCCCCTGCAATGATTTGCAAGTATGAATCATCGATCCGGTATCAAATACCCATAAATCATTTGGACAATAAGGAAGATTAATTTCAGTAACATTAATACCTGAAGCGGAAGTTGTACTTCCCTTTTTGTTCTTCTTCTCTTTCAGATATTCCTTGCAATTGCGCTTCCAATGCCCAGGCTTGTGACGGTGGTGGCACAAATTAGAGCTAGAAGGACCCGATTTGGACTTTCTAGCTGGTTTAGACTTCGCACTAGAGATCAAATCTATAGTCTTAGCCTTGCCCTTCCTCTTTCTCTTTTTGCCCTCCTTCTGAACCATCATAACTTGATTTGGAGATTTCCTGATACTCTCTTCAGTAGTTTCTAGCATCCCATGCAACTCGGATAGTGTCTTCTTCAGTCCAACCATGTTATAATTCATGATGAATCGTTAAAAGCTCAATGGGAGCGACTGGAGAATGACATCAATAGCTAGGTACAGATGTAGTGTGGTGCTCAGTCTCTCTAGAGTCTCAGTGTAACAAATCATCCTGATCACATGAGGTGTGCGATTGGAATAGGCGACTAGAGGGAGGGTGAATAGGCGCCTCGACAAATTCTCGTGAATTGATGGCCTGTTCAGATAACCCAACGTACCTCTAAAAGATTGCAAAATCAAAATTTATGAACACAGTACAAATCCAGAACAAGAATCAACTCAATTTGAACTTTTCTTCTAGACCGGAGTTTGAAATGCTGAGATATCTAGATCGGAGTTTGAAACACCGATAGCACCTTCTTGTCGGTAAATGATTTGCCGATATATAGTTGTCGGCAAATGGAACTCCAACATTGTTCAGAAAATAGAATAATAGAATTCAAATCATTTTAGTTCAGATCATTTGAATGTCTAGCAAGAAGAACAAAGTGAAATATTCAGCTAACACATGACCTGATTGATTATACTATGTTCTATAACAATTTGAAGTAAATTCAATTCACAAAGATCACAAAGTAACAAATGATCAAAAGAGGACAACTGAAAGATTAGCTCTGATATTTGAATTGAAACCACGTTGACTGACAGGAGGCAATACAGAGAATATGAATTAACACTTCAGAAGTAATTAAGGCACATATGCATATTAATAGATAATGATCAGAAAATACATCAGGAGACTAAAGATTAAACCTATGCATAATTGATCAGTGAGATTTTAGAAATGTTTTACTGTTGTGATCCCATATATATGCAGTAAACTCACTCCAGCAGAAACTCAGAGCAATACAAAACGATGCACAGTAGTTCTTCAAAAAGTTGTAACACAAAATTTCAGATCAAATTTTCTGATACTTGGATGACGAACAGAACCAGTAAACAATTCATGCATGGCTACTGGCAATGAACCGAGGCAACAATTGTATACTACAATAGAAATCAGTGAAAAACCTGATAACAATCTACCTCAAAAAATTAGCTACTATAGCAGTACATGCGGTGGCTCTCTATTGAAGATACAGCAAGACAATGCTGTCTTCAGTGGCTACACCGACGAAGGCAAGAAAAATGTTGTGCTAATCAAATATAGC
Organism: Zizania palustris; assembly: GCA_019279435.1. Taxonomy (NCBI): domain Eukaryota; kingdom Viridiplantae; phylum Streptophyta; class Magnoliopsida; order Poales; family Poaceae; genus Zizania; species Zizania palustris. Next base: position 79,031,842 of record JAAALK010000082.1, on the reverse strand, counting down.
AATGGCAAAAGATCCTGGCAGCGCTGAACCTGACGTTGTGCTGCTGTAGCCGATCCGAGAAGAACACGACAAAATACACAGGAAACTGACCAGAGGCAAAAATGAACAGAGCTGGCAGCTGAAATAATAAAAGACTTCAGAAGTTTCTAGACTCTCCAATGTCCCAATGACTTCTCAAAATGTCAAGCCATAAGTGTTTCTCAAATCAGAGGAGAAAGAACCAGCACAAATTTCCTTCTCAAAAGTCTGGATACATAGTACCTGTTCCTGGCTTTGGTATGAAGTTTTGGCACATGTTTCTTGCAGTGATAGCTGCAGTTCTTCACAGTGCTACCGAAACTTGCTGCTTTTGTTCTTGGTGAGGAACTGTGGTACTGTAGAGCATCCAACAACACGTGCTGATGCATAAGAATAGTAAACCTTCACAGGACAAAAGGCAAGCCAAAAACAACCAAAGATGTACAGCCGAATCAAAGATGAGTAACAGAATTTTCTAGAACCAACTTTCAGCCTTCAAGTTTATCAGCTGTTGGGGGAAAATGCTTCACTTTCAGGACTTAGAGATTAACTGTTCGAAAGGACTTATCAGCTTCGGAGCTGATGGGCTCCTGCTCGAAGGCGAAGGAGTCGTGAAGCCGAAGGGTGCCTTGATCCCTGATCCGAAGGAACCCTCCGGGCGATATGAGGCTTCAGAGCCAAGCGACAGGATTGATAAGACGTTTGGCTTATCCACTTGCCTCGGGTAGATTTTACCATTTTAACCCTGTTCAGGGTACCGAATAGTTTCCACTATGTCGGTTGTAATTAAGAAGTAAATAGGTCTTTTCCTTAGACGTTTTTGCCTATAAATACCCCCCTCCTTACCCTGTAATAAGGATCGAATACTCAGCTATTCCAATACACCTATTCGGACTACTTAAGCTATTATCCATTCGGAGGCTTGAGATAGATCTTAAGCATGAAATCACTATTTATCTGTTCTTGATCTCAGAGAACCTATTAGCGTAATCTTTTACGCCAACAGTTGGCGCCGTCCGTGGGGAACCTAGTTCTAGAAGCTAGTTCTCTACTTCTGACTGCACTTCGAAGAGCACTTACGGAGGGAGCCTCGGAGTCCCAAGATTCCGCGCACCCTTTGGTAAGGGGCTTCCTAGTGTGGTTCGAAGGCCTTCCCTCGCCTTCCCAGACCAATCAAAGTCCTCGGTCTTCGGACCTCTCCGTTGCTAGCCATGCCTCCCAAGCGAAGCCAAGCCTCGGGTCCTCTCCAAAGGTCCCCTCGGACCAACGGAGCCGGACCCTCAGCTGTTCCAACGGTCCTCGAGGGTGTCGCTGGGCGTCGAGTGCCCAGAGGCCCTTGGGCTCCTCCTACGGTGCTCCAAACTGATTATCTCAGTTCCCAAGACCCGGAGCTACCCTCCGGCGAAGACGAAGACCTTCCTGAGGCCGAAGCTACTCAGATAGCGCGGCTTCAGGAGGAAGTGGCTAGATGGAGGCAAGAGGCTGCTGACCGCCTCCGCTCCCAAGCCTCCACCGAGACTCCAGAAGGGCCCCAAGACGGTGGTGCTCGCAACCTTCCCAAAGCTGTTAAAGTCCCGGAGGAGGCTGAAAACACATCTTTCGACGATGGGTCTCCGCTACATTCGGACTTGCAAAGGGTACCTTTCGATCCCAGGTTCAAGGCCTCGAAGTTGCACAAGTACTCCGGCGGGTCAGACCCCGGAGAGTTCGCTCGCTCGTACGCCCTGGCGATAGAAGCAAGCGGAGGGGTGCGCAACACTATGGCAAAGTGCTTCCCCTCGTTCTCGAAGGTGTAGCGCTCCGATGGTTCTAGTCCTTGAAGCCAGGATCGATCAGATCTTGGGAGAAGTTGAAAAGGAAGTTCGTAAGCAACTTCCAGGGCACCTTTGTGGCTCCAATGTTGACAGGGAGCTTGTTCCAGGTGAAGCAGCGGGCGGGAGAAACACTTCGGGAATACTTCACGTGCTTCGCCCACACCAAGTCGCAGATCAAGGGCCTGTCTACCACCTCGGTAGTCGACGCTGCCCGCGAAGGGGTGCTGAACCCCGATCTCCTCAGCAAACTCCATCAGAAGCCTGTGTCATCCGTGGCACAACTGATGGCATACTTTGAGCAGTATGCCAAGGCGGAGGAGGGCTGCCTTCGATGGGCCATAGCTCCCGCACCTGCCCTCCGAGAAGTGAAGACGGAGCCCGAAGCCTCAACTTCTCTACAACCCCCTCAAGACAATCGCTTCGGCGATCACATGCGAGGAAAGAAGCATTTCCGTTCGGAGGTGTTAAGCATCACACCCTCCATTCCGAAGGCACCTGCCAATTATCAGCAGGCGCAAAGCTTCAAGGCTGGAGCACCGAAGCCTCAAGAAAGAGTACCTGGCAGGCGCCAGAGTTTTTTCTGCTGCGTGCATGGCGATAATAGAAGCCATGACACGAAGGACTGCGAGTCGGTGTTAACCCTTCGGGGTGAATACCTAGGACGAATTACCGGGTGGGGTACTTCAGATCGAACCCTTCCAGCGGCACGGTCGGAGCCTGCGCAAATCGTGTCCCGAGCCGGTGTCCCCGAAGCCCCCATGCGACTGCCGGTGGCCAACATTATGCCACCACCGAAGCAGGAAGACCCCCAAGACCACGACAAGCGAGTGGTCCTACCCATCTCCGGAGGGGGGACCCTCTGTAACATGTCCAAGAGGCAGCGGCGTGAATACATCCACGAAATAGGGCACATTGGGACCTCGAGTTCCGCGGAGGGAATGCCAGAATGGTCTCATGTGCCCATTTCTTTTACTGCCAGTGATTCCGCGGGGGTGAAGTTCCCCCATGCTGACCCCTTGGTCATTTCCGCAGATATAGCAGGGGTGGAAGTCCGAAGGATCCTGGTGGACGGTGGGAGCTCCGCAGACATACTTTTTGTCCAGGCCTTCGATCAAATGTGCATACCCCGGAAGCATATACTTCCAACGGCCCGACCACTTCAAGGCTTCGCAGGTCCGCCTCTCGATGCCCTCGGCCAATTAGGCCTCGAGGTCGCTTTCGGAGAGGGGCCTTTGGCCAGGGTGGAGGAGGTGATCTTCGACGTCGTCGACGCCCCCTATGCTTACAACGCAATCTTCGGGCGAGGGAGGCTGAACCAATTCGGAGCTATAGCGCATCACAACTATCTCTGTCTCAAAATGCCCACGCAAGGTGGAGTTCTTACTGTTTTAGGAGACCAGGCTATAGCCCGAAGGATGGAGTATGGTCACGGCCAGCCGTTGGACCCCCGGCAAGTGCACAATGTGACAGACCATGCAAAAGAGGTTCCGGAGGCTTCGAACTCTTCGAAGGGGCTCTCCCTTAAACCAAGCTCGGAAGGTGATGTCATGATGAAGATAATTTTAAAGGATGGCAAAGAATACCCAATACAGTTCGGCAAGGGGCTATCCCAAGAGATAGCTGCCTCGTTGGAAGAAGTCGTCAAGCAAAATTTGGACGTCTTTGCCTGGACTGACGAAGACATCACCGGGGCTGATCGGAGTATCATCGAGCATAGCTTGCTCGTCAACTCGAAGGCTAGGCTGGTGCGCCAGGGGCTCCGTAAGCTGTCTGTGGAAAGGGAAGGCCTCGCCAAGATCAAAGTAGAGAAATTGCTAAAGGCTGGCATCATCAGGGAGGTAGCCCATACCGAGTGGTTGGCGAACCCTGTTTTTGTAAGGAAGAAGGACTCGAACAAGTGGCGCATGTGTATTGACTTTACTTCATTAAATAAAGCATGCCCGCGAGACCCCTACCCGATGCCCCGAATAGACCAGCTGTTGGATTCCACAACCGGCTCTAAATTGCTAAGCTTCCTCGATGCTTACTCCGGGTATCATCAAGTCTGGCTAAGACGTGAAGAGGAAGCCAAGACAAGTTTCATAACTCCTTTCGGGGTATTTTGTTATGTAAGAATGCCTTTTGGCTTGCGGAATGCCGGAGCCACATTTTCACGTTTAATAGCTAAGGCTCTAGGTCACCAAATAGGCCGAAATGTCGAAGCCTATATGGATGACATTATAATAAAGAGTGCTCAAAAGCACCAGCATAGTCTAGACCTAGCTGAAACATTTGAGAGCCTTCAAGCATGTGGAGTACGCCTCAACCCTGAAAAATGTATATTCAGAGCGCAAGCAGGAAAACTGATAGGGTACTTAGTTTCGAGCAGGGGAATCGAAGCTAGCCCAACGCAGATAAGTGCACTGCAAAGAATGGCTCCACCAGGGAATTTGAAGCAAGTCCAGAAGCTAGCAGGAAGGCTCGCAGCTCTTAGTAGATTCCTGGCCAGGTCAGCAGAATGAAGGCTCCCAATTTTCAAAGCCCTAAAGGGATCCAAAAGCTTCAATTGGACGCCGGAGTCCCAGAAGAGCTTCGATGATATCAAAGCATACCTCGGAAGCCTGTCAATGCTTACGGTGCCCCTCCTGGAGGAAACACTCCTCCTTTATCTTGCAGCAACAGGCTCCGCAGTAAGTGCAGTACTGGTCAGGGAAGTTGAGCTTAAGGGAAAGCTGGTGCAGAACCCAGTTTATTTTGTTTCAAAAGCTTTGTCCAGAGCTAAGATAAGATACTCCGAGCTCGAGAAATTTGCTTATGCCTTGGTAATGGCCTCGCAGAAGCTAAGGCATTATTTTCTGGCGCATAACTTAATTGTTCCTACCTCGTACCCTCTTGGTGATATGCTCCGAAGCAAAGATTCTACGGGGAGGATCGGGAAATGGGTTGTCGAGCTAGCCCCCTTCGGAATTTCCTTCACAGCAAGAACATCTATCAAATCCCAAATCATAGCTGACTTCGTAGCAGAATGGACTCCATCTGCAGTTTGGGCTCCAGAGGAGCCCTCCAAAGGTTTATGGACAATATTTTCGGATGGAGCTTATCAGGCATCTGGCGCCGGAGCTGGAGCAGTCATCATATCACCGTCAGGGCAGAAGGCCATGTATTCTGCGAGGCTCAACTTTAAGACCACCAATAACATCGCAGAATACGAAGGGGTCCTGCTAGGCCTCCGAAAGGCAAAGGCGCTTGGAGCAGCAAGGATAATAATTAAAACAGATTCCCAAGTCGTTGCAGGGCATGTCGATAAACGCTTCTAAGCAAAGAACCCGCATCTAGCGAAGTACCAGGAGGAAATCCGTAAGACTGAAGCAGCATTCAAAGAATTTTCTGTTCGAAGCATCCCTCGAGCAGATAATCAACTTGCAGACATTCTGGCAAAGGCTGCAGCGGGAGCATTGGACCTCCCGGAGGGTGCTTTTTATGAAGAACTAGTCAAGCCTACAGTCGATCAATTACCCTCCGCAGAAGTCCTTTGCATTCTAGCTGCAGATTGGCGGGCTCCGATAATGGGTGTCTTGCAAGGTAGCGCAGATTCTTCAGAAGGTCCAGATTCCCGAAGGTTACAAGCAAGGGCTCGAAATTATAAGCTTGTCAATGGGATGTTGTACAAAGCCGGAGTGTGTTCTCCTCTACTTCGGTGCATCTCTCAACCCGAAGGCCAAGACATACTTTGGGGTATTCACAAATGTTTATGTGGAAGCCACTTAGCCCCTCATTTTCTAGCAGGCAAAACACTTCGGCAGGGGCTCTACTGGCCGACAATTGTAAGAGATGCGGAGGAGTTGGTCCGAACCTGCCAAGGATGCCAGTGGATGGGAAGACGAAGCCACCGTCCGCCAGTCCCACTTCAAGTTATTGCCTCGGTGTGGCCAATGGCTCGATGGGGAATGGACCTCATGGGCCCTTTTCCAATGGCCAAAGGCAGCTTGAAGTTTGTAGTGGTAGCAATTGAATATTTTTCAAAGTGGGTCGAAGCAGAACCATTGAGTGCTATCACTTCAAGGAATGTGCAAAAATTTTTCTGGCAGAATATTATATGCAGGTTCGGAGTACCAAGGGAGCTAACCGTGTATAATGGAACCCAGTTCGAAGCTCACACATTCAAATATTTTTGTGAAGAACTGGGCATTAAGTTATGCTTCACAGCAGTGCACCATCCACAATCCAACGGAGCTGCCGAGCGAGCCAACGAGAACATCCTCTCCAGTCTGAATCGAAGGATTGTCGGGTTAGCCAAGGGGCTGTGGGTCGATGAACTTCCCAAGATCTTGTGGTCCATTCGAACCACTCAAGCCAGGTCCACAGGCTTTACCCCATTTAGACTCCCCATTTAGACTGCTATTCGGAGATGAGGCCATGACTCCTACGGAGCTCAGGGGTGGATCCCTTCGTGTAGTGCAACCCAGAGATGAAGACGAGAGGAACACTTCGCTGGACTTGTCAGAAGAAACAAGGCTTCAAGCTGTCGCCAATCTGATGAAGTACCAAGGCCAAACAAGAACATGGTATGACCCGAAGATAAAGATGAACGAGCTTAGACCAGGTCATCTAGTTTTGCGAAGTGTAATAGCACTGGGGAAGCTAGGAAATAAATGGGAAGAACCATATATTATCCTACGCTCAGGGCGCCTGGATCATTTAAATTAGCTAATTTAGAAGGGGAAGAATTGAAACATGCATGGCATGCAGAGCACCTTAAGCGTTATTACGCTTAGGGGCTCCTTGTAATCACTTGTAACAATTCCTTTTCTAAATAAAGTGTAGGGTCCAATTTTGTTTGCTCTTCGAATATCCCTTACTCCTGGTGGACGCATTAGGAGGACGGAGATGCTTGCGAAGCCAAGCATCTTTCTAAGGACCTAGGAAGCAGCCTGCGAACCATGGGTTCAAGGGCTTCGCTACAGCCTATGGATTCCAGGCTACAGCTTGTTAGGATCCGTAGAAGAGTCTAAGGACTTTAAAAGAACAGATTTCCGGCCTCCGGGTTCGAGGTATCTGTAAAAGAGACGAAGGTGGTCAGACTATGGATTCCAGGCTCTGGCTTGTTAGGATCCATAGAAGAGTCTAAGGACTTTAAAAGAATAGATTTCCGGCCTCCGGGTTCGAAGTATCTATAAAAGAGCCAAAGGTGTCCAGCCTACGGATTCCAGGCTCCAGCTTGTTAGGATCCGTAGAAGAGTCTAAGGACTTTAAAAGAACAAATTTCTGGCCTCCGGGTTCGAAGTATCTGTAAAAGAGCCGAAGGTCGCCAGCCTACGGATTCCAGGCCTAGGCTTGTTAGGATCCGTAGAAGAGTCCAAGGACTTTAAAGATAAACAGATTTCTAGCCTACGGGTTCGAAGCATGTGTAAAAGATTCAAAGGTGACCAAGCAATAAGGTTTCAAGGCTCTGGCCAACGAGACACTTTTAAAGTCCTAAGCGACTAGTATAAGAGCCTGCAAATAAAAAATTCAGCTCCGACACTTACAAAAACCATAATATGAACCTATGTTCGAAGAACCCTACGAAAAGGTAAAATATGGTTATTAAGTATTGTGCGAAGCATCAAATTGTTGTGCACATCATTGTGACCGACGGACCTTTTTGCAACGCGTAAGGTCCCCCACCCACAAGGAGGGGTAGGAGGGGAAAGAACAAACAAGATGCTTTCGGTGCAATTCATATTAATTTATCATACTTTTACATTAAGAGAAGTTTTGGTCCAAGCCTAAGAAAAATCGAAGACCTTGTCGGCCGCTAGAGCTACCTCTCTGGCTACTTTGTCCTTCGGAGCTTGAGGCTACTGGGATTGTCCTCTTTGTTTGAGTGCTTCTCTTCTTCTTCGAGGCTCGCAGTTTCTTCTGCTCCTCTTGAAGCTCGACCCAAGTCAGAAGCCTTTCGAAGTTAGCCTCCGTAGGGTCTTTGGCTTGATACTCCGAGTCAGACCAATCCATATGTTCGGAGGATGAAGATGCTTTCTCTTTTTCCTCTTCCTTGATATAAGCTAAGACTTCCCGAAAAACCTCAAGGGTTACCACCCCATTATCTCCGCGAGGAACAGAGAAGCGAGAGCGGCGGTAAGGCCTTAAGCTCTTGAGGCTTGCCCACTCCTTTCGGAGCCCTTCGTTAAATTCCACTATTTCGATGTCAGGTTCCGAAGGGCATGACATAACCTAAAAGAACAAAACACCCAAACAAGCTCTTCGTTTATAAACTTTTCATTAATACGAGGGGCTTTACAAGATTTCTTATACATAATTGTCCTATGAGCTAGACCTGCGGGTCGGTTGGTGGAGCAGGAGGTGTCGGAGCTGGCGAGGCTGGAAGCGGCGGCCTTGTCTGTGCTTGCTTTTGCCGGCGGGCCTCGTCGATCCAAGCTTTAGCTACAGCCTTGTGGTACGTCTTCCAGGTTGACCGGAAAACTTCCTAGGTTGAGGCTACATTCGGCGAAGGATGCAACAAGTCCTCGGAGGCAAAGCTTCCGGGTGTCGAACCCCCGACCGGAGCGATAGGAATCTGCAGGGCTTTGAGGTGGCGGAGAACTCCAATTCTGGCACACTGTCCAGAGATCTCTCCGTACCGGACACCAGAGCTCATCATCAGTGACGCCGCCACTTGGATCCTCTTCAGCTTCCGGTCGAGGGGCTCGCTGGCCACAACAGAAGACGAAGGACACATGGTGCCAAAATATTCCAAGGTACCCTGAAGGGCATCCAAGGTACGTTCTGCTACATTGGCATTCTTCTTCTTTGCCGTCTCCAGCCCCGCAGCGGTAGCAGACACTTTGGCCATCTGGGACAGCAAGGAGCTCTTCAGGGCCATCGCTTGCTTGAGAGAGCCTTGGAGCTCTACCAATTGGGTGCTCGAAGTAGCCGCCTCCTGTCGGAACTTCTCAACCTCCGCCCAGAGCACCAAGCACTCGGCTTCAACTTCTTGGGCTGAAGTTCGGAGTGCGTCGCTGTCCTGCCTTGTGAGTCGGAGGGCTTCGTTGGCTTCGGCCCTAGTCCTCCATTCTTCGAGGACTTCTTTCTCCAACCGAAGTGCTCTCTCTTCGGAGCCCTTGAGAGAGGCTTGGAGGGTGGTAACCTTCCGTTTGAGTCGATTGGTTTCGACCTCATTGGAAGTCACTACCGCTCTAGCAAGAACAAATTGCTGCAAAAGGAACAAGTAAGTACCAGGTATTTACTTTTACTAATTGAAAATATTTGCAGTGCTTTCTATACCTGAAGGGCAGCCCTTTCGAGGGCCATGTTGAGCCCCGGGGCCCTGGCTTCGCTTAGAACGGAGACCAAGTCAGAGTTGGCAACTTCCTGGCTTTTCTCCGACAAAGGCTCCAGGAGCGCCCGGAGGCCCATTCGTTGCTCCAGAAATGGAGCCAGTAGAGGAAGCCAAGACAGAGCTTGGCGATCATCTGCGTTGCCTCTTCCTCCGAGTTGCTTGCCAAAGGCTCGTTGGAAGAGGGTGTCATCGTCGGGCTGGGAGGGAGTCCGAGGCTTGACATGCTTTTGCCCCTCCCCGGCACAAAGATAGGAGGCTCGACTCCGGCGGAGGTAGCTCCTCCTTCGGTGGATACCACTTCGGCTAGAGCCGCGCCGGCAGGAATGGCTCTAGCCACTGCAGCTGCATTAGTAGGGATGGCCTCGGCCACTGGAGCCACCCCGGCGGAAATGGCCCCCGCCACCAGGGCCGGGGTGTCTAGTGGAGTCGAGGTGTCCATCGAAACGACAACCCCAGAAGAAGCTGGAGCTTCGTGTGCCGCCGAGGCTTCGTCGACCCTCGATGTACCTGCGGCAGCAAGGTATTTGGTGAACATTTACAAGTAAAAATTGTTGCAGGAATTCGACAAAGGCAAAATATTCGAAGTATACCTTCGGAGGCACCATGAGGTAAAATTGTCGGGTCCTCCAGGACTTCGTACATCCGGAGAATCTCATCGAGGTCGTCCCTCAAAGTCCTCTCTGGTGTGTTTGCCGCTAGAGCCTCAACCTCCGCCGTAATCACCCCAGCTACGGGTGAGTTGGGGGCGACGGCATCCGGCTCCGAGCTCAAGATAACAGGCGCGGGAGTATGTGCCGTGTCTACCTCCGTAGCCTCTCGAGCAGAAGCATCGGTTGCGACCCTTGCTGCGTCCTCGTCGCCCTCCAGGAGGTAGTTCTCGAAGTACTCCGCCAATTGGGTGTCGGAGCCCTTGCTCCTGAACTCCTCTGAAGCTGAGCTCCGAATGCCCAAGGACGAAGCAGACGAAGCCGAGGTCAGTTGAGGAGGGATCTTCACCACCTTCTTATTCTTGGTGGGGTCTTGCCGGCCTTTTTCGGGGGCTCGGCGGTGGCTTTCCTCTTCCGAGGGGCCGCAACGGCCGGGTTAAAATCCGGCAGAGGAGGGGCCACCATCCTGAGAGCTCCCAAACTCTGTTGGAGCGCTCCCAGCTCCCCACCAGCTCCAACCTCTTCTGCCTTTCAGCCACCGTAGGGGCTCCGAGGACCCGTTCAGTGGCTCGAGCTATCTGCTCCGGAGCTAACGCCAGTGGAGCCACTGCAAAAAGGGTAACATATTATAAGTATGTTATTTTAGTCATCTAACATATTATTGCAGGAGTCGAAGTCTTACCTAGAGTTCGGAGCTCACCCTCCGAAGCCTGTTGAAATACTATCGGCCAGTTGGCCCCGAGGGGTGTAATCCAAAGAGTAATGAACTCTTCGGCAAGTTCACGCATGCTCATGCGGCTGGCCACCGAAGTCAGTAGCCCTAGCTGCGTTGAGAGCAGGCTAGGGTTCGGAGTAACCTCCACCTCCTACTGGAACCAGATCTCCTGAAGGGGTCCAGCGAGAGGGGAGTCCTCTCCAACTTCGGTGTAGAACCACCGAAGGATCCAGTTGGTGTACCATCGGTTGTTGATGGCCTTCGCTGGAAAGTGTTGGGCGTGCTCCCTCCGCAGCTGGAAGTTGACACTGCCGAAGGCTGTTATCACCTTAGTGTCCTCGAGGCCATCTTGCGGCTTCGGCTGGCAGATGGCTTCATGGGTGGCGGCGAAGACCTCCGATCGCCCCTCGCACCCTTCGGCCCGAAGCGCCCATTCGAAGACAGCCAGTCGGGCGATGGCATTGGGAGACAGCTGGGGCAAAGTGATGTGGAACATATCCAATACCTCTGCTTAGAAGTCGATGGCCGAAAGCCCCAGGCCTGCCTCGAAGAAGGCCTCGAAGACCACGACCTCTCCGCTCCATGGCTGCAGGGTTGATTCCGACCCGGGGACTCGAGTCCTCAATCTGGTCCCCAGCTTCCCTTCCACGGCCTCTTCGATGGACTTTGCGGTGCTTGTGGATTGGCCGATGAGGAAGCTTTGGGGGATATTCTTCTTGGATGGCGGGCAGAGCTCCCGGGGGTTCTTGGGCCAGGCGTCGCCCGGAGCTCCCACCATTGCCGCTACGGCCGAAGCCGCCCACGCTTGCCTCTGTGCTAGAGGGCCCACCGCCGTCGGCACGTTGTGGCTAGTTCTCGCCATGGCTTGGTGGCTCAGGAAGTTGTGAGGATTGGAGGTTGAAGAAAGTGAATGCGGATGCTAGGCACGGTAAAAAGTTCTGGGTAAATTCCAATCCCCTTTTTATAACCGTCTGCTAGTTGCTGTGCTTCGATTGCATTCACACTACAGGTTCAGCTTTCGTCGCTGGCAGGTGGGCCCAAGGAGCGGAACGGTGTGAGTCCACCGTAAATTTAGACCGTTACCTTTTATAGAGTGTAACGAATACTTGCGCAGTAATGGTTATAATCAAACGGCTCTTCACGACGTTTGAGCTTCGTAACGGTTCTCTTTCCCACTAAGTGTTCACACGGCGGTTGGGGGCTCGAAGCCGTGGTCCGAATGCCTCGGATCAGAGATCCTCCGAAAGACTGTAATGTGTTCAAACTTTCTCTAAGTCTCAGAATATGAAAATGTTCCTTGCGTATACTGCCTTCCTTCTATACAGGTCAAATTCGGAGAGGCGTATTCAAGGGGCAACTGTTGGGGGAAAATGCTTCACTTTTAGGACTTAGAGATTAACTGTTCAAAAGGACTTATCAGCTTCGGAGCTGATGGGATCCTGCTCGAAGGCGAAGGAGTCGTGAAGCCAAAGGGTGCCTCGATCCCTGATCCGAAGGAACCCTCCGGGTGATATGAGGCTTCGGAGCCAAGCGACAGGATTGATAAGACGTTTGGCTTATCCACTTGCCTCGGGTAGATTTTACCATTTTAACCCTGTTCAGGGTAACGAATAGTTTCCACTATGTCGGTTGTAATCAAGGGGTAAATAGGTATTTTCCTTAGACATTTTTGCCTATAAATACCCCCCTCCTTACCCTGTAATAAGGATCGAATACTCAGCTATTCCTATACACCTATTCGAACTACTTAAGCTATTATCCATTCGAAGGCTTGAGATAGTTCTTAAGCACGAACTCACTGTTTATCTGTTCTTGATCTCAGAGAACCTGTTAGCGTAATCTTTTACGCCAACATCAGCAAAAGACCACCTTCCAGAATTTTTTTAGCACATTGATGATCAAAAAACTCTATGAAGAAGTGGTCAAAAACTTTTGCAGATTTCAAAAATGGAATCCTAGCATCATGAACACCAAAAGCTATGAAGAACTCAGATGAAGCAAATGATCCAAAATCAGTATAAAAAGGCATTCAAATAGGGACTTGGAAGATGAACAGTGAAACTCAGCAAACAACGCTACTCACGTGGAATCAGCGAGAAAAGCCACAGTGCATGATGATGAATAGAGGAACAAATTAAAATCACTATAGCAGATTGAAAAATGAAATTCTGAATATGATGCACTCAAAGTTTTTAGCCAAAAAGTTCTCTCAAATGACAGCCACCAAGAGTTTGAGGCAAAAGGTTCACCTAATCCCGTAGGCATGGGGTCCTTATATATAGGCAAGCCCATCAAGGTATTCCCCAAAATGCCATTAGGGTATAATGACTAAATATTTACCTAAATACCCTTATGTATTTTCAGTATTAATAATTCTGAAAAATACACAAAAGTATACTCCTAATTTATTACATCATTGACCAAATTCTTTTAATATTTTTTCAGAATTGAAAATTCCAAAAAATACTAAAAGATCACACTTAAACTAGACTACTAAACAGAAAAATAAACTCCTATTTATTGGAATTTAAAAAACACTTTTTGATACAGCGATTTTCAGCCGAAACTGACAAAGCCTTCCCGATCGCCGACATGTGATATCAATCCACGAAATCGACAGCCGGCAAATCTCTCCCGCTCTCGATCCCCTTGAGCCACTAGATCACTTGCACTAGCCTCCCTTTCGCTTACTTGGTCGACGTGTTTTCTCGATCATCCGTCCGTCCATGTCTTGCTTTATCTCCACATGCAATCCTGAGATCATCCCCAGCTTCACCCGACCTCCTTGATCCTTTGGCATAAAACTCCCCACTTGATCCTTGATCACCTACCATTGACAGTTGGCTAGCATCTCCACCCTGCACAAATAAGACAAGCCAAAACACAAAATGTGATGCACACCAATCCCCTTGGCACACAATATCCATTCACACATAAATCCCATTGATGCAATCAAACCACCACTCACTCATCACTCCAGATCAAGCAAACTTGTCAATCACTCATCACCAAGACAAAAACCATAGTGCGACCTCACTTGGTTTCAAATGAGGACTAACAAGGCTTTAGACACATTGTATCTTTCAGCCCTTGCCTGGTTCTGAAACATGCCCTTAAGACCCACGATCATATCGTAAGCATCATGTTCCTCATATTGTTTCTGAAACTCAAAGGACATGCAGGCAAGCATCAGACAACTGACATCCATGCAATCACTAGCATGCTTCTCATAAGCACGATTGTCTGCTGCAGAAGCATCGTCTCTCGGTTCATTAGGGTGAGGTTCCTCCAGAACATAATCCTTTTTCTCTTGTTTAAGAACAATTCTCAAATTTTGATACTAATACATAAAGTTTGTTCCAAAGAGTTTCTCACATTCAAGTATAGATCGCAAATTAAAAATTAGAGTGCTCTTAACAGAAGAAGTAGTAGTTGCCATGATCTACAAAAGATTAAATGCAAGGTTCATCACTATGCAATGTTTATCTTCTATCCAATAAAAGATGTTCCACTATTTTAATCCAAGTCACTTTCCCTCTAATGACTAATAGTGGCGCAAGATCCATATTCATTCTAACTCCTACTGAGCTTAGGCATCACTGCTAGATGCTAGTTGACATAAGTAAGCAACACTTTACTAATCACATCGTATGTGACTCTTGTCGTTGGAGAAGCATCCTATGCTCTACACCAAATCTATGCTCCAAGGCCCAAAACCATTTTGATAGCCCCGTTAAGCAAACCAATACTATCCGTGCAGAAGTCCGACTTTTGCCCCAACTTGTCGAGATAAAAGATAGAACCCTACTTTGGCAGACCCACTATTGATGAGCACAAACCTTGTTGGGTTTAGCTATTGGGAAGAAAATCAATACTTAATTTTCTGAGGGAAAACTATTCTAGCATGGTAATGTCCCTAGCGCACACGAAACATGCAAGAATAGTATAAGAGGAACATAAGAAAGAATCACAGACAATCATATTAACTGTGACATAGCATGACCCTCTTCACATGGCGATCTACCATCAGAACTTCCGATCAATATCAGAACTTTCGACTTGCCACAGACAGAAATAGATCTAATCTGTTTTTCCACCATGTATCTCCATACATGAGGGATCCAGATCGAACACTACACACATAGGCTCTAATATCACTGATGGCGAATAGGGGAGCTATGCTAGCCGACAAATTCAAAATTTTCGCCCTAAGCCCAAGACTCATGCGCGTGCGAGATCATGGATCATTACCTTTTAGCACAAGACGCGCTAGGTGCAGTGGAAGAAGATGTCAGAGTAGCGAACCAAGCCTATCCTCGCTTCATCCTTACCGCCCCTCGCCGATCCGATCGATGAAGATGTTGTATTCGTTCACATGAAGATGTCCATGAGTGTCGCTGTAGGAGCAATGGCTCCACGGTATCCACACGTACAGGGATGGAGTTCCTCCCACGTCAGCATGCTAGCACAGCACGTGAGAGATGGGGATCCTTGACCTCAATGATTGAGATCAAGAAAGGGAGGAGAGGAGTCTATGGTGGCTAGGTCTAATCTAGGCTTAATCCTTGTTCCAAGACGTACTCCTCCTCTCCTTTATAGGAGTGATAACCCCCTAGACGCGCTCATCTCGAAACCCTCAAATTCGTAACAGATCCAATCTATTTGCCCACGTAGGAACTTCTGATCTTGAATTGGAACTTCCGACATGTTATTTTAGGTCTCCCGATACTATACAACACTCAATAGATCCAATATATTATCTCCCACCTCGGAACTTCTGATACACATATCGGAACTTCTGATCAGAACAAAATTCCCCGATTTCAAATCACAACTTCCGATACTACCTATCAGAACCTCTGATACACAGAATTTTCTTAGGCATATCCTTCAAGAGTGTCTCCGAGTACATTAAGCGCTTTATGGACACTAGAAACCGATGTTTTACCTTGAACATTTCGGATAGAGACTTGGTCGATCTAGCTTTTAATGGTTTACACTCCGAACATAAGGAGAAATTAGATGGCCATGATTTCTTCGAAGTTAGTCAAGTCCTGCAGAAGGCTCTGGTTCAAGAAAGCCGAACCAAATGTAGAAAATTTACTAAGACCTTTAACAAACCCAAGGCCAAGGTGCATGTCATGGAGCACTCCGATGAGGAATCATCAGAAAGTGAAGATGCCTCGACCGACATGTACATCGCATAATGGACTTGGTCTAGCAAGGCCAAGCCTGTTACTTGCTCTGAGTTATGGCCGTCTCGCACTAAGAGTCCACCTAGTGAAATAAAGTATGCATTTGACGTGACCAAGTGCTACTGAATATTCGATTTTTTGTTGAAAAACAAGCTCATCAGGTTGCCGAAGGGTCACGTCATTCCAACTGCCGACGACTTGAAGAAGTGATCTTACTATAAGTGGCACGATTCACATTCTCATTCCACTAATGACTGCAATGTTTTTCATTGACGGGTTCAATCGGCCTTAGAGGAAGGACGATTATAGTTGGATACCATCTCTAAAATGACGATCGACCAAGACCGCTTTCCCGTGAACACCATTGATCTCGACGCGAAGAAAGTGCTAATTTGGTCCCAGTAGGTTAGGTCGGCTAAGGGGAAGGAGGTCATGATTGGAGAGCCTTGTACGCGCACACTCGTGCGAAAGAGCCCTGAGGTAGGAGTGTGGAAAGTTAACACTAATGTGGCATCTTCGGCTGCGGCCGGCAAGAAGACAAAGGTTATATATGATATGCTTCTACAAAAACACAAGAAGAGGACCGAGAAGGTGGACACTCGGCCAGGACCTCTAGCGAGGCCGAACCCTCCTCAAAAGAGTAGGTTTGGCCCACGATGGGCGAGACCATTGGAGCCACCGTTTCCTCCATCGTTGTATCACCTGACCATGGCACAATGGCCTCTCTGTAACTTTCCACCTCCAAGGTACTCTGCCCCTTACTATATTGCTCCCTTTGTGCCTTCCGATTTTTATAACATGCATAATCAAATGGGCACGGTGAGGGGCGACCTCTTCGACAGGTTGTCTGTCGCACCACGAGGGCATCAATAGGAGGTGTCTGAGGCCATCATAGTAAAGGTGGTGTCCCTGGACGTCCGAATACATAAAGGGCCCCTCGAAGCAAGACTGAGGCAAGCCGCAAAGAGCGGCCAACTAGGAGCTCGTCGGTCTGACCGCATCCCAGCACCAGTCAGACCAACCTTAGTACCCGGTCTAACCAGCCTACTATATCCGGTCCGATCAGCATTTTTCAGACACCCGAAACCAGCCGGTCCAACCAGCCTCCCATGGATGGTCCGACCAACAAGGCCCGATCAGATCGACCCAGTAAAGTCAGTCCGACCAACAGAGTACAGGAAAGCATCTCTACCAAGCATAAAAATGTTGAGGTCGATCTGGGCAGTTCTCGTTCGGCCAAAAATTCTAGGAGCAAGTTTGAGGCGCCCGATAACAAGACACAACCTTCATGGGCACCCTCAGGTATGACTAAGTCACAAAACAAGTGACTAAAATGTCTTCAGGATCTAGAAATACGTGAGAAGAAAATCGAGAATGAGCGGGACGCCATCTTTGAGGAGATCCATCCCCGACTAGTAACGAAGCAGTTATGGAAGCCTAAGCCAGTTGCTATGAGCAACCTGGCTCCTACTCCGAGCGACTCTATGAAGGAGGATGACTACACGGCCCTCTCCGAGGGCCCCCCTCCTCAGGCAATGGATGTAAATGTCATCATGATCCCCACTGAGTTCACGCCACCACAGGGCGAGGCCGATGTCGCTCAGTTGAGCCTCGGCCCATGAGAATCCATTTTTGAGAAGCCCGAGGATACGACTCATCACATGAAACCTCTCTACATCAAGGGGCACATCGACGGGAAGTCGATCTCTAGAATGCTTGTAGATAGAGGTGCCACCGTCAACCTGATGTCATACTCTCTATTGAAGAAGCTCGGCAGAAATGAAAACGACTTGATGAATACTAACTTGATGCTGAACGACATCAATGGCGAGAGCTCCGAGGCCAAAGGCATACTTTATCTAGAGCTGACGGTGGGAAACAAGATGTTGCCGATAGCATTCTTCATCATCGATGTGCAAGGTAATTATAGTGTAGTACTTGGGCACGATTGGATCCATGTCATTTGCTATATTCCGTCTACTTTGAACCAATGTTTGATCCAGTGGGGCGGTGATGATGTAGAAGTCTTACAAGCTGACACTTTGTCCTAGGTTGCTTTGGCCGATGTGTCTATTGACGTCATCCATGATAAGGTAGAATGCTTGTCAGGTAGGGACCTGTTGACACAAAAACGTGCCCCCGCACTTGGGTCAGTTCGACAATCTAAAAGTGTGCGGATACTTAGGGACAAGCCTAAGCGTAACACAATACTGACATCGCGTTCCGACTACCCTTAACAGTGGCAAGGGGTGGAGTCGCCAGGTAATCAGATCACACAGAAATAATCCTATTAGCTGAAAAGAAATATATTAGATAAAATAAACCAGCAAGCCGAACGAGGCCTAACTGATTTGAAGTGTGTTGTGCAAAGGGGTTCACCGAAGGGTACCTTCGGCATCCGGTGCGAAGGGTATCGCCGAAGGTAGTCTTCATTGTTCGGACTGATCTGGCTGAAGACAGGCTCCGAACAGATCTTGACGCGAAATCACCTCTGAACAACGGGGTTCGGTGTGAATTCTCTGAAATGATACAAACACTCCAGCGCAACGTGCTGGCACGACTTCTGTGGGATCAGAATGGCAACTAGAGGGGGGTGAATAGACGCCTCAACAAATTCTCGTGAATAGACACCCAACACACCTCCATAAATGTCAGACTCAAATTTGAAACTCAGTACAAACGAGAGCAACAAAATCAGTTCAAATACAACATTCGGTCTTGTTTGGAGATTGAAGTGTCGAAGCACTCTGTCGACAATTGATATTTCAAACTACAATGAGTAAATCGACAACTGGATGATCGACAGAAGTAAATCGTTGTTTGAAACTCCGATACAGACCAAAAATTCAGAAAACTTCTCTAACACCTGCTCTTGTCACTTTGAGCCAAAACTTGATAAAATGATTGATCTAATTTATCTCTAATAGAATTAGTTCAGCCAGCCAAAACAATTCATATCACTTCAAATAGATTTCAGTTGAAAATACACAACTTCTGAAAATTTCTGGATGATGAACAGTACCACTCAGTCTCAAATACAGTAAATGATCACTCTGAACATACTCATAGAATGAAGCTTAACTTTCAGAGTTGTAAACTTTGATCAAATTACAAATGTTCAGCACAAAACCCTTTTACAACAGAAGTACTGAAGAAAACAGAAAAGTTCTGCTCAGATTTCCTTTTTAGTGCAACTTGGAGAACATTGTCAAGATAGATTCAGTGAGAAGGTTCTCAATAGTTCAATTCATATCATAAATTGAAGGTTAACACTTGATTTCAGTTCAAATTTAGAAATTATAGATTAGAGGAATTTTTGAATTTCTAACAGACAAACACTTGTAACAATTTTAAACACAAAACTGATTCAAAAGCACTAAACATAACACAATGACAGAAATTTCTTAGTCCAGATGATTTTCAATGATTCTGTAAAGCAATGTCTGAAATATTGATCACACTGAAAATCCAAAAACACACTTCAGATCAATGGCTATTGTCAGTAGACCATGAATAGAAAGAGTGAGGACAAAAATGCAATTGAGCCAAAAAAACAGAACCATACACAGTTTTGCCTGTATATTCAGTTTTGGTTAAAAAATTGTTCAACAACCAATTCTGAATATACAAGAGAATTCATATCAGATAAATGAGGGTTTAGATTTCAAAACTTGCTCACAAGACTGATGTAATTTAGATCATCCCAATTTCACCAGCATTAATTACTGGATATCCAGATTGACATATTTTAGATCAAAACATCACTGTTTCTGTATTGAAAAATAGATTCACTATAGTTTCAGACTGTTAACAACAGAAACAGCTGATAAGAATGATGTTGAAATTTCTCAAGGTTCAAATAAGAACTCAGAAGGTTTCTGTCAAATTCAGAACTACTTTAATCAACCAGATTTCAGACTTGAGTATTCAGATTTTGATGACTTTCAAATAACTACTGAACTATAAATACCAAAACTAGAACAATTCTAATATGAATACTCCCAACACAGAAAAAGATATTAGTAACAGCTTGAAACACAGATACTCTGAGCTAATCTTGAAGTTCTCAGATCAGAAACAATATTGAGCAAAAAGACTTCTCATCAGAACTAGAATGATTTGTTTCAGCCTAACCAGAGTAATAAAATTAGAGAGTATTTTTAGTTGTTCCAATTAATAACCAGAACATTTACTCAATCATACCATCAATCATCCACATATCAACTTGACTATACTCAAGACATGATGAATTAATTCTGCTGAAGAACAAGATGTTACTTGATGAAGAACAACCACATTTCTTGACTCTAAAAACTTTCTTGATCTGATCCTTGACTTCCACTGATAACTTGAAGGTGATTCTCTTGACCAAATACACAAGACCAGTAAATAAATTCCTGAGAAAACAGATCAGAGCTACTAGCCAAGATAATCACAAAGAAACAAATCTTGGTGGCGCAGCAACAGAGAACAAAGCTCCCTGGACGTTGAAAAGTAATTTCGACACTACACAGTACACGCAGGTAGAAAACTCTGATGATGAATAGCAAAAACTCAAGTGGATCAACCAGAAACAAAGTTTAGAGGAGAATCATGAACCAGCAAAACAACACAATTTCTAAGAAGTTTCTGGTTTCTTGGATCACAAGCAAGAAAACAACTCAGCCATATGATTTTTTCTTGTGTTGCAAAAAGTGGACAGCCAACCTATGGGTGTGGATGCCTTTTTATAGGCCCACCCAAGATGTCAGATTTACACATAGACCCTCAAACTTTTCAGTTTAACACAAAAAGACATGAGTCATTTTCAAAATTGTAAATTCTGAAAATTACCCATATAGACCTCTACTAATTTTTATTACAAATGACTCTACCCCTTTAATATATTTTTAGAAGTTGGAAGTTCTGAAAAAATACTAAAAGTTTACACATTACTCTAAATTACTGAAAACAAAAAGACTCCTAATTATTGAATTTAAAACATTTAGAGATATGACGGTTTTCAGTAAAAACTGACAAAGCCTCCTCGATCGCCAACATGTGACGCCAATCCACGAACTCGACCGCCAGCAAGTATCTCCCGCTCTCGATCCCCTCGAGCCGCCTGATCACTTGTACTGGCCTCCCTTTCACTGACTTGACAATCACCCTATCTCGACCATCCGTCCATCCATGTCTTGCTCTATCTCCTCATGCAGTCCTGAGATCATCTCCAACTTCACCCGACATCCTTGATCCTCTAGCATCGAGCTCCCTGCTCGACCCTTGATCACTCGCCGCTGACAGTTGGTTAGCATCTCCACCTTGCACACATGAGACAAGCCAAAACAAGAGATGCAACGCACACCGAACACCCTCGGCACAGAC
Source organism: Zizania palustris (assembly GCA_019279435.1). Lineage (NCBI taxonomy): Eukaryota > Viridiplantae > Streptophyta > Magnoliopsida > Poales > Poaceae > Zizania > Zizania palustris. Next base: position 79,010,789 of record JAAALK010000082.1, on the reverse strand, counting down.
CATTTATAAACACACATCGAACCCTTCGATGCAATCAAACCATCACTCACTCAATCACTCAATCGCTCATCCTTGTCAATCATTCATCACAAAGACATAAACCATAGTGAGACCCCACTTGGTTTCACAACTTCGTCCAAAGCGAAGTATGGACGTGGCGAAGCCTGCTATGGAGCGTGCTAGCGTGCAGGACTTGATTAGACCGACAACAGCGTGACGGCTCGACACAGGTATTCGAAGCAGTGTTCCCACCGAAGGGTGTCCTGGTAGCCTCCGAAACCAATCTCCTAGCTTCGGACACCTCCGGCGAAGTGACTCCGAGCGTGAAAACCAGCAACAAAACAAAGATCAAGTTCCAATTAGGCCTAGGGACTGAATCTGCTAAGTGTTGCAGTAGGGAAATGAAGGTAGCAATCTATTACGTAGATTAACGGATACTTCACAGGCAAAGTAACAAGGCGATAGCAATCTGTTAGGTAGATTAACGGGTACTTCATGAGAGAAGTAGCAAGGCTTACCACGGTTACGGTGTGGCCGTCGGAGGGCTTCCAGGAAAACCCACGAAGGTTGCAGAAAAGTAAATAAAAAGTAAAGGTACGGTTCAAAGCTAGGGCTTTGTGATTGATTTGTGTTGGGGGTTTTAAGGAACTGGCCTCACCCCTTTATTTATAGGGGCTAGTCTTCTAATCTCTAAGATTAATCTGGTAGGATTCGACCTAAGCTCGTTTTTAGGGATAAAATCTAGCAGGAATCAGACTCAAACTCTATCTCCAAACAGCCCGAAGTGGGCCTTCGGCAGGGCCCACCAAAGCCTACTCCTCGGGCCGAAGCTTCGGCAAGGCAGGCCTCCGAAGGCCTTCAGGCTGAAGGTAGCAGGCCTGTTGGAAGGCTTCCAAAGCCCAAAGCTCAATGGGCCTTCGACCCTGTAGGGCTTCGGCCCGATCTAGGACATGTGTATTTTTGGCCCAAATTACCAAAATTGATATTTTGACAATCTTGACCATTTAATGCTATTTTTTGCTATCAACACATGCCCCCTGCCTTTTAGTGAACTAAGTGAACTAAAAGCATAACGAGATAAGGATGATACTTCCCATATCGACCTTTTGACACTATCAAGCGCTTTGCCACACACTTGGGAAGTACTTTTTCAAGTACCTGCCATTCAAAGCTCTTCGAAACTGCTTTCCTTGTAGAGATTCTAACAAATATGCATTACCTAGAGCGATTTCAGCTATTTTGAAAGAGCCTTCCCAACTAGGTGACCATTTACCAAATCTGGGGCTCTTAGTGCCTTAAGGCAAAATCGTCTTCCAAACCAAGTCACCAACTTGAAACGATTTTGGTCTAACTTTCTTATCGGTCATTTCTTCTAAATTGTATTTCAAAAGAGTTTCGTATTAACCGACCGATAAGCCATCTTGCTTAAGAAATCTTAAAGAGCCAAGATCTACTTCTATGGGTAGAATGGCCTCTTGCCCGTATACTAACTCATATGGACTAACTTTGGTAGCACCGTGCTTTGCAACTCTACAAGCCCATAGCGCCTTGGAAAGCACTTCGTGCCACCTTTTAGGGAACTCTTCAATTTTCTTCTTAATGAGCTTAATCACAGTTTTATTACTAGACTCGGCCTGACCATTTTCCTGAGCATAGTATGGTGAAGAGTTTATTAACTTAATACCATAAAATTCGGCAAAGTCTCTCACTTATTTAGCAACAAATGAAGTACCTTGATCTATGGTGAGGGTTTGGGGAATACCGAATCTATGTATAATGTGCTTCAAGATTAAATCATTTACCTCATTGTGAGTCATATTCCTGAGAGGAACGACTTCGGTCCACTTGGTGAAGTAGTCCATTGCCATCAACACGAACTGATGCCCTTTTGAAGAAGGAGGATGAATTTGGCTGATGAAGTCTAAACCCCAACCTTGGAACGACCATGGCTTGATAATAGGGTTAAGTGATGAAGCTAAAGCTAGATGAATATTACCAAACTTCTGACATGCTTCACACCCTCTATAATATCTAAAACAATCCTCAGTCATAGTCGACCGGTAGAAACCTGCTCTTTTGAGCATCCAACTCATCTTCTGGGCCGATTGATTAGTGCCACAAAGCCCTTCATGGACTTCTCCCGTAGCTACTTTGGATTGTTCATTAGTTAAACATTTTAAAAGGACTCCATCAATGGTTCAGCGATATAACACATCATCAAGCAACACAAATTTAATAAAACTGGACGATTGGAATTCTCCAATCATCCTCATAGACATCCAGAGGGTTTGTTAACTCCTTTCCTAGAGTGATTCCCAAATTGCGAATTTCGGTGTGCCCCCCGGGCCTTTCCTGTTCCTACCGAAGGCTGACTAGATCGGCCATGCGGAGCTGATCAGACCGAAGCCTCCCGCTGGAGTGGTCTGGCCCCCAAAGACTTCTGCTGTCTAGAAAGCTTCGGTGCAAGGGCCCCGGCGTGCAAGACCCAATGGCGGATGAAGTGCTCTGGCACGAGGACTCTGGCGCGCAGGGCCCTTCGGTGATCGGAGGGGTCCAATCCAGAGGATCCAGTAGGCCTCGCGCTAGCCCGAAGTCTTTGTCTTAGGCAGTGAGTTCAAGCACTTGTTTTTTTGTACAGAAAAATTTCCTCTCTTGACTCGATAGCCAGATGCTTGCTGAGCCAAATCAGTTGTAATTGTATTGGCTTCTCTTGACACGTGGGAAATTTTGAAGTCATCAAAAGTTGCAATTATGTCTAAACATTTATCCAAGTAACTATTTAGCAAGCCATTAAAACATTGAGCACTTCTAGCTACTTGTTGGACTACTAATAGAGAATCACCATATGCATGGACATGTTTAGCACCAATGGATTCTAGCAATTCATATCCTAGCAATAAATCTTCATATTCAGCTTGGTTGTTAGTAGAAGGAAATTCTAAACGGGCCGACGTTTCGAAGCGCATGCCGCTAGGTGATATGAAGACTACTCTAATACCTTGGCCATTCTTGCAAGCTAAACCATCAAAATAAAGTTTCCATGGTGCTACCTCAATTAGAGCAATATTGTTACCCCAATTAACATCTATGTGGTGATCAACTATAAAATTAGCGACAATTTGGCCTTTCATAGTTCTCAAAGGTTCGTAGGCCAAATCATACTCAATCAAAGCCTAAGCCCACTTTCCGATTCTTCCCCTTAGAATTGGCTTTTGTAACATGTATTTAATGACATCAGTTTGAAAAACGACAATACATGTAGTGGGGAGAAGATAGTGATGTAACTTGGTACATGCGTAATAAAGTGATAAACATAAACGCTCCACGAACACATACTTGGTTTTGGCGTCCAGCAGGCGGCGGCTCAATAATGTGATGATGTACTCCTTTCCCTCCACCTACTAGGTTAGCACAACCCCTATCACGCTATCTTCTGTGGCGATGTACTACTGAAACAGAATTTCGGCTTTTGGAGCTCTCACCACGGGCGGTGATGATAAGCATTATTTAATTTTTTCAAAGGCGCTCTGCTGACTTGCCCCCCAAGTGAACTCGATTTCATTCTTTAGCCAGAGTATGGAGACAAAGGCATCGACTATGCCACACAAGTTGGATATAAAGCGACGCAAATAATTCATCTTGCCTAGCAACTTCTGCACATCTCTTTTGCATGTCGGTGCTGTAAAGTTTCTAATCTTTTCAAGCCTCTTAGGATAAATTTCTATACCTCTTTTGTGAATCATGAATCCTAAGAACTTTCCTTCTTACATGCCAAAAGAACATTTGAGCGGGTTCATTTTCAAGCCATAATGTCGCATCCTATCAAAAACAACTTTCAAATCGGCTAGGTGATTATACATAGTGTCCGATTTGACCACAACATCATCTATGTATACTTCTAACATAACTTCTAACAAGTCATGAAAGATCAAGTTCATAGCACGCTGATATGTAATGCTGCGCAGACGATCGTGATCCTGTCCCCGGACCACTTTGACCGAACTGGTCCCTGGTCTTCTGCCGCGGCCTCGGACCCTTCGCACCTTCCGGAGACTTGGCTCCGGCCTCCCGCCAGCTCTCTGCTCCGGGACCCCTCTCGGCTGCTTCGAAGCCTCCTGAGGCCCTAGGCCTCCCCGTCTTGAGGTTTGCTGATGCCTCCGGGACGGGGCATCCGGCCTTCGGCCAACGAAGCCCTTCCTTTAAACCGTGCACCTGCTCTTCATGTTCCCAATTACCGTCGGGATTATCTCCCCCAACAGTAGCCCCTCGCTTCTTCCTGCTCGAGGGCCCTGCATGGAAGAAAAGGAAAGAAGCGCACAAGATAATACCGATGCTTAATCTTATAAGAAATCAACTCATGGCGGAGCCCTAGACATTTGCTGCGAACCCTACCCTTCACTTCGAATGCCTTGTAGGTGCTCCGGAGCCCTAGGAATGCTCCGAAGCCCCGGAGCCCGAGGTTGGCCTCGAAGTGGCTCCGATGCACTTGGCGCGTACTGGTGCAGCTGGGAACTTGGCAGACGTCCTCAGGAGACCTCTGGCTATTCATCGCAGACCGTCCTGTGGAAGGAGTTTGACCAACTGGGTTTAATGCACGCGCAACTTTGATCGTCGGGCACCGGTGCATGGAAAAAGTGGACCGGTGAGGCTTAAATGCAAGGACTGCGCGCCTGGCGCGCATGGTGCGCGGGGAATATGGACCGTCGAGGGCTTTAATGCGGCGGCTGCATGCCCGACGTGCGCGCGGTGCGTGGGGGAATGCGAACCGGTGGGGCACCGAACGGACCGAGCGGCCGCCCCATGCACATAAATAGCCCCTGCCAGCCAACGGAACTCCTACTGCTTAACTGGCCAGCCTTCAGAGCTTAAACTTTCACCTTCATCCCCCGAACTTCCAGCCTCCTCTCATGACCACCTTCAGTCATGACGAAAAGGGGCGCTCCCGCAGCAGCGGTTGATCCTCGGTTCCTGCAGCGCCAGGTGGCGGCGTCAGCAGTGGCGGTGATGGCTCTCGGCTCGTCCAAAACGCATGACACACGCGAGCTCCGCCCGGCGTCGGAGAGATTTCGGGAGCAGACCCTAGAGCTGGGGCCATTAGTGTGCTCAGTTGGGTCCATCGAGCTCACAACCCGGGGCCACCTTGGTCCTGGCGCGAAGGCCAGGAAACGGTGCTTAGAGACCATCCTGGATCCGTGCGAAGGAGAAGTTGTTGTCTTCGAGGCATTCTTCAACGCAGGGCTTGGGTTCCCGGCCTCGGAGCTCCTGTCAGGGGTCCTGGATGCCTTCCACCTCGAGCTTCCCCAGTTGTCTCCGAACGCCGTGGCTCGCCTCTCCATCTTCGAGTGGGCCATGTGTGCGGAGGGTGCGAGGGCCGAGCGGAGGTCGTCGCACAGATGCATGAAGCTCTCTGCCAGCCGAAGAAGAAAGATGGCTTGGTCCAGGCTTACGGAAGCATTAATTTTCAGCTCAGAAAGAGGTATGCTGACTCTTTCCCCGCGAAAGCCATCAACGAGCGGTGGTACTCCAAGTGGATACACTGCTGGTTTAACGTCCGGGTAGGGCTGAACTCTGGGCTCGCCGAGCCTCTGCACCACATCTGGTTCTGGAGGGAGGCGGCCATCGAAGCCAGCGCCGGCTCAGTTTCTGCCCACATCCGGCTCCTCCAAATCATCGCTCGCCGAATGAGCATGCGAGACCTGACGGAGGAGTTCATCGCACTCAAGATTCCACCTCTGAAGGAGGAGTGGTCAGCATCGCTCCGGAGCACCCAAGATGGATCCTCTTCAGCGTAGTTCTCCAACCGGCTAGGTTTGAGTGCTTTCCTTGCTTTCCTTCAAACTTCATGATTCAACAATAGGGTTTTGGAAGGCTAAGACATTTAACTTGATTGCAGGGTCGCTCGTCGCCGAGACTCCAGACGAGGTGACCCGACTCGCTGAGAAGATTCTCGGGGCTCCCACTCTGGCCGAGTACAAGCGGCAGATGGAGCTCATCGGGTCCTAGGAGCGGTTCAACCGTGTATGGGACGCACTCGATCTCTCTCCGCCACCTCTCCCGGAAAGGGAAGCCCTTCGCCCGGCTTCGAAGAAGAGGGCGGCGGACCTTGACACCGGGCTATCTCCAAAGCGGCCCTCGAAGAAGAAGAAGACCGTGAGGGGTCCCAAGCAACTCTCTTCGGCTCGCTCCTCCACCTCTAACTCCGAATGGGGGTACTCCAGTGAGGGGGCGGGGACAGAGCCGGACAATTCCCTGGTAGACCCCAGCCAGCCTCGTCCTGAACAGCCGGTCTCTGGTGGCGCTACTAACGGAGGGGCGCCAGCCTCGTAGAGCCCACGGTCTCCTACCCCGAGGACTATACAAGAGGCGCCTGACATTGCAGCGATGACGTCTCCTAAGTCCACCCCTCTGCATGGCCTGACATCGGAGGGGGTTTCCGCCAGCTCCCGTGGGAGTCGGGAAACCGACAGCCTGGACCGAGGGGGGTTGGCCGACCCTTTAGGGGCTGTCAAGGGGAGTGCCAATGTCGAGGCCGAATTAGCCGCGGCGCTGGTGGGCTCCCCGATAAACTCGATGGATGAACTGTTCTACTGGCCCGACACTCCCGGAGGCGTCTGTCCTTCGGGTCTTCTGGCCGAAACCGCGGATGAATGTATGTAGCTTCGCTCTGGCCCCTTGTCCGGACATATCAGCTCACCCTAGCCTTGACTTGACTCTCCCACGCAAGCACTTCTGCCCGGGCCCCGGCTCCATCACTGGTGTCCTCCAGAGGCACCGCCGACACGAGACCTAAAGCCCCTGTGGATGCGACGGAGGCCCCAGGGTTAGACGGTGAGGCGGAGTCGAAGGGAACTTCGGAGGAGGACCCGGGGTAGGCCACTCGGGAGACCGAGGTCCACCCCCTACCGACCCGAGGCATGCGCGCTCCAACGTGCCTCTCCTTGTTCCTTTCTTAGAGAGGGGCCAAGATTTCGAGGCAAGGACCGCTCCTCTCCACGACTCCTACTTGCGCCTGAGAGGGACTGGGCTGATACCGGAACTTGGCCAAGTGGACGGTGTCGGCCATGGCCAGGCTATCGAGAGCGTCGCGAGTCACGTATGCCTTCGGAATGCTTCCGGGCAAGCCCCTAGTGCCTTTCTTGCTTTGACTTATTGTTTCGTGCACAGATAGTCGCACAGGCATAGGGCTCGCCATTGTCCCTACTCTTCGAGCAGAGCCACCATGAGGATAGCGCTTCGGAGCTCATCGGGCGCGCTGAGGCCGCCGAAAGGGTGGTCCAGGAGTGCGCAGCCGAGATCAATCAGCTCCGTACACTGGAGTCAGAGGTCGAGGGCCTCCGCGCTCAGGCCACTAGGGCCGAAGAGCTCCAGGCTCAGGTCATAGAGATCGGTGCCCTCAAGGCTCAAGTTGCTGAGCTGGACAGACTTCCAGCTCGAGCGGTCGAAGCGGGCGAGCTTGAAGTAGAGGTCAACGCCTTCCGGGCCCAAGCTGCAAAGGTGGAGAGGCTCCGATCTCGGGCTGACGAGGTGGACAAACTCGAGGCCGAGGTCTTCGCGCTTCAAGCCCAGGTCTCTGAAATGGAGGAGCTCTGGGAGAGGGTTGCTACCATGGAAGTCCACAAAGCCCAGCTGCTCAAGCTTGAGCGGACCATCGTGGACCTCCTGGCCCAGAACGAAACTACGACTGAGGCGCTGGCTCAGGGGGAGAAGACAGCGGCTGACACCGTGGTGTCCCTTTGAAGGGTCTTGGCACACTTCGGCACTAGGTGTGCAGCCTTCGACATCGCCCGGGAGCCCCTTAGCTGCCAGCTGAAGTTCATCCAGGCCACCGTCCGGCAGATAAGCTTCACTGTATCGAGGTACGGGGAAGTGTCGGCTCGGGTGGCTACCCTCGACGTTCTCCACCAACTAGAAGCCTCTGGGGGCTCCCTACCTTCGTCCTCGAGCTCCCCTCCAGTCGCCTTTGGGGGGATCCATCTTCTTTCCCCCACTCCGGTGGTCGCGCAGTCCTGGAGGGCCCTCCAGGCGACTTGGCAGGCGGAGGGCCCGGATGCAGTCAAGGCCTGGATAGACGAGGCCCTTCGCTCGAGCCTCCCTTCGTCTTCCTCAAAGCCTTCGACCGCTGTGCCCCAACCGGACCCGAAGGTGTAGTCCTCTTAGGGCCTTAGTATCGCAACTCCTGTAATAGATAGGAACTTGACAATTTTATTAATAAAAGGTGGTTATTTTCTAGAAATCATCCAGGGTATTCGCACCACTTGTGACTCTGATGTCGAGATTCTTGACGAGGGCGAGGCCCTCCGGCATCAATGGGCCATTTTTTAGGCTCTTAAGGCCGACCGGCTTGCATGCTTCGTCATCCCTCGGAATGACAACGAGCACGTTGTCCCCGAGATCCTTAATGAGGTCTTGGGTTTTATCAAGGAAGAGGAAGGTAAAACTCGAGCCTCGTCCTCATCGCCCGAGCCGGTGAACTGGTCCGACGTGGAGACTGGGCCTGATGAACCGCGGCTCGGAGATCAAGGCTTGCGCAGCTGGGCCCAACTCCAAGAGGATCAGAAGGCCTTCCGAGCTCAAAAGAGAGAAGAGAAGAAGCGGAAGAAAGAGAAGTCCCGCCGCGTGGCTATGGAGTCACAGACCGAAGGGGGCTCTAAGGGCCCAGACAACCTTCTAGACTGAAAAGGCTTCCGATTCTTGGTTGGCTTAGATGTCCAGTTTTCTTAGTTTTACTTCCCGGCTTGATTCTGTAATAGGTGTCATTTATGTTCTATGTGTCTAACAAAGCCTTACTTGTGCCACTTATGAATTCCGATTATTTCCTTGCCCACTCCTTCCCCCCTCCTTTGCAGGTAGGCGACTTGTCGGCTGGGCGCAATGGGCTTGAGCCTAGGACCGGCAACTAGGAGAGATCGAAGGGGAGGAAAGGAAGCCTCGGAGGTGGAACTCGGGACACTGGGCTGAATCTCAGGACCTTGAATTGGGGTGTCCCGTGCTGGAACGTGGGACCCGAATAGGGGGTACTTCGAGCCGGAGCTCGGAACCCTGAACCGAGGTGCTTCGAGCCAGAGCTCGGAACCCGAGTAGGGGGTGCATCGAACCGGAGCTCGGAACACGAATAGGGGGTGCGTCGAGCCAGAGCTCGGAACCCTGATAGGGGGTGCGTCGAGCCGGAGCTCGGAACCCTGTACTGTTGGAGCAGCGGACTAAACCAACAGGTTTTAGAATGTGTGAGAGTAATGAGAGGCTAAGCTCCAAGCTATATTCTTGGATCTTGTGTCCTTTACAACAGGGGAAGGGGAGTATTTATAGAGGAACCCAGCTAGTAGGGGTCCGATACTTCAAAAACCCTCTAGCCATTGCACTGCCTGATACAGGCCTACAATACAGACAAGGGTGGTAGCCCCATAGTACAGACAAAAGGTGTAACCCTAACAGCGTATCAACCGTTTTAGGCGTTGCAGCGGCGCCTGACGCTGCGCAGACGACCGTGATCCTGTCCCCGGACCACTTTGACTGAACTGGTCCCTGGTCTTCTATCGCGGCCTCGGACCCTTCGCACCTTCCGGAGACTTGGCTCCGGCCTCCCGCCAGCTCTCTGCTCCGGGACCCCTCTCGCCTGCTTCGAAGCCTCCAGAGGCCCTAGCCTCCCCGTCTTGAGGTTCACCGATGCCTCCGGGACGGGGCGTCCGGCCTTCGGCCAACGAAGCCCTTCCTTCGAACCGTGCACCTACTCTTCATGTTCCCAATTACCATCGGGATTATCTCCCCCAACAATCGGCCGACGCAAAACCTTTTCCTAACTTCTCTACTTCGCTAAAGTCTTCAATGGCCTCGGCAATACCATCTTTAGCAGACCGATATTGCTCTACACGAGACTTTAGCCAATATAGATTATTTTTGCTAGACATGACTACTAATTTAGAAATAGTCGTGCTACACCAACCGACATTACAAACACTGGTATGAAATGTCCTCCGAACAAGCTAATGAATTCATAATCCAAAAGAACCCTACCTGATAGACATTCTACTTTGTTGTGTATGGCGTCAATGGACACATCGGCCAATGCTACCTGGGCCGAAGTGTCTGTTGGTATGACATCCACGTCATCACCGTCCCACTGTATCAGGCGTTGGTTATCTCAACTGGCTTGATCCTCCATACTTGTCTTGTAGCTGGCCGAGGGACGATTTCCTCAAAGTTGGTGTCTCGTCCATCCTTGTCTTCCTTCTCGCGCACCTCCTGTGCCCGCAAAAGTTGTATACCCCTTTTCTATGATTTGGACATGCTTGGAGGTGCCCAAGATGGTTGTGGTTTTGTTCTAGGTGCCACTGTTTTGTTTTTGTGATCTTTGGCCGAAGGGGTGTCACCCAAGTCGGCCTCGTGTGCTTTGTAATCAGAGGGTGCTTTGCAACGGACCCTATCGGTCAGACCGTCCTCGTTCAGCCGATTGGACTGGGCTCCAGTGCTAGGCTTTGCTAGGTCAGGGGACTTACCTCCGTCGGGCTTTGGTGAGGGGGACCTCGGGATTGGGACTTCCTGAGACCCTACTTTGATTGTGACGGCTTCGGACTCCCTATCCTTCGCCTCTTCACGTTCATCTCCCTTGGCTCTGTCCTATGCGAGTCGATTCGGAGGTACTACGGACAGCCTTAGGATGATGTCTCCCCTCACCACGTCTGTTTGTCCCTGCCAGTTATAATACTCCGAAGGAAAACAAGGGACAACGTTATGTTGCGAAGGGTACTCTAGTTGTGATGTGTACGGAGCCCACGGGGTCCCTGCCCAATTATATGGCAGAGGCATTGGTGGCTCTAGTGGCTTCGGCCACTGAGAGCCGAACCCATTACCCGAACGGGGGCTTGGCCAAGTCGATGACATCTTGGACCATATTAGCGACGGGTCCTACCAGGACGGAGGTACGTTTGGCCATTGCAGTCCGAAGCCTCATATCGGAGGGTTCGTCTAGAGTGGAGCTGAGTTCGGCCATTAGGGTCTGAACTCGTTGTACGAAGGGTTTGGCCATCGAGGCCTGAATTCGTTGTGCGGAGGGTTCGGCCACTGGGGTCCGAAGCCGCTAGGCGGAGGGTCCATCCACTATGGTCCGAAGCCACTGTGCGAAGGGTTTGGCCACTGTGGTCCGAAGCCATCCTTCTCTTGTCTTGGCCCTTTCAGCTGTCTTAGCCTTTTGCGCGGGGGGTTGTTTCCTTAACTTTTTTCTGGTGTTTGTTCAACATCATCTGATATGTCACCTTTGGCTTCTTCGGAGCCTTAACTAAAGGAGATGTGCTGACATTCTTTTTTGTTGGACCGGAAACGGCGACCAGAGGGGGGTGAATGGGAGCTTTTAAAATTTCAAGCTAAAGATAGCCTTCTGTTTTAAAATAGTCTCCTACAGAACATGTTTCGAACACTCCTTTTGGAGGTCTGGTTCGGAGGTATTTCACAGCTCTAAAACTAGGCTTCTCGAAGAGAAAAAGTTCTAAGTCAAGAAGACTTCGCTCCACCCACAACACTAAAAACTCAATTTTGCTAAGTCAGTGCATGCTCCGCACACTCGGTGCCTTCGAGCAGACTTCGCACTCCACCCTTCGCAAGAGATGACTTCCCTATGAGGACTTAGACCAGATACTCTGCACTATCAACTAGTACTAGGCTTCGTATTCTGAAGAACTAAACTCACACAAAGCACACTACGCTAAGGACTTTGACAAGGAAAGAAACGGGCTTCGATCTTAGCCACACACAGTGCTTCACTAGTAAACAGAGAGGACTAGCCTTCAGTTTACACAGAGCGAATTCTCACTAAAAAACACACTTTGCACGAATTGAACACTCACACACTTCTCCAAACACACATCAGTGCACAAGCTCAAACCAGGAAGAAGTGGAGCACAACAAAATAAAAACATGCAGTGCAAGGCAGGCATACAAGTTCAAGCAAAAAATGAAAACAGAATCAAAGTTTCATTTCTTGAACAGGGAACACAAAATGAACTCACAGACTGAATACAAGAGTGGCGGCTAGCTCTAGAGTTCTGAACATGGCTGCTTAAAAAGTGTTACTCAGGCCTAGCCAGCCTTCACTATTTATAGGCACTATTCAGACATATGAATAGACTACTTTACCCCTAGGGTTTACATTGATTTTGTCTCATCAGAATAGGAGGGTATAGATGGTAGTCTAATTTATTTGGAGGCTTCTTTTGTCAGCTTCACATAGGAGACAGCATCAGCTTTTGTAGAGCAGACATGATCAGCCTTTGCAGTTTTCGAGTCTTCTAAAGCCACCCTTCGCACGCGAGGGGTGTGGTAGCTTCGGTGAGATGCCTTGAGCCAAACGGCCTTCGCTCCACCGAAGTCAGCCTTCGATACAGTGACGGTTTTGAGATGAAGCCGTCAAAGCCCTTGAGCCTTCGTACCATCACCTCCGGAGTGTACCACCACAGTTTCACAGCTACTCCCATCTCGAACTCCGTCAGTCTGTGTACCGAAGCCATGCATGGCCGAAGTATCTCAAGTCAGCCATGCTCCGAAGCCCCACCTTCGGAGTACCACCCTTCGAAGTCCCTCCTTCGTCCAAGGCCTCTGCATGAAGCATTCCATGAGCACTTCATCACAGTGTCTCTCCCTGAGCATACTCTTGGACGAACCTCACTCGGACCATGCCTTCGATGAACCTCGACTTCTGAGACCTCCGTCGGGTGAATCTTCGAGTGCCTCCATTCAGAGAACACTTCGAACACCTTGCCTCATTGTTGAGGACTTTGTCCACCATACTCCGAAATCACTCCTTTCCGAGTACCCTTCGAAGTGCCTCATCTCCGAGGACTTTGTCTCGGGGTACCTTTAGCCGGAGCCACCCTCCACACTCTTTGCCTTCGCCTGGCGCACCTTGACCCGAGGACCGACCTCGACCCCACGCAGCCCTCATGACTGAGCTCCCCGCTCGCTTGGCATCAAGCCTCCCGCTTAATCCAGGTTCACTCGCTATGAACCGTCTGTCACCTCCGAATTCACCTGTGCACCACAGACAAACAAGTGTATCCAGTACCCTAGAGACCTCTCTAGGTAAACAACCTCTGGTACACACTCCGGTGTACCGCCCAAAATACTGAACCCTTCGCTACAAACAAGTCATCGTGTACTGTCAGACCCCTCCGACAGTCACACTCCACTGCAACAGCCTTAACAACCGAACCCTCCAAACCATTCGGTGAAACAACCTCCGAATCCATAAGGTGAAACCTGTCAATCACTCAGCACAAACTCCAAAACCAACCCTTGGTTTCTAAATCTCCCCCTTGATGAGTGCATTGACAACCAAATTTATGTTCAAGAAAAATTGAAAAATTTCAGCACACAAGTGACCACAAAAACTCAGAAAAGAGCCAAATCATGTCACTTGACAAAAGAATTTCTCTCCCCCTTTTCAAAAGAGTAAAAGCCCCTTCGGCACATCTTTCTCTTTGCACAATAAAAACTCCCCCTAAGTTATTTTTCCCCCTTACTGCAGAGAACGCAAATTTTCTCCCCCTTTGGCAATGCAAGCATTAAGGAGTAATTAAATTATGCAAAGCTTCGAAATAAGCAAAAGTGCAAGGACATATAAAGCACAAATATGCCAACCTTAATGCCAATTGTCATGTGCTCAGCTCAATTTAACATGATCTAAAAGCATAATGACAGCATGTGATTTCATTATTTTGAAATAAAAGCATCACCACTTAATCAAGTGAACTAGACATGCAAAGGCAAGGGCTGCCCAAATCTAGTTGATTTCTACTCTAGACAGACAAGTCTAGTTCAAATGGAGCGTTGAAAGCCATCTTGATTGGCAATGGATTCATACTTGCTATTCTTTTCATAATGCCAGGGGTTATTTGTTTGTCTACCTTATACTTTCCAATCAAGCCAAGCCTAGGCAAGAAAGCCATCAGAAGCTTAAGGCAGTGATTTTGGCATACACTAATTTATCCCAGTTCATACCAAAGTGCAATGGTAAGCAGTGTAGAATAAAGTAGTGCGACAAACAAACCCACCTGGATCTTTTCACTTTTAGCATTCAAATCATGGATTTTGGATTTTTGATAAGTGAAAAAAGTGTTTAGCACTTGAAGAATATCCATGAGTAAGCAATATGAGTTTTCAAGTTGTAATTGCTACATCCAGAGAAAAGGATTCTTGCTACCAAGCAGATAAAGGATAGCTAAAGCAGTCCTGCCTAAACATGCTAGATTCAAGACTAAGCAGTGATCATGATTTGATTTTGAAAAATAAAATCATGCGCAAAATGAATTAGACAAGTTAAATAGAGCTAAGTTGTCATGATTACGTAAATTAAAACAAGGCATATTAGTGCAAAACATGTAAATGCAATTTCACACACGAGAAGCATATGCATATTTTTGAAAATGTGCTCCCCCTCACAGAATGCCGTAAGGGTGACAAACACCAAGTTCCCCATGCAAGTAGGCAAAACGCGAAGCATCGAGGGGTTTTGTGAATATATCGGCTAGCTGGTGTTGGGTATCAACATATTGAAGTTCAATATCACCCTTCTCATTGTGATCTCTAAGAAAATGATATCGCACATCAATATGTTTGGTTCTAGCATGCTGAACTGGGTTGTTTGCAATACAAATAGCGCTAGTGTTATCACAGAAAAGTGGAACACTCTTATAATCTAACCCAAAATCCCGCAAAGTGGAAACCATCCACAAAATCTGAGAGCAACAGCTAGCTGCAGCAACATATTCGGCTTCAGCCATCAATTGTGCAACACTAGACTATTTGTGGGAAGACCAACAAACCAGCGAAGTACCCAAAAAATGACAAGTACCGGAGGTACTTTTTCTATCAATCCTACACCCAGCAAAATCCGCATCGGAATAACCTTGAAGACAAAAAGTGGAAGACACAGAATACCAAATGCCAAATTCGAGGGTATGCTTGAGATACCTGAGAATGCGCTTTACTGCTTGGCAGTGCGAAGCACATGGCGAAGCCTGAAAACGAGCGCACAGACAAACTGTGAAATGTATGTCCGGTCTCGTAGCAGTCAAGTAGAGGAGGGAGCCGATCATACTTTGGAACTCCTTCTGATCTATAGCTTCTCCATCTTCACCAGGATCCAATGCTACAGATGTAGCCATTGGAGTGGAAAGGGGCTTCGCATCGGACATATTGAACTTCTTCAGTAGGTACTTAGTGTACTTCGTCTGGTGGACGAATGTACCTTGTTTGCTTTGCTTGATTTGCAAACCAAGGAAAAATGTGAGTTCGCCCATCATGGATATCTCGAACTCCCTACTCATGGCATCTGCAAACTCGGCAACCAAATCATGAGAAGATCCACCAAAGATGATATCATCCACAAAAATTTGGACTAGGAGGAAATCTTTTCCATGCTTGAGAGTGAACAGGGTTTTATCAATAGATCCCATCAAATACCCCCGCTCAAGCAGAAAATACTTATGTCTATCATACCAAGACCGAGGGGCCTGCTTGAGTCCATAAAGAGCCTTATGAAGTTTAAGGACTTTATGTGGGTATTTGGGGTTTTCAAAGCCAATGGGTTGTTTTACATAAACATCTTCGCCTATGAAGCCATTAAGAAATGCACTTTTGACATCCATTTGATAGAGTTTGAATCCCCGAGATGTTGCAAAGGCAAGCAAAATCCTAGTGGTCTCTAGATGCGCAACAGGTGAAAAAGTCTCAGTTAAATCAATCCCTTCTAATTGAGAATAACCCTAAGCTACAAGTCTAGCCTTGTTTCTAACTATAGTCCCATCGTCCTCTTGTTTGTTTTTGAAAATCCATTTTGTTCCAATGAAATGAACATTTGGTGGAGGATCAATTAAGGTCCAGACTTGTTTTCTCTCAAAATTTTCAAGTTCTTCATGCATGGCATTGATCCAACTAGAATCAGAAAGTGCATGACTAACATCTAAGGGCTCAAAAGAAGCAACAAAAGCGGAATCAATGAAATGAGCATGAGAACGAGTTACCCTTTGATCTAGCTCACCAATTATCTACTCGGGAGGATCCATCCTTTGAATATGGTGTGGAGCCTCGTGGCGGGATGCAGTCTCCCGCTCAACTTGTGCGTTGGAGTGGTCCAAGATGACCGATGTCGAGGTAGTTGCTTCGGGACCTTGTGTCGAAGTGATCGAAGCGGGGTTGGCTTCAGGGGTCGATGTCGAGGGTAGTAGTGGTTCATCATCGAAATCTCTAGGATCTTCATCTTCGAAGATGGTCTGCTCCATGTCGTGTTCATTTGCTTGTTCAAAAGTAGAACTAACAGAGGGGGTTGATTCATCAAAAGTCACATCACATGACTCGATGACAGTGTTAGTTTCCAAATTGAAAACATGATAAGAATGACCATGTGTAGTGTAACCAAAGCAACATTTTTGAGAGTGAAATTCGAGATGATTCTTACAACAACTTTACCTTTCTCTCTACTCCTTCGATTGTTGCCGAAGGTGATATGTTCCTTTTGCTTGGTTGTGGTGAGGCTGGAGAACCATGCTGCATCTCCAGTCATATGGCGCGAATAGCCGGAGTCCATGATCCACGTGCCCTCCAAGCCTCGGTCTAGCGTCTACACATGATAAGAGAATCTCGATTGCTCAGTGCTGGGGTGAGTAAAAACATGACGAGGCATCCAGCACTGAGTGATACGAGTAGTAGGCCCTGTAAAATAGACTGTCTACGCACAGGAAAATCAGAATGATGCAAAGTGTGAGGTCTACCTACATGCTATGACCCAAATGCATGACGAGGTCTCTTAACCTGTCGAGGCACAAAGTTACTCACACGGGGTCTACCACCATATGGAACATGGTGAACACCTCGAGGAGCAAAACTTCTCCGGGAAGTACGAGGAGCCTCGAAAACAGGACGTGAGTAAACCTCAGATTCATGCATCCCTAGAGATGGGTAATGCATGTTCTGGAAACTCATCGCCTGAGAGCGTCGCTCATCCTTGATGCGACGAAAATAGAACCCAACCAGATGACCCACCCGCTAACAGTAGGAACAATGAAACACTCTCCTAGTGGCACTCACATGGGTTATAGGAGAAATCCTCATAGGCTCCTTGGGTTTCTATTGAGTGGTTTTCTTGGGAGGAATTTTCCTGGCAGGAGGAGTGGTTTTCTTTGGAGTTTGGGTAGGCTTTTTGGCTGATGGAGTGTCTAACTGGGCTCTTTCTTTCTCTAAGGTACTGGGTGAGGTAAAAATAGTTTTGTTCTCACTGTCTGAAGGAATCCTCTCAAAACCTAATCCAGAGCTAACACTGCCCTATCAGCACACATCTTGGTCTTGGCCAAGAGCAAGTCCATCCTACCCTTTCCCTCAGTACATTTGTTAACCACAGAAAGAAGGTATTCATTTTCAGTCATGAGGTTTTCAGCTCGCTCTCTAACAGTGCCTAGCTGGTCCTTAAGGGTTATGCAAGTGTCACACACAGGTTGCACATCCTTAGAAATGTTGGCCCTCTCCAATCTAGCCTCTAAATCCTGAACATGTTTATCACGTAAATCAATGTTCTCACGTAACAAGGGGCAGTTCAAGCATTCATTTATACCATGAGGAGTAGAATCAACCATAAAAAGCTGCTTCTGTGTAGTCTCAAGCTTAGTAAGAGTTTGAGCATGCATAGAACGCAACTGAGCAAGCTCACCCATGACAACAGTGCAAGATTCACATTCAACATCATTAACCCTAGACTTAAGCATGGCATAATCAGTAGAAACAGATTCTAGCCTAAGTCTAAGGTCTTTTCAATCTCTAGCGGTTG
This sequence comes from Zizania palustris, assembly GCA_019279435.1. NCBI lineage: Eukaryota > Viridiplantae > Streptophyta > Magnoliopsida > Poales > Poaceae > Zizania > Zizania palustris. The sequence continues at coordinate 78,992,983 of JAAALK010000082.1, read as the reverse complement.
CTCAAGTAATCTATCCTGACCAAGAACTACTTCATTCAGTTCATCTATCTTAATTGAAAGCTGGTCATAGGATAGAGGTACCTCAGATGAGTCAAGCTCATCGCCGCGGTGATCGCTGTCGGCCATGAAGCAAAGGCCGGTGAAATCTTGTCCCTTCTTGTCCTTTTTCTCCTCCTTCCTTGGGGACTCCTCCTCATCAGAGCTCGACTTCTCAGTTGAGGAAGTGTCGATGTCACTGAGAGCAGCAATAAATGCTCTGGTAGCAGCTTTGGCTACCCTCTTAGCCACCTTGCCACGCTTGCCCTTCACAAAGGGCTTTCTCTCCTTTTGTGGTATTTGGGGCGCTCACTCTCATCTCTCCTCTTGATCTTAGGACAGTTAGCCTTAATATGAAAAGTGTGCCACACTCAAAAAAACCACTAAATCCACTTATCCTCTGATCCCATCTCTCATGATGAAACAAGGTGAATCTTCTAGCAATGAGAGCAAGCTCTTCATCATCAGAGTATCCACCTGCTCCTTAGTGATGGAGACCAGGGAGGACATGGCAAAACCACCTGCTAGAACACAAGTCCCAAATGAGCTTGGTTCTGCAGTGGTGCCATGGCTAGAGCCAGAAACTAGTGCCAATGGCTGTGGCAAGGAGTTTTTGTGCACTGCAAGAGATGCCTTGGCAATCTCTGTGGACTTCAGCTTGCTGAAGAGCTCATCACAGGTCAATGTGTCATAACCGGCGGACTCCTCAATGCTGGATATCTTCACTTCCCATATGCTACGATCAAGAGCATAGAGAAGCTTGATAGCTCTATCATGATCATTGTAAGCAAGCGTCCCATTGGACAGCAAGTTACTCACTATTGTGTCAAAACGAGAAAACATGGCATCTATAGATTCACCAGGCGCTTGCACAAATAGCTGATACTATTGATTGTACGTTCTTTGGCGCCTAGCCTTAATTTATGTAGATCCCTCATGAAAAATAGTGAGAGTAGTCCAGATCTCCCTAGCTGTCCTTAGGTGTTGAACCCTATCAAACTCACTTTGACTCAAACCAATAAACAATATGTTTCTAGCTTTGGAGTTAGAATTATACTGATCTTTTTCTATTTGAGAGGTGCGGGTTTCAGGGATGGAGTATTGTGAGTCCACAATATCCCAAATTGCATTTCATTGGCTTAGCAAGTAAGCCTCCATGCGCACCTTCCAGTATGCAAAATTCATCCCATCGAACAAAGGTATTTTACTAACTTTGTCCATGTCGCCAACAGATCACAAAACTGGTTAAAGTCAACTGGTGATCTTAACCCGCTTTGATACCAATTGGTGGACCGGAAATGGCGACCAGAGGGGGGTGAATGGGAGCTTTCAAAATTTTAGGATAAAGATAGCCTTCTGTTTTAAAACAGTGTCCTGCAGAACAGGCTTCGAACACTCCATTCGGAGGTCTGGTTCGGAGGTATTTCACAGCTCCGAAACCAGGCTTCTCGAAGAGCAAAAGTTCGAAGTCAAGAAGACTTTGCTCCACCCACAACACTAAAAACTCAACTTTGTTAAGTCAGTGCATGCTCCGCACACTGGGTGCCTTCGAGCAGACTTCGCACTCCACCCTTCGCAAGAGATGACTTCCCTCTGAGGACTTATACCAGATACTCTTCACTAGCAACTGGTACTAGGCTTCATATTCTGAAGAACTAAACTCACACAGAGCACACTGCGCTAAGGACTTCGATAAGGGAAGAAACAGGCTTCGATCTTAGCCACACACAGTGCTTCGCTAGTAAACAGAGAGGACTAGCCTTCAGTTTACACAGAGCGAACTCTCATTGAAAAACACACTTTGCACGAACTGAACACTCACACACTTCAGTGCACAAGATCGAACCAGGAAGAAGTGGAGCACAACGAAATCAAAACATGCAGTGCAATGCAGGCATACAAGTTCAAGCAGAAAATGAAAACAGAATCAAAGTTTCATTTCTTGAACAGGGAACATAAAATGAACTCACAGACTGAATACAAGAGTGGCGGCCATCTCTAGAGTTCTAAACATGGCTTCTCAAAAAGTGTTACTCTGGCCTAGCCAGGCTTCACTATTTATAGGCACTATTCATCCCTGTGAATAGACTACTTTACCCCTAGGGTTTACACTGATTTTGTCTCATCAGAATAGGGCGTACAGATGGTAGTTTACTTTATTTGGAGGATTCTTTGTCAGCTTCGCAGAGGTGACAGCATCAGCTTTTGCAGAGCAGACACGATCAGTCTTTGTAGTTTCTGAGTCTTCTGAAGCCCTCCTTCGTACGTGAGGGGTGCGGTAGCTTTGGTGAGAAGCCTTGAGCCAAACGGCCTTCTCTCCACCAAAGACAGCCTTCGATACAGTGACGGTTTTGATCCGAAGTCGTCAAAACCCTTGAGCCTTCGCGCCATCACCTCTAGAGTGTACCACGACGGCTTCGCAGCTACTCCCAACTCGAACTCTATCAGTCCTTGTACCAAAACCATGCATGGCCGAAGTACGTCAAGTCAGACACACTCCGAAGCCCCACCTTCGGAGTACCACCCTTCAAAGTCCCTCGTTCGTCCAAGGCCTCCGCATGAAGCATTCCTTGAGCACTTCGTCACAGTGTCTCTCCCTGAGCATACTCTTCGACAAACCTCACCCGGACCATGCCTTTGATGCACATCGACTTCTGAGACCTCCGTCGGGTGAATCTTCGAGTGCCTCCATTCGGAGCACACTTCGAACACCTTGCCTCATTGCTGAGGACTTTGTCCACCATACTCCGAAGTCACTCCTTTCGGAGTACCCTTCGAAGTGCCTCGCCTCCGAGGACTTTGTCTCGGGGTACCTTTAGCCGAAGCCACCCTTCGCACTCTCTGCCTTCGCCTGTCGCACCTTGACCCGAGGACCGACCTCGACCCCACGCAGCCCTCGTGACCAAGCTCCCCGCTCGCTGGGCATAAAACCTCCCACATGATCCAAGTTCACTCGTTGCGAACCGTCTGTCGCCTCTGAAGTCACCTGCGCACCATAGACAGACAGACAAGTGTATCCAGTACCCCGGAGACCTCTTTGGGTAAACAACCTCCATACACACTCTGGTGTACTGCCCAAAATACCAAACCCTTCGGTACGAACAAGTCATCATGTACTGTCAAACCCTCCGACAGTCACACTCCGCTACAACAGCCGCAGCAACCGAACCCTCTGACCCCTTCGATGAAACAACCTCTGAATCTAGAAGGTGAAAGCTATCAATCACTCATCATAGACTCTGAAACCAACCCTTGGTTTCTCATTTTTCCACACTCCTACGTCAGGGTTCTTTGGTACGAGCGTGCATGTGCGCGATTCTCCAATAATGATCGCTTTCCCTTTAGTCGACTCGGCTTGCTCTGGCCAAATCAGCACCCTCTTCTCGTCGAGGTCGATGGTGTTTACGGGAAAGGGGTCTTTGTCCAGTTTCATCTTTGGACTAGTGTCTATTTTCAATCATCCTTCCTCTATGGCCGATTGGACCTGTCGACAAAAAACATTGCAATCATTAGTGTAATGTGAATGAAAATCATGCCACTTACAGTAGGGGCATTTCTTTAGCTCGTCGGTAGATGGAATGACTTGGCCTTTAGGCAACCTGAGAAGCTGGTTCTTCAAAAGGAAATCAAATATTTTATGACAGTTAGTTATATCAAACGAGTATTTAACTTCGCTAGGCCGATTCTTGGTTGGAGACAACCGTAACTCAGAGCAAGTAACGGATTTGCTCTTAGAGCTCCAAACCCATTCGGCTGTGTACTTGTCAGCCAAATCCTCCTCTTCCTCTGATTCTTCTTCATCGAAGTGTTCCATGACGTGAACTTCAGCCCTAGGTTTGTTAAATGTCTTAATAAACTTTTTATCCTTGGCTCGGCCTTCCTGAACCAAAGCCTGCTATAAGACTTGGCTAACTTCTAAGAAGTGTTGGTTGTCTAGTCTTTCTTTAATTTCAGAGTGCAGCCCATTGAAAGCTAGATCCACCAAATCCCTTTCCAAAATATTAAGACTAAAACACCGGTTTCTAGTATCTCTAAAGCGTTTGATGTACTTAGAGACACTCTCGCTAGATTTCTGTCTAACCGATGTCAAGTGTGAAAGCCTAAGTTCTGTCTCACCCGTATAAAAGTAGTCGTGGAATTTTTGTTCTAATTCAGCCCATGTTTGGATAGAGTTTGGTGGGAGTGCCGAAAACCAAGTGAAAGCGGTGCCGGATAGCGAGAGGGAAAACAATCTAAGTTTTAAAGTATCCAACCCACTAGCTTCTGCACACTGTGCTAAAAACTAACTAACATGCTCAAGTATGGTCTTGTTACCCTCCTCGTCAAACTTGGTGAGTTCAAGAACTCTATATCCACGAGGATAAGGTATCATGTCGAAATGGTCTGGGTACGGCTTTCGGTAAAACCTAGGTCGACCCCTAGGTACGAAGCCGGTGCACTCCCTAAATAGTGCACGGATCTACTCTTTTATGTCGTCCTGGCCTACTGCCTGCGTGCGCCTCTCATGCGGGGGTGCGCCACGCGGTGGTATGTCGGCATGTTGGCCGTGGGGGTATTCCTCACGTGATGTCTCTAGGCATGCGACCTACTCAGGCCTATGCATTTGTGCGTGCGGTGCAGGCAATGCAGGAAGAACTAGCGCAGGTGTAGGTGGTGTGCAATAAACAGAGTTAGCTTGGATATGCGCATAGTGGCTGGTCTCGACCGTATATGTTGGGGCCGGAGACATGATGATCTTGCCAGTACTACCATCGGTTCTGCTATATATATGATTTACCTGAGGTGCACTAGCGATTGGAGCTGGAGGAACAGCCTCGGTAAAGCTGAACCTTCTAAGTTTCGCCTTTACTTGAGAGCTAACTGCCGAATTTAAACGGTTAGCTAGCAAAGCGTTAACAGCTTGATCTACTGACGCGACTATTTTTTTCTCGATTTCTAAAGAAGATAAAGGAGGCGATATTGGATTTACCTGGGTCCGAGCAAGGTCAGGGATGTTGACGTCACGCTTGATGAAGCTTGCACATGTCTTGACATAGATTCCAAGCATGAGGTCTTGGAGTGCCTTCATATTTGCCTCAATCTCTGCTCGGTCTTCTACAGGAATATCTTCAAGGGTAGGAGTCATGATGTTGTAGTTATCGATATCTGTGACTCCCATGGGATCCATCGACATCGTAGACATAGTAGTCATTGCAGATGTGCTTGTGGCTGATGTAGACATACCCATCATGTTGGCGTAGCCTTCCCAGTGGAGTCGCCAAAAAGTGTGTTGACACGAAAACGTACCCCTACACTTGGGTCAGTTCGACGATCCAAAAGTGTGCGGATACTTAGGGACAATGTAACACCCCAAATTTTTAAGACAATAAATATATTATTAAATTCAATTTCTTGGAATTATTATTTTAGAAAATACTTTTAATTCCCTTTTATACCCTTTTTGAACTACAACATAGAATAGATGACCAAATTAGGAGGTGAAACTTTTTGTATATGATACTAAGACCAAAATATAATTTTGGGAATTTTTATAAATTTTTACCAGCCTTGGAAGTAACCCTAATATTTTAATCTATTTTCTGGAATTATTTTTATTCAGAAAAGCATTAGAACAGTAATGGGCTCATCCCCTCCCTTCTCTCTCTCCCGGCCGGCCCAGCCCGTTACCGCGCTCGCCTCTGGCTGACAGACGGACACCACCTGTCGGCGCCGAAACCTTCCCCTCGCGCGCGCACCCGACACCACGGCCCCACCCGTCAGTCGCCACCCTCGCCCGCTCGCGCCCGCTGGCCAGTGGCCCCCGCCTGTCAGACCCATCGTCTACCTCCCGCCATCGCCCCCAAATCCCGCCGGCCGACGACCCCGCCTCGAATCCGCCTCGCTGGCCCCTCCCGAATTAAATTGGCGCCATTAACAGCCCCCCGCGCTCGGCCGACCGTTTCCCCGCTTAAATCCTCGCGTTTACGCCACGGGATCGCCGCTACGCGTGCATGGCCGAGCCATCGCCGGCGAGTAAAGGCCCTCTCCCGGTTTCCTTGCATGCGAGCCCTCTCCGGTGTCCTATTTAAGACCCCAGCCTGAGCCGCGTCCGACCCCCACGCTTAATCGCCTCGAGAACGAGCAGAGCACCCGCAATTCGCCGTTTAGCGCTTTCCCTCTGGTTCGTCTCCGGCCACCGCTCGCCGTCGCACCGGACCACCTCCGCCCGTGCCTTCGCCACCATCGTGACCGCCGGGACCTCCCCAACGCCGGCCACCACTCCGTCGACGAGAACCCTCGCCAGATCGCCGTCGCCGCCCAGAACCCGAACACCTCCACCGCCCCCGCTCGTCGCCGGCCTCGCTCCGTCGACCTTTTCTCACCGCCAAGGTACCCTCGTGATCCCCGTAGCACCCTCGTTCCGTTTTAGGCCTTAGACTAGGTCGCCGTCACTCGCCGTGGCCGCTGGCCCGCTCGCCGTCGTCGGAGAAGACGACCGGCACGGGTCGAGTACCCGTGCCGTGTCGGATTCGATCCACGCCGTGCGATCCAGATCTAACGGCCCGGATTTAATCCCTCGTGCGATTTAATCGGCGCCGTCGGATCTGAGTGAAGCGGTACGGTGCGATCTCGTGCGTCCGTTAGTTTTAAAACCCCGCGTTTAATCTCGTGCGTCCACGTGGTACCCCTTCGCACGTTTTAATCCTGGCCGTCCGTTGCCACTTACGCGTCCCGCCTCGCCCTCGCGCGTCGGATCTGGATCCGACGGTCTAGATCGACCCGGCGCACGCGCACAGTGCGCGGGTTCACCGTGGACCTGGCTCACCGTGGACCCGAGGGGTTTAAAATTTGAAAATAAATTCCAGAAATGCTTTTAAACTTGTAAAATTCATATCTAATGCATTTGAACTCTAAAAATTACCATTCCAATTTCAGAAAATTCATAAAATTATTCTCTACATATTTATGCAATAAAAACAGTAGGTTTACTTTGACATTTTCATGTTTATTTAAATAAGTATTCAAATGCCCTTAGGATTAAAATGCAAATTTAAATATTTAAACTCCAGAAAATTTATATATTTGTTCCTTTCTGTTTAAACACTAGAACCACAGAGTTTTCTCTGAATCATTCATATTAAATTAATTAGAAAACTTAATGTGGTATTATTCACACTTAAAAACCCTTTTATGAAAAACAATAATTCATTTTGATTCATTTTAAATTAATTGTGAAATAAATTTCAGAACCTTAACAACTGATTTTCTTTAAAAATCAAACCAACTAAAACCCACATGCTTGTTGTGTGATTTTACGTTGTTTATATCGAATGTTGTATTTATTCTACTTTATTATTATTGAAAAGACTACGACGCCGTCGAGGAGCCGGAATACTTCCCGGAAGTCCCTCCCTCGCCTTTCGCTGAACAAGGCAAGTCACCAAACAATTCTTTTGAACATATTGAACCCATGTTTGAATTGACTATCGCTAAAACACATAGGTTATGTATATGCATTAGTCAAATGAACCCTTACATTATATTTATTTAGGATCCCCCGACCTTGATGTGCAACCCAAGCCATGCTATCTCGCCTAACCTCCTTGTCACCATATGATCAATGATATTAGTTAGTGTCCAAAGTATTGACACGGCCGCTATAGGATAAAAATGAGTCGTAGCAAAATGGTTCTATTATATGATCCCCGTTACTTCTTATCCTTGGAAATTCTGTGGTGATGAGTCATGGTTGTGAGTGTATGCATGGTGGGTTCCGGGTGCAAGCTAGGGCATTGGTCAGTCGCACCCGGGGCACTATAAGGACCAGTTTGAGGGATCCGTTGCAATACACTTACGTACTAACCACAAGTCTAGTGGGTAAGTCCTAACTAAGGTATGGGTTGTTCCAAACCGAGGCCACCATTTGGAGATGGGTCAAGTTGCACCTGCGGGTGACTTGTACCAATGTGGCGCAAAAGCGGGTGCGACGTTAGCCGGGATGCGGCCCGGCGCGCCGGCGAAACCTAGAGCGGGTGGTTATCGCTTGGAACATCTCATATTGAGGTTTTGGCACGAGTTCCCGTGAAATGGGTCATCTCGTTGAGATGAGTGCGTGCCTTGTGGGTACAGTAGTACATCTCTGATCAGAGTCTTAAATTTTTTCGAAAAGCCGAGCCCACGGTCAAGGGCGGGTTGCGTGACATCCCCCAGTTAGTTTACTTTGATTATGAATGTGCATGATGGATTGACATGTAAGGACCGTTGTGCGAGGAGGTAAAACGTACTCCTCGAGTTAGTTGATGTTGATGATGCTCATGTTTACTTTCCGCATGATTAAAATATGATTACACTGAATGCCATAACTGCAACTGCTTTATTCCGCATTGTTAGCCATTATCCTTCCTTGTTTATCATCCTGCATTATTATTTGCATTTGCGGTGGCTTGTTGAGTACTTTTTGTACTCATACCCGTTGGACCCCACAGAGGATGCCTACTTTGAAGACGGTCTGGAGTAGCGACCCAGTCGAGAAGAAAGATCCTGAAGAAGACGTTCGTCATGCCGCTGTTTAATTATCTTATTACCGTTTTTATTAAAACAATGTTGTAATAAATATGGTCTGCGTACCATGGATTTTATCGTATGTACGTTGTCGCATGATGAACCTCTTGTATTATTGTTTTTCTATGGAAATTCAATAATGTCTCGATTTTGTTAAATCGGGGCGCTACAGACAAGCCTAAGCATAACACAACACTGACGTCGCGTTCCGACTACCCTTAATAGTGGCAAGAGGGGTGGAGTCACCAGGTAATCAGATCACACAGAAATAATCCAATTAACCAAAAAAGAAATATATTAGATAAAATAAACCAGCAAGCCGAACGAGTCCTACTGATTCGAAGTGTGTTGTGCGAAGGGGTTCACCGAAGGGTACCTTCGACATCCGGTGCGAAGGGTATCGCCGAAGATAGTCTTCGGCGTTCGGACTGATCTGGCCGAAGACATGCTCCTAATAGATCTTGACGCAAAATCACCTCCGAACAACGGGGTTCGGCGCGAAGTCTCTAACATGATACAAACACTCTAGCGCAACGTGCTGGCACGACTTCGTGCAAAGCGAAGTATGGGCATGGCGAAGCCTGACGTGATGAAGCCTACTGCGGAGCATGCTGGCGTGCGGGACTTGATCAGACCGACAACAGCGTGATGGCCCAGCACAGGTAATTGAAGTAGTGTTCCCGCTGAAGGGTGTTTTGGCAGCCTCCGAAACCAATCTCCTAGCTTTGGACACCTCTAGCGAAGTGACTCTGAGCATGGAAACCTGCAACAAAATAGAGATCAAGTGCCAATTCGGCCTAGGGACCAAATCTGCTAAGTATTGCAGTAGGGAAACGAAGGTAGCAATCTGTTACGTAGATTAACGGATACTTCACAGGTGAAACAACAAGGCGATAGCAATCTATTACGTAGATTAATGGGTAATTCACGAGCGAAGTAGCAAGGCTTACCATGGTTTCGGCGGGGCCGTCGGAGGGCTTCCAGGAAAACCCACGAAGGTTGCAAAAAAGTAAATAAAAAGTAAAGGTATGGTTCAAAGCTAGGGCTTTGTGATTGATTTGTGTTGGGGGGGTTTAAGGAACCAGCCTCACCCTTCTATTTATAGGGGCTAGTCTTCTAATCTCTAAGATTAATCTGATAGGATTCGGCCTAATCACATTTTTAGGGATAAAATCTAGCCGGAATCAGACTAAAACTCTATCTCCAAATAGCCCAAAGTGGGCCTTCGGTAGGGCCCGCCGAAGCCTGCTCCCCTGGCCGAAGGTAAGAGGCCTGCTGGAAGGCTTCCGAAGCCCAAATCTCAATGGGCCTTCGGCCCTGTAGTGCCTTGGCCCGATCCAATACATGTGTATTGTTGGCCGAAATTACCAAATTTGATATTTTGACAATCTTGACCATTTAATGCCATTTTTGTTATCAACAGGACCTCTCATATTACGACTTTTTTTGCATGTCTAAGGGACTCTTTGTTCTAGTGTCTATAAAGTCGGCTGGTGTACCACGACTGTCTCTAAATTAGTTGTCATGTCGAGTAAGATTAATCTTGATTGGATAAAGTCTCGTGTAGGGCAATATCGGTCTTGATGGGGGAGTGGTCCCGATCTTCCGCTAGGTAAGGGATAAACTTGGGTTGGTGGAGAATCTCGACGTTGGCGATCCAAGGCTCCGGTCCGGCGGATCAAAACCTTGCAATCGTTACACCACTGTCTCCGTTGGTTATCAACCACGCAGAACGCGATTGACCTCGCCACGAAGGCTAACTCCTGCAAGCGAACCCAAGAACACAAGCAAGAACAGGAAGGATACAAATCGAATGCCAAATCACAGACAAACGAAGATAAGTTGAGGTTTCACAAACGCCAATGCGGCAGCCAATCGGTCCGGCGCAAGAGGCGGGATCTAAACACAACAGTGTAGATGCAACAAAGCAAAACCTAACCCTAGAAGTGGCTGGCGTGAGAATATATAGGGCGGCGGCCTGTGGAAGGGGAACAGACTTGGGCTGTGGGCTAGAAGACGTACAGACTCAAATTATGGCCAACACGGCCCAGTTCTGTCACGCAGGACTGTTTTAAATACATAGGTCGACTCGAGACTCCAAATGATGTGAAACCAACGGCAAAAGATCCGTCTTCTCCTCAGCTTTCCAAAAAGTCCAAGAACGCGCCAATCGGACTTCGTATGAGGAAGTTATGTCCATTTTGGTGAATGGTGGTCGATGTAGTCCGAACCAGCGAATTCTTGACTTCAAATCATCCGTGCGGCTCCGTCTTCAACTCCAACTCTCCTATTCCATCTCCCATGTTCCTAAGCAACAAAATATCACTAGTATTCAGTAGCATCCCATCCAAACAAATATAATCAAAGTTGCTAAGGAACGAATTAACCTCATGGTTCAAGCGACGGGCACGGGCGCGTGTGATTGGTCCTTGTAGTTGAATTGTAGGTGGAGGCTCCATGTGTGTATCATGTGAAGTGATGTCCTCATCATCCTCCCCCTCTTGAATTGGAGTCGTCCTCGACTCAAACTCATCATCATCTCCCAAATAGGGCTTTAAATCTGAAATGTTAAATGTGGGACTAACCCCAAAAGCTGCAGGCAACTCAAGCTTATATGCATTGTCATTTATCTTTTCAAGCACACGGAAAGGACCATCAGCACGGGGCATCAATTTAGACTTTCGTAATTCAGGAAAACGATCCTTGCGCAAGTGCAACCAAACAAGATCACCCGGTTCAAATGTTATCTCTTTTCTACCCTTACTACCATAAGCACGATATTTCTCATTCATTTTCTCTATGTTTGCTTTAGTAGTTTCATGCATCTTAAGCAATAATTCAGCACGTGTAGTAGCATCAAAATTCAAGTTTTCAGATGGTGGTAATGGTAGCAAATCAATAGGAGCACGCGGATTAAAACCATAGACCACTTGAAACGGACTTACCTTAGTAGTGGAGTGTACTGACCTATTATATGCAAACTCAATATGAGGTAGACACTCTTCCCAAAGCTTCAAGTTGGTCTTCAAAACAGCCCTCAACATGGTGGACAATGTGCGGTTGACGACCTCCGTTTGTCCATCCGTTTGGGGGTGGCAAGTAGTAGAAAACAGCAGCTTCGTCCCCAACTTATGCCACAACGTCCTCCAAAAATGACTTAAGAATTTGGCATCACGATCTGAAACGATGGTATTGGGAACTCCATGCAAGCGTACGACCTCCCTGAAAAACAAATCAGCAACATTTGTAGCGTCGTCGCTCTTGTGACAAGGTATAAAATGCGCCATTTTAGAGAAACGATCTACCACCACAAAAATACTATCTCTCCCCCTCCTAGTTCTAGGTAATCCTAACACAAAATCCATAGAAATATCCTCCCAAGGTACACTAGGAACGGGCAGAGGCATATAAAGACCATGTGGGTTTAGACGGGACTTAGCTTTATTGCAAGTAGTGCATCGTGCCACATAGCGCTCAACATCGCGTCTCATCCTAGGCCAATAGAAGTGTGTGGACAGCACATCTTCGGTTTTCTTTGATCCAAAATGACCCATCAAACCACCACCATGTGCTTCCTGCAATAACAACAAGCGAAGAGAGCTAGCCGGCACACATAACTTGTTAGCACGAAAAAGATATCCATTATTCAGCACATATTTGTTCCAAGCACGGTCATCGGTACAATTTGCAAAAGCATCTTTGAAGTCCAAATCAGTAGCATACATGTCCTTCAATGTTTCTAAACCAAAGATCTTATAATCAAGTTGAGAAAGCAAAGTATAACGTCTAGATAAAGCATCGGCAATCACATTATCTTTCCCTTTCTTATGCTTAATGATATATGGAAAAGTCTCAATAAATTCTACCCATTTAGCATGTCGTTTATTCAGATTTGCTTGACTACGTATATGCTTCAATGCTTCATGATCGGAATGAATAATAAACTCCTTAGGCAAAAGGTAATGTTGCCAAGTTTCAAGCACACGCACTAAGGCATATAATTCCTTATCATAGGTAGAATAATTCAACTGTGGGCCATGTAATTTCTCACTAAAATAGGCCACGGGTTTACCTCCTTGCAGCAGCACACCTCCTAATCCAAAACCACTAGCATCACATTCTAACTCAAAAGGCTTACCGAAGTCGGGTAACTGAAGTAGAGGTGCATGTGTAAGGCGATCCTTGAGTGTGGCAAAGGCTTGTTCTTGTGCTGGTTCCCAAGTAAAAGTAACTCCCTTCTTGGTCAACTCATGTAAAGGACCGGCTATGGTGCTGAAATCTTTCACAAAACGCCGGTAGAAACCTGCAAGACCAAGAAAACTACGTACCTGTGTGATAGTTTGGGGTTGCGGCCAGCTGTTGATGGCTTCTACCTTTGCCGCGTCGACCTCAATACCCTGTGAAGTGACAACATAGCCAAGAAACACAACTCGATCCGTGCAAAACATGAACTTCTCAAGGTTACCAAACATTCTAGCTTCACGGAGGGCAAAAAAAACAGCACGTAGGTGTTCAACATGTTCAGTGAGAGACTTGCTATAAACCAAGATATCATCAAAGTATACAACCACAAAGCGTCCTATAAAGTGCCGTAGGACTTCATTCATCAAACGCATGAAGGTACTAGGTGCATTAGTAAGTCCAAAAGGCATGACAAGCCACTCATATAATCCAAACTTTGTTTTAAAAGCAGTTTTCCATTCATCACCTAGTTTCATGCGAATTTGGTGGTAGCCACTACGAAGATCGATCTTAGAAAAGATTATGGCACCACTAAGCTCATAAAGCATGTCATCCAATCTAGGAATAGGGTGTCGATATCGAATGGTGATATTATTAATAGCACGACAATCAACACACATGCGCCAACTACCATCTTTCTTAGGTACCAAAAGAACGGGTACTGCACAAGGACTAAGGCTTTCACGGACGTACCCACGATCAAGAAGGTCCTGTACTTGGCGCTCAATTTCTTTTGTCTCCTCTGGATTGGTACGGTACGCTGCACGATTAGGAAGAGACGCTCCCGGGACCAAATCAATTTGGTGCTCGATGCCGCGTATCGGTGGCAGCCCCGGTGGTATCTCAGCAGGAAAAACACCTTTAAACTCCTGCAAAAGGTCAGTGACTGCAACAGGAACAGTGCTTGGAATGTTCGCAAGTGAAAACAACACGTTTGTGCAAATCAAGCCGTATAGCAAGGGAGTATCATCACAAATTTCAGCAAGGTCAGTTTTAGTTGCAAGCATGACACGCCCTTTCAGATTTATAACTTGTGATGAAGAAGGAGAAGCAATTTTATCTTTCTGTTGCCTCAAAAGCGTCTTAGCTACTTGCTGATTTTCAGAAGGTTGTTTGCTCTTTTGTGCATCCCTAGCATGTTTTTCTTGTTCAAATTTTACAATTTCAGCAGGAGTCATAGGAAGCAATGTAACTTTCTTTCCTTTGTTCATAAACGTATACTTATTGCTCCTACCATGGTGTGTAGCATCAGTATCATACTCCCAAGGTCTACCAAGTAACAGAGAACATGCTTGCATTGGTACTACATCAAAATCAGCAACTCCTAAGTATGTACCAATGGCAAAATTGATGTGAGCAGTTTGTGTTACCTTGACCTTACCGCTATTGTTGAACCACTGCACATGGTAAGGGTGTGGAAGTGCACGTGTGGGAAGTTGAAGCTTCGTTACCATGTCGAGGCTCACCAAATTGTTGCAACTACCGCTGTCGATGATGACACGTACACGGCGGTCATTGACGAGGAAGAAGGTCTGAAACAGATTGTTCCGTTGTGCCCGGTCGTCCTGCTCCATGTGAGTGCTTAAAACACGTTGTACAATAAGTGCTTCATGGTCGGCATAGGTATCCGGCGCAAAAACAGCGTCATCGTCGAATGTATCATCATCTCCTGCAATGTTAGCAGCAAGTGCATATTCATCTTCAACATCACTAGCACTTACGTAACCACCGTCTTCTGTAGCAATATAAGCCCGCTGACTAGGGCAGTCCTTCATAACGTGGCCAAGTCCTTTGCATCTGTGACACTGTATCGCTGAAGAACGTGCAGTAGAGGCTGCCGAGGAGGTGGGCTTGGCTGGCGCCTTGGATGCTGCAGTCTTGGAACTCTCAACCTGGGCTGTAGATGTAGAAGGTGCTGATGTAGCTGCCGGTCGAGAAGGGGGTGCGGGTGGTCGTTGCTGCTGCCCACTTGAGCGTGAAGTAGCACCACCAATGTTGGTCCTCATGCTGTGTTGTGGTTGTTGGCGACCCTGCAATTCTTTTTCTGCAAGCATAGCAAGGTGGAAAAGACGAGTGGTAGTATTGTATTCTTTATAATCAATGATATCCTGAATTTCACGTCGTAAACCACCATAAAAACGGGCCATTTTATCCTCATTATCCTCCTCAATTTCAGCACGCATGCAACCTATTTGCAACTCCTGATAATACTCCTCTACCGATTTATTTCCTTGGTTTAGGCGCTGCAATTTTTTTCTCAAATCACGTTTATATGAAGGATGGACCCATCTACCACGCATTTGCCGTTTTAACATATCCCAAGTTTGTGGTTCATTTCCAACCTGAACTATTTCAGTCCACCAAAGAAGAGCATATCCAGTGAAGTCACTAGTAGCTAAACGCACGCGGTGGATAGCAGGAACCATATGAGCATTAAATTTTTGTTCGACTGACATCTCCCAATCTAAATATGCATCTGGATCATAGGTGCCAGCAAAAGGAGGTACTGAAAATTTTACCTTAGAGTAGGGATCATTGTTCCTGTGGTTGTCATTGTTACCTCGTGGAGGGCGGTTGCGGTGGCCGCCCATACCTTGACGGTTGAACTGAAAGCGATGATGTGCAGCCTCATCAGGTCCAATGTCATTGTTCCCAGCATAGGATAGGTCGTCTTCCTCTTCAATATGGTCGTCTTCCTCTTCAACATGGTCATTGTTGGCTCGTGCAGCAGGCAATCGTGTTTCCAAGGCAGTCATTCGGTCCACTAGGTCAGCCACAGTACGCGCGAGACGTTCGATGGAATGTTGGGTCTGCCGCTGAGACTCTAGTAGAGCACGCCGTGAGACACAGTCATTAAAATCAGATGGAGGGGTGCCGCTGTTATCTGCCATGTTAGTGAAAAGATAAAACAACAAAGAATAATCCTATGTAAAACAGCTAGGTGGGGTGCTGGATGTGTGGTGGAAACAATTCGTCAAGCACCTTACCCACGCTTGCAAGTGTTCTTACCACGCCGCAGTGAGGTCACCGGCCTACAGGTGATGAACCAAGTGGAGGGTGGTGTACAGTTGCAAGAGATGAACCTGTCCTGACCAAGAGAAATGTGTAGCTTGGAAGGCAAGTGAGTAGCAAGGATTAGCGATAATAATAACAGTTAAACCAAGTTCAATAAGTATTCCCTAGTACTCGTCAAAGTTGCTGACCGTAGTGCTCCCAAAGTGAAAGTTCAAGTAATAGATGGAAACTATGTGCCCAAAAATCAAAAAGGAAGCAAAAACAGGTCAAAATCAGCTCTCTATAGATCGGACAAGGGATCGGACAAGAGATCGGACAAGTGATCGGACAAGGGTATGTGCAAAATTTTTTTTTTTGTTTTTTTTTTGCTGCTGTTCGGATCGGACAAGAGTTCAGACAAAGGTTCAGACAAGAGATCGGACAAGCAACAAACGGCCAAAGACTGCCTCAGATTGGACAAGAGTTCGGACAGGAGTTCGGACAAGAGTTCGGACAAGCAACTAACAGGACTGTTTCTCCTTTTTTTATATTTTTTTTCTCCTTTTTTTTTCACTCTATTTTTTTTTTGAAACAAGGATGACCAGAGGAGTAACCACAAAAATTGGCACCTACAACTGAGGTGGGATGTGGCTCACAAAATTCAAACAAGTTTGCTGTCCGGCGAGCAAAAACTTTGTCCAATTTTTTTCTTTATCTTCCCGATTTTTTTTGGCGATTTTGGTGAGGGCTAACCGACCTTTGTGGGTTAGGGTACCCTCCAAATTGAGTCAGGAACACGCTCAAAAAATTTCAGATTTTTCTGCCAAACGAGCGAAAAGTTATGCCTGTTTTACTGAAGGGGGGTCACAAAGAGACTGGATGTGGAAAACAGATAGGGTTGCGGAAGGGGGGTTTTTTTGGTGGGGAATTTTATCTGAGACACAAGAACAACTACTACTCAAGCGACACAGAGGGATTACTAAACCAGCAACAAGACTCGACCAAGAACACGAACTCAACAAAGTTAAAACTGAAATTAAAATCGCAAGGCACAAAGGGGTTCTCGGTGGGGAATTTTTTTGGTGCGGTTTTCTGGACTCTGGGTAAAAACAAAAGTAAATCGAAATTACCTAACGGGAAATCTGAGCTCTGATACCAGCTGATGGGGGAGTGGTCCCGATCTTCCGCTAGGTAAGGGATAAACTTGGGTTGGTGGAGAATCTCGACGTTGGCGATCCAAGGCTCCGGTCCGGCGGATCAAAACCTTGCAATCGTTACACCACTGTCTCCGTTGGTTATCAACCACGCAGAACGCGATTGACCTCGCCACGAAGGCTAACTCCTGCAAGCGAACCCAAGAACACAAGCAAGAACAGGAAGGATACAAATCGAATGCCAAATCACAGACAAACGAAGATAAGTTGAGGTTTCACAAACGCCAATGCGGCAGCCAATCGGTCCGGCGCAAGAGGCGGGATCTAAACACAACAGTGTAGATGCAACAAAGCAAAACCTAACCCTAGAAGTGGCTGGCGTGAGAATATATAGGGCGGCGGCCTGTGGAAGGGGAACAGACTTGGGCTGTGGGCTAGAAGACGTACAGACTCAAATTATGGCCAACACGGCCCAGTTCTGTCACGCAGGACTGTTTTAAATACATAGGTCGACTCGAGACTCCAAATGATGTGAAACCAACGGCAAAAGATCCGTCTTCTCCTCAGCTTTCCAAAAAGTCCAAGAACGCGCCAATCGGACTTCGTATGAGGAAGTTATGCCCATTTTGGTGAATGGTGGTCGATGTAGTCCGAACCAGCGAATTCTTGACTTCAAATCATCCGTGCGGCTCCGTCTTCAACTCCAACTCTCCTATTCCATCTCCCATGTTCCTAAGCAACAAAATATCACTAGTATTCAGTAGCATCCCATCCAAACAAATATAATCAAAGTTGCTAAGGAACGAATTAACCTCATGGTTCAAGCGACGGGCACGGGCGCGTGTGATTGGTCCTTGTAGTTGAATTGTAGGTGGAGGCTCCATGTGTGTATCATGTGAAGTGATGTCCTCATCAGGTCTTCTAAAGACTATATTGCCGAAGCGATTGAATATTTTTGCGAAGTAGAAAATTTAGGTCAAGGTTTTGCGTCGGTCGATCCTCTAGAGGAGGTAGATATAGGCGATGGTAGTGTTCCAAGGGTGACTTTTGTAAATCAAAATTTGCAAGCTTGTGAAAAGGTCGAGGTAATAAAATTGCTTCGGTCGTATGTCGATTGTTTTGCATGGGAGTATAGTGAGATGCCTAGACATAGCCACGAGTTCATAGAGCATCGGGTTCCCATCAAACCTAGGTTTAGGCCTTATAAAAAACCCCTTGTCACTTTAATTCGGTCGTGTATGACCGTGTTAAAGAGGAAATAGAATGACTACTTAAGGTGGAGTTTATTAGGCTATGCAGGTATGTTGAATGGGTTGCTAACATTGTGACTGTTGAGAAGAAAGGGACTGGCAAGATTCGTGTATGCGTTGATTTCAGCGACTTGAATAAGGCCACTCTAAAGGATGAGTATCCCATGCCGATAGCCGACATGTTAATCAATGATGCTTCATGAAACAAGGTACTGGGTTTTCTTGATGGAAACACTGGTTATAATCAAATCTTTATTGCTGAAGAGGACGTTTACAAAACGGCCTTTTGATGCCCTAGTTTTGTCGGCTTGTTTGAGTGGGTTGTGATGACTTTTGGTTTAAAGAATGTTGGCGCTACATATCAATGTGATATGAACTTGATCTTTCATGACTTGATAGGAGTTATGCTAGAGGTATATAAAAATGACGTTGTTGTTAAATTGGATGCTATAGGAAACCATTTAGCTGATTTGAGAGTTGCTTTTGAGAGAATACGTTAGTATGGCTTAAAAATGAACCCGCTCAAGAGTGCTTTTGGCATGTCGGTGAGCAAGTTCTTAGGATTCATGATTCATGAAAGAGGTATTGAGGTTGATCCTAAGAGACTTGAGAAGATTAAGAACATTGAAGCACCGACATGCAAGAGAGATGTGCAAAAGTTGCTAGGCAATATAAACTATTTGCGTCGCTTTATATCTAACTTGTCTCGCAAGATTTATGCTTTTGTCCCCATACTTCAGCTAAAGAATGAATCCGAATTCACTTGGGGGAAAGTCAGCAACGTGCTTTCGAGCGAATTAAGGAGTGTAATGGGGGATTGGTCCCGATCTTCCGCTAGGTAAAGGATAACTTGGATTGGTGGAGAATCTCGACGTTGACGATCCAAGGCTCCGGTCCGGCGGATCAAAACCTTGCAATCTCTACACCACCGTCTCCGTTGGTTATCAACGACGCAGGGCGCGATTGACCTCGCCACGAAGGCTAATTCCTGCAAGCGAACCCAAGAACACAAGCAAAAATAGGAAGGATACAAGTCAAATGCCAAATCACAGATAAACTATGAAGAGGAGAGGTTTCACAAACGCCGATGCAGCAGCCAATCGGTTCGGTGCAAGGGGCGGGATCTAAACACACAAGTGTAGATGCAAACAAAGCAAAACCTGACCCTAAAGGCGGCTGGTGTGAGTATATAAGGTGTGGGCAGCCTGTAGAAGATGAACATACTCAGACTATGGGCTAGAAGACGTACAGACTTGGACTATGGGCCAACACGACCCAATTCTGTCACGCAGGACTGTTTTAAACACACAGGATGGCTCGAGACTCCAAATGAGGTGAAACCAATGCCAAAAGATCCATATTCTCCTTAGCTTTCCAAAAAGTCCAAGAACGCGCCAATCGGACTTCGTATGAGGAAGTTACGCCTATTTTGGTGCATGGTGGTCGATGTAGTCCGAACCAGCGAATTCTTGACTTCAAATCATCCGTGCGACTCCGTCTTCAACTCCATATCTTCTATTCCATCTCCCATGTTCCTAAGCAACAAAATATCACTAGTATTCAGTAGCATCCCGTCCAAACAAATATTAACATAGTTGCTAAGGAAAGAATTAACCTCATGGTTCAAGCGACGGGCACGGGCGCGTGTGATTGGTCCTTCTAATTGAATTGTTGGTGGAGGCTCCATGTGTGTATCATGTAAAGTGATGTCCTCATCATCCTCCCCCTCTTGAATTGGAGTCGTCCTCGACTCAAGCTCATCGTCATCTCCCAAATAGGGCTTTAAATCTGAAATGTTAAATGTGGGACTAACCCCAAAAGCTGCAGGCAACTCAAGTTTATATGCATTATCATTTATCTTCTCAAGCACACGGAAAGGACCATCAGCACGGGGCATCAATTTAGACTTTCTCAAATCAGGAAAATGATTCTTGCGCAAGTGCAACCAAACAAGATCACCTGGTTCAAATGTTATCTCTTTTCTACCCTTACTACCATAAGCACGATATTTCTCATTCATTTTCTCTATGTTTGCTTTAGTAGTTTCATGCATTTTAAGGAATAATTCAGCGCGTGTAGTAGCATCAAAATTCAATTTTTCAGATGGTGGCAATGGTAGCAAATCAATAGGAGCACGCGGATTAAAGCCATAGACTACTTGAAACGGACTTACCTTAGTAGTGGAGTGTACTGACCTATTATATGCAAACTCAATATGAGGTAGACACTCTTCCCAGAGTTTCAAGTTGGTCTTCAAAACAGCCCTCAACATGGTGGACAATGTACGGTTGACGACCTCCGTTTGCCCATCCGTTTGGAGGTGACAAGTAGTAGAAAACAGCAGCTTCGTCTCTAGTTTATGCCACAACGTCCTCCAAAAATGACTTAAGAATTTAGCATCACGATCTGAAACGATGGTATTGGGAACTCCATGCAAGCGTACGACCTCTCTAAAAACAAATCAGCAACATTGGTAGCGTCGTCGCTCTTGTGACAAGGTATAAAATGCGCCATTTTAGAGAACCGATCTACCACCACAAAAATACTATCCCTCCCCCTCTTAGTTCTAGGTAATCCTAACATAAAATCCATAGAAATATCCTCCCAGGGTACACTAGGAACGGGCAGAGGCATATAAAGACCATGTGGGTTTAGACGGGACTTAGCTTTATTGCAAGTAGTGCATCGTGCCACATAGCGCTCAACATCTCGTCTCATCCTAAGCCAATAGAAGTGTGTGGACAGCACATCTTTGGTTTTCTTTGATCCAAAATGACTCATCAAACCACCACCGTGTGCTTCCTGCAATAACAACAAGCGAAGAGAGCTAGCTGGCACGCATAACTTGTTAGCACGAAAAAGATATCCATTATTCAGCACATATTTGTTCCAAGCATGGTCATTTGTACAATTTGCAAAAGCATCTTTGAAGTCCAAATCAGTAGCATACATGTCCTTCAATGTTTCTAAACCAAAGATCTTATAATCAAGTTGAGAAAGCAATGTATAACGTCTAAATAAAGCATCGGCAATCACATTATCTTTCCCTTTCTTATGCTTAATGATATATTGAAAAGTCTCAATAAATTCTACCCATTTAGCATGTCGTTTATTCAGATTTGCTTGACTACGTATATGCTTCAATGCTTCATGATCTGAATGAATAATAAACTCCTTAGACAAAAGGTAATGTTGCCAAGTTTCAAGCACACACACTAAGGCATATAATTCCTTATCATAGGTAGAATAATTCAACTGTGGACCATGTAATTTCTCACTAAAATAGGCCACGGGTTTACCTCCTTGTAGCAGCACACCTCCTATTCCAAAACCACTAGCATCACATTCTAACTCAAAAGTCTTACTGAAGTCGGGTAGCTGAAGTAGAGGTGCATGTGTAAGACGATCCTTGAGTGTGGCAAAAGCTTGTTCTTGTGCTGGTTCCCAAGTAAAAGTAACTCCCTTCTTGGTCAACTCATGCAAAGGACCGGCTATGGTGCTGAAATCTTTCACAAAACGCCGGTAGAAACCTGCAAGACCAAGAAAACTACGTACTGCAAGGTTAGTTTTAGTTGCAAGCATGACACGTCCTTTCAGATTAATAACTTGTGATGAAGAAGGAGAAGCAACTTTATCTTTTTGTTGCCTCGAAAGTGTTTTAGCTACTTGCTGATTTTCAGACGGTTGTTTGCTTTTTTGTGCGTCCCTAGCATGTTTTTCTTGTTCAAATTTCACAATTTCAGCAGGAGTCATAGGAAGCAGGGTAACTTTCTTTCCTTTATACATAAATGTGTACTTATTGCTCCTACCATGGTGTGTAGCATCAGTATCATACTCCCAAGGTCTACCAAGTAATAGAGAACATGCTTGCATTGGTACTACATCAAAATCAGCAACTCCGAAGTATGTACTAATGGAAAATTCGATGTGAGCAATTTGTGTTACCTTGACCTTACCGCTATTGTTGAGCCATTGTACGTGGTAAGGGTGTGGGTGTGCACGTGTGGGAAGTTGAAGCTTAGTTACCATGTCGTGACTCACCAAATTGTTGCAACTACCGCTGTCTATGATGACACGTACACGGCGGTCATTGACGACGAAGAAGGTCTGAAACAGATTGTTCCGTTGTGCCCGGTCGTCCTGGTCCATGTGAGTGCTCAAGACACGTTGTACAATAAGTGCTGCCATGTTAGTGAAAAGACAAAACAACAAAGAATAATCCTTATGTAAAACAGCTAGGTGGGGTGTTGGGTGTGTGGTGGAAGCAATCCGTCAAGCGCCTTACCCACGCTTGCAAGTGTTCTTACCACGCCACAGTGAGGTCACCGGCCTACAGGTGATGAACCAAGTGGAGGGTGGTGTGCAATTGCAAGAAATGAACCTGTCCTGACCAAGAGAAAGGTGTAGCTTGGAAGGCAAAGTGAGTAGCAAGGATTAGCGATAGTAATAATAGTTTAACCAAGTTCAATAAGTGTTCCCTAGTACTCGTCAAAGTTGCTGGCCTTAGTGCTCCCAATGTGAAAATTCAAGCAATAGAGGGAAACTATGTGCCCAAAACTCAAGTGGAGGCAATAATAGGCCAAATTCAGCTCTTTGCCGCTGCCACTGATCGGACAAGGGATCGGACATGAGATCGGACAAGGGATCGGACAAGGGATTGGACAAGCAGAATCTGCCGCTGCCGCTGATCGGGACAAGGGATCGGACAAGAGATCGGACAAGCAATCGACAGGACCGGTTTTTTTTATTATTATTATTATTTTCACTCTATTTTTTGAACAAGGATGACAAGAGATGCAACCACAAAAATTGGCACCTGCAACTGAGGTGGGATGTGGTTCTCAGAAATTCAACAAGTTCGCTGAACGGCGAGCAAAAACTTTGACCAATTTTTTTCTTTATATTCCTGATTTTTTTGGTGATTCTAATGAAGGCTAAAAGGGGAACCCTGTTAGGGTACCCCCCAAATTGGGTCAAGAATATGATCAAAAAATTTCAGATTTTTCTACCAAACGAGCGAAAAGTTATGCCTGTTTTACCGAAGGGGGGTCACAAAGAGTCGATGTGGAAAACGAGTAGGGCTGTGGAGGGGGGTTTTTTCGGGTGGGGAATTTTTTTGAGACACAAGACCAACTACTACTCAAACGACACAAAGGGATTACTAAACCAGCAACAAGACTCGACCAAGAACACAAACTCAACAAGGTTAAAAACTGAAATTAAAATCGCAAGGCACAAAGGGGTTCTCGGTGGGGATTTTTTTGAGGGTTTTCTGGACTCTAGGTAGAAATAAACGAAGATCGAGATTACCTAACGGGAAACCTTCGCTCTGATACCAACTAATGGGGGATTGGTCCCGATCTTCCGCTAGGTAAAGGATAACTTGGATTGGTGGAGAATCTCGACGTTGACGATCCAAGGCTCCGGTTCGGCAGATCAAAACCTTGCAATCGCTACACCACCGTCTCCGTTGGTTATCAACCACGCAGGGCGCGATTGACCTCGCCACGAAGGCTAATTCCTGCAAGCGAACCCAAGAACACAAGCAAGAATAGGAAGGATACAAGTCGAATACCAAATCATAGATAAACTATGAAGAGGAGAGGTTTCACAAACGCCGATGCAGCAGCCAATCGGTCGAGTGCAAGGGGTGGGATCTAAACACACAAGTGTAGATGCAAACAAAGCAAAACCTGACCATAAAGGCGGCTGGCGTGAGTATATAAGGCGTGGGCAGCCTGTAGAAGACGAACAGACTCAGACTATGGGCTAGAAGACGTACAGACTTGGACTATGGGCCAACACGGCCCAATTCTGTCACGCAGGACTGTTTTAAACACACAGGACGGCTCGAGACTCCAAATGAGGTGAAACCAACGTCGAAAGATCCATCTTCTCCTTATCTTTCCAAAAAGTCCAAGAATGTGCCAATCGGACTTCGTATGAGGAAGTTACGCCCATTTTTGTGCATGGTGGTCGATGTAGTCCGAACCAGCGAATTCTTGACTTCAAATCATCCGTGCGACTCCGTCTTCAACTCCAACTCTTCTATTCCATCTCCCATGTTCCTAAGCAACAAAATATCACTAGTATTCAGTAGCATCCCATCCAAGCAAATATTAACATAGTTGCTAAGGAAAGAATTAACCTCATGGTTCAAGCGACGGGCACGGGCGCGTGTGATTGGTCCTTGTAATTGAATTGTTGGTGGAGGCTCCATGTGTGTATCATGTAAAGTGATGTCCTCATCAGAGTGCTTGTCATCACCGCTTGTGGTAAGGTCACCAAAAGCCAAGATTTCGTTTCGGCTATATGTTTCTATAGAAGATAGCGTGATAGGAGCTGTGTTGACTCAGGAAGTAGAGGGAAATGAGTACATCATCACATTCTTGAGTCGTCGCCTATTAGATTCCAAGACGAGGTACGTGTTTTTGGAGTGTTTATGTTTATCACTTTATTATGCATGTACCAAACTTCACCACTATCTTTTATCAAGCACATGTATTGTTACTTGTCAGACCGATGTTATAAAATACATGTTACAAAAGCCAATTCTAAGTGGGGGAATTGGAATGTGGGCTTACGCTTTAATTGAGTACGATTTGGCTTATGAACCTTTGAAAGCTATGAAAGACCAGGCCGATGCAAACTTTATAGTTGATCACCATGTAGATGTCAATTAGAGTAGTGATGCTGCTGTGATTGAGGTAGTGTCATGGAAACTTTACTTTGATGGTTTGGCTTGCAAAAACGCCCAAGGTGTTGGAGTTGTGCTCATATCACTTAGTGGTATGAGTTTCGAGAGCTCAACCCATTTGGAATTTCCTTGTACTAATAATCAAGTCGAATATGAAGCTCTATTACTAGGACTTGAATTGTTAAGCTCCATGGGTGTTAAATATGTTCATGCATATGGTGATTCACTATTAGTAGTTCAACAAATAGTTAAGGATGCCCAATACTTTAATGGTTTATTAAATAGCTACTTGGATAAGTGTTTAGACATAATTTCTACTTTTGACGATTTTGAAATTTCACATGTGTCTAGAGAAGCCAATTCGGTAGCAAATGACTTGGCTCAGCAAGCATCTAGTTACTAAATTAAAAGAGGTAAATTTTTCGCATAAGAAAGACCGATGCTTGATTTATTTTTACCATGCGAGTCAGAACACATCGGTCTGACCGACCTGACATGGTCGGTCTGACGGCAGGTGTGTTGTCGGTCTAATTGGCCATGCCAGGCCGGTTTGACCGCCCCGTGTCATGAGATTTCATTACACGGGGGAGGTTGAAATTAATAATTTGAACGCCAATTCGAGTGAGGATTTGATGAGTACTTCAGAAAATCATGAGGATGATTGGAGAACTTAAATTATTCAATATTTGAAAGATCCTGGTAAGAGGGTTTGATCGGAATGTTTGGCGGCAAGCGTTTAAATTTGTATTGCTTGATGATGAGTTTTATCGTCGAACAATTGATGGAGTACTTTTGAAAAGTTTGAATGTCGATCAGTCTAGACTTGCTGTGGGTGAAGTACATGAAAGTCTTTGTGGTACTCATCAGTCGACACAAAAAATAAGTTGGATGCTCAAAATAGCGGGTGTTGGGGGAAAATATCTCATCTTCGGGGTTATTGCCGAAGCAACATAAAGGCAGACAGCGGATTCGAAGGTTCCCAGACGATCATCTTCGAAGATACCCGGAACCAAGTTCAAAGTATGAAGATAGGCATTGGTTCGGAGTACATCTTCGAACTAAGGCCCTTCAAGATCTTTTCTGCCAGCTAAGATGGAAGACTTATCTTCTTTCTCATTAGATTAGTCGTTTACCATTTTAGCCCTATTAAGGGAACCGAATAGTTTCCACTATGTCGGTTGTAATAGAGGGGTAAATAGGTCTTTTCCTTAATGTTTGGGCCTATAAATACCCCCCATTTCACTCTGTAATACGGACGGAATACAAGTTATTCAATACACACATTCGAACTATTCTAAGTTATTATCCTTTCGGAGGCTTAGAACAGTTTGCTTCGCAAACATTTTGTTTGTTAGTTTCTTTTCCACAGAAACCTGTTAGCGTAATCTTTTACGCCAACAGTTGGCGCCGTCCGTGGGGAACCTAGTCCGAAAAACTTCGTTCTCTACCAACTTCTTACATCATGCCTCCTAAGCGGAGCGCACCCCGCAATCCCACTCGGAGGTCCTCTCGGATCTCCGGAGAAATACCCTTCGACACAGTTGAAGTCGGAGGTCCTTCGACATTCCCTCCACAAACTCCGGAAGGGGCTTCCATCCCTCGAACATACGAAGCTTCTCCGCCAACCCCTTCTATACTCCGACCGCCCGGAGTCCCTTCTCCACCCTCCATCCCGATTCGAACTGATCCGACCAGTTCTCAAGACCCGGAAGATCCTTCCGGAAGAGATGAAAATAATCTTGGAGATATGGCCACTCAAATGGCCAACCTTCAAGCTGAAGTGACAAGGTGGCGACAGGAAGCTGCGAGCAGGCTTCGCTCTCAAGCCACCCCAACCATCCCAGAAGTGCCCGAAGACGATGATCTTGATTATCCCGAAGCCCCGGAGAACGCCTCCTTCGACAATGAGTCTCCGCTGCATCCTGAGCTGCAGAAGGTTCGCTTTGATCCAAAGTTTAAAACTTCGAAGCTCTGTAAGTATGCCGGAGATGAAGATCCCAGAGAGTTCGTTCGGTCTTATGCCCTAGCAATTGAGGCTAGCGGCGGAGTTAGAGACACTATGGCGAAGTGCTTCCCTTTAGCTCTTCAAGGAGTGGCATTGAGATGGTTCTGGTCTTTGAAGCCAGGATCAATCAATTCATGGTCGCAGTTGAAGAGGAAGTTTATAAGCAACTTTCAGGGAACCTTCGTGCCTCCTATGTCAACAGGAAGACTTTTCCAGGTGAAACAGCTCCCCGGAGAAACATTGAGGCAGTACTTTAAGCGCTTCACTCATACGAAGTCGCAAATTCGGGGGTTGTCCACATCTTCAGTGGTTGATGCAGCTCGGGAAGGCGTCAGTCATCAAGGCCTTCTGGATAAACTGCATCGGAAGAGCATCTCCTCAGTCTCTCAGTTAATGTCATACTTCGAGGAGTATGCGAGGTCAGAAGAGGGTTGGCTTCGGAGGACTGCTGCTACTTCGTCTATATTGCAAGAAGTCAAAGTAGAAGTGAAGACTTCGGCGCAGCCGCAGGAACCAGTCTTCGAAGTGCAACATGATCGGAGAAGAGGGCAAAAGCACCCTCGTTCTGAAGTTATGAATATTGCACCCCCACAGAAGTTTACACCAAGAGCTCCACGGTCTACGGGGAACAAAGCCAGCGGCTGGAGGCCGCCAGGGAAAACGGCTGGCAAGGGCCAGACCCTTTTCTGCTGCATTCACGGAGAAAATCGAAGCCATGCAACTGACACTTGCAAGGCTATACTTACTTTAAGGGGAGAG
The DNA here is from genome assembly GCA_019279435.1 of Zizania palustris. Lineage (NCBI taxonomy): Eukaryota > Viridiplantae > Streptophyta > Magnoliopsida > Poales > Poaceae > Zizania > Zizania palustris. Next base: position 78,965,305 of record JAAALK010000082.1, on the reverse strand, counting down.
TACTTAGAGAGAACTTCGGGTCGAGGCAGTACCGACCGAGTTCCAGCTACAACGCGCCTAGAGCCGGTCCAGGTTGTGGCGCGAATAGAAAATTTTGATGCTGCAAGGCACCCTCCGGTGGCCAATGTTATGCCACCTCCGAAGCAAGAAGAAGGGCAAGATAGAGGAAAAAGAGTAGTTCTCTCTATCTCCGGAGGAGGTACCCTCAGAAGCATGTCCAAGAGACAGCGAAGAGAGTACGTTCGGGAAGTAGGTCATATTGGGACTTCGTCATCTGCAGCTGCAATGCCGGAGTGGTCTCACGTTCCGATATCTTTCTCTGCGGAGGATGCAGCTGGTATTAAGTTCCCGCACACAGATCCATTGGTTATCACTGCTGATATTGCGGGCACTGAAGTCCGAAGGGTGTTAATTGACGGAGGTAGCTCGGCAGATATCATTTTTGTTCAAGCCTTCGATCAGTTATGCATTTCCAGGAAGCATCTCCTTCCAGCGGCTCATCCTCTGCAAGGCTTCGCAGGACCCCCGCTTGATGCACTTGGTCAGATAGGCCTGGAAGTTACCTTTGGAGAAGGTTTATTAGCCCAGACTGAAGAAGTAATTTTTGATGTGATAGATGCCCCTTATGCTTATAACGTCATCTTCGGAAGGGGCATGCTGAACCAGTTCGGAGCTGTGGCGCATCACAATTACTTGTGCATGAAGATGCCCACACAAGCAGGAGTCCTTACAATCTTCGGAGATCAAGCCATTGCTCGGAGGGCGGAATATGGTCATGGTCCCCCTCTTGATCCGAGGCAAGTAAACAGTGTGCAGGATAATGAAGAAATTTTTTCAGCCTCCTCCGAAGCTTCGAAGAAGTCCTTTCCGAGACCAAGTCCCGAAGGAGAGATTGCAACGAAAGTCATTGTTAAAGATGGTAAAGAGTACACTTTCCAATTTGGTAAAGATTTGCCTCCTGAAGTTGCAACTTCCTTGGAAAAGGTGGTGAAAGAAAATTTGGATGTCTTCGCTTGGTCTGACGAAGATATCACCGGAGTCAATCGGGATATCATTGAGCACAGTTTACTTGTAAACCCGAAGGCCCGGCCTGTTCGGCAAGGACTCCGGAAGATGTCCGCAGAGAGAGCTGCTCTGGCTAAGGACGAAGTTGAAAAACTGTTGAAGGCTGGGATTATCAGAGAAGTGGCTCACACAGAATGGTTAGCCAACCTAGTCTTTGTCAGAAAGAAGTCTTCCAGGAAGTGGCGCATGTGCATTGATTTCACATCCTTGAATAAGCATGCCCACGTGACCCCTACCCCATGCCCCGAATTGATCAACTGGTTGACTCCACTGCAGGTTCGGAGTTATTAAGCTTCCTTGACGTGTATTCTGGTTACCATCAAATATGGTTGAAGCGCGAAGATGAAATCAAGACAAGCTTCGTAACTCCTTCGGGAGACTTCTGCTATGTAAGAATGCCCTTTGGCCTAAGAAATGCCGGGGCTACTTTTTCAAGATTAGTTGCTAAGGCTCTAGGTCATCAACTAGGTCGCAATGTGGAGGCCTATATGGATGATATTGTAATAAAGAGTGCTTTAAAGCACCAACATAGCCTAGACTTAGCAGAAACATTCAATAGCCTTCGGGCATGTGGGATCCGTCTTAACCCCGAAAAATGTATATTCGGAGCTAAGACTGGAAAATTGTTAGGGTATTTAGTTTCAAGCAGGGGAATTGAAGCTAGCCCTACTCAAATAACTGCGCTGCAGAAGATGGCTCCTCCGGAGAATTTAAAGCAAGTGCAAAAGCTGACTGGTCGTCTGACCGCACTTAGCAGGTTTTTATCAAGGTCTGCGGAGAGGAGCTTGCCGATATTCAAAGCTTTGAAAGGGTCCGAAGATTTTGCATGGACACCGGAGTGTCAGAGAAGCTTCGAATATATTAAAGATTATCTCAGTAATCTTGCTACACTCACGGTGCCTACTGCGGACGAAACCCTACTCCTGTACCTTGCAGCTACAGGTTCAGCTGTCAGCGCAGTCCTTGTCAGAGAAGTGGATTTCAATGGGAAGGTTGTCCAAAATCCTGTTTATTTTGTATCCGAAGCATTATCAGGAGCGAAGACAAGATACTCCGAACTTGAGAAGTTCGTTTATGCTCTGATAATGGCTTCGAGGAAGCTAAGACATTATTTTTTGGCTCATAATGTAATTGTACCAACTTCGTATCCTTTAGGAGATATGCTCCGAAGCAAAGATTCCACTGGAAGGATTGGAAAGTGGGCAGTCGAGCTAGCACCCTTTGGCATATCTTTTTTGGCAAGGACAGCTATCAAATCCCAAGTCCTAGCAGACTTCGTAGCAGAGTGGACTCCACCTGCGAATTTGACTCCGGAGAAATGAAGTGACGGAGTTTGGACTGTTTACTCCGATGGGGCTTTCCAAGCATCCGAAGCAGGCATTGGGGCAGTGTTGATTTCACCGTCAGGGCAAAGAGCAATGTACTCCGCAAGACTCAACTTTAAGTCTACCAATAATATAGCGGAGTACGAAGGGATTTTATTGGGACTCCGGAAAGCACGTGCTCTAGGGGCTACAAGAATAATTATAAAGACAGATTCTCAGATAGTAGCAGGGCACGTTGACAAAAGTTTTCAAGTTCGGCATCCACAACTTGCAAAATACTTAGAAGAAATCCGTAAAATCGAAGCACACTTCAAGGGTATTTCCATTCGGAGTATACCAAGAGCAGAAAACGTGCAAGCGGATATCTTAGCGAAGGCTGTAGCCGGAGCTGTGGATGTGCCTGAAGAAGCTTTCTACGAAGAACTCAATATACCTTCGGTGCCACAAATTGCCTCTGCGGAGATTCTTTGCATTCCTAGTGCAGATTGGAAAGATTCGATCATGGAACTCTTGCAAGGAGGAACAAATTTGCCCGAAGAGCCCCAGTTGTCAAGATTAAAGCTCAGAGCCAGAAACTATCAGTTAATCAACGGTATATTATACAAGGCCGGAGTATGTTCCCCTCTACTCCGATGTATATCTCAAGCCGAAGGCCAAGAAATTCTTCGAGAAATTCATGAAGGCCTTTGTGGAAGCCATTTAGCCCCTAGAGCTCTGGCAGGAAAAACACTTCGCCAGGGGCTTTATTGGCCCACAATAACAGCTGATGCGGAGAGCTTGGTCCGCACATGTCAAGGATGCCAGTGGATGGGTCGACGGAGTCATCGCCCACCAACAGCTCTTCAAGTCATTGCTCCGGTATGGCCTATTGCCAGATGGGGTATGGATTTAATTGGCCCCTTTCCGTTAGCAAAGGGAAATCTGAAGTTCGCAGTGGTAGCTATTGAATATTTTTCTAAGTGGGTGGAAGCAGAACCCTTAACAGCTATCACTTCGAACAATGTGCAGAAATTCTTCTGGAAGAACATTATTTGTCGGTTCGGAGTGCCTAGATACCTCACAGTTGATAATGGAACACAGTTCGACGCAGAACCCTTCAGGAAGTTTTGCGAAGACCTAGGCATTCAGCTATGTTTTGCTGCAGTGAGGCATCCTCAGTCGAATGGAGCCGTAGAACGAGCCAATGGAAATATTTTATCAGGGCTAAATCGAAGAATAGTAGGATTAGCAAAGGGACTGTGGACCGAAGAGCTTCCGAAGATTCTGTGGTCCATTCGGACTACGCAAACAAGGTCCACAGGTTTTACTCCGTTCAGACTACTATTCGGAGATGAAGCTATGACTCCAACGGAGCTCAAAGGGGGATCATTTCGCAGCACCGAACCGGACATTGAAGAAGAAAGACAAGCTTCGTTAGACTTATCAGAAGAAACAAGACTTCGAGCTGTAGCTAATTTATCAAAGTATCATAAGCAGACGAAGACTTGGTATGACCCAAAGGTTAAGCTCAATGAGTTAAGGCCGGGTCATCTTGTTCTACGAAGCTTTATAGCACTAGGGAAGTTAGGGAATAAATGGGAAGGTCCATACCTAATTGTCCGTTCAGGGCGCCCTGGTTCGTTTAAATTAGCTAATTTAGAAGGTGAAGAGTTAGCACATACTTGGCATGCGGAGCACCTAAAGCGATACTTCGCATAAGGGCTCCTTGTAATTCGCTTGTAATCATCTCCTAAATTAATAAAGCATATGACCCTGATAGTTGCCTTCCCCTCATAGACTTCCAGCTTCCAAGTGGACGCACTGGAACCGCGGGGTCGACCGAGAGGGAAGTGTCATTAAGCTGAGTTGTATTTTCGGACTTCGAACCCATAAAGTTCGAAGCATCCGACGTGGGGGCTGACATAATCCGGAGCCCAGGCCACCGGCTTGTAGGCATCCGTAAAAGAGCCCAAAACCACACCCTACGGAGTCCAAGCCATTGGCTGGTAGACTTCCGTAAAAAGAGCCGAAGGTGGCCAAAAACCTACGGAGTCCAGGCTGCAGCTGGTAGACTTCCGTAAAAAGAGCCGAAGGTGGCCAAAATCTGCGAAGTCCAAGCCATTGGCTGGTAGACTTCTGCAAAAAGAGCCAAAGGTGGCCAAAATCTGCGAAGTCCAAGCCATTGGCTGGTAGACTTCTGCAAAAAGAGCCGAAGGTGGCCAAATTATACGGAGTTCAAGCCATTGGCTGGTAGACATCCGTAAAAAGAGTCCAAAGAGACCATTGCAAACTCCGAACCATTGGTTCATCAGAGATCGCAAAAATAAGCCGAAGGTGGCTAAAGCAAAACAGCATTTGAGCCATGAGCTTCGAATGTCTGTTAACATAGTCCAAAGTGACAAATTTTTTAAGACACTAAAGTGTCCTGAAAGTTATCTCAAGTGATTTCTTTCATAAAACAAAGGTACTAAATTACCATTCTTCTGACTACAAATAGTCGAAGACATTTCATAAGATTTTAAAAAAGATCTTTAAATGACAGAGGGGCTCCGAACCCCCAAAAAATTGTACTCCGAAGTTTTTTCTTTGCGCATAACCATCTTTGAATACATTTCGAAGTTGCTTATACCCAAAGAGGGGCTAGTAAACATGGAGACAATTTTAAATCGGCATTCATTATTGAAATAAAAGTGTTTACAGATTACACTATGAAAAATTGGTATCTATACCAAGAAGGAATCAGAGACCTCTTCGGTCCCGAGAGCTAGGGGTGGAACGACTAGTTCCAACATCGGAAGTTCTAAGAACTTTACGTTTAACTCTCTTCCTCCCCCTCGAAGCTCTAAAATCCTTCTGCTCTTGTTGAAGCTCGGCCCAAGTTCAAAGCCGTTCGGGCTTCTTTCCCAGCTTCTAAGATCTTCAGATCTTTTATTTCGAGCTTCACCTTCGTCTTCAGACCAAATAGTGTCTTCAGAAGACGAGGTGTTTGCGTCAACCTCTTTCTCTTCCTCTTTAATATAAGACAATACGTCTTTGATTACTTCGGGCGCAATTACGCCGGAGTCATCTCGAGGAATAAGAAATCGAGGACGCTTATAACTCTTTAGAAGTTCGAAGGTGTTCCATAATGAGCGAAGTTCATCGTTAAGCTCTAACACTTCGATGTCTTCCATAAGAGGCAAAGCCTAAAAATATGACAAACAAGATTTTCATTGATAAATGTTTACAAGCATGAGCTTTACATAGTCAAAAAATCCTAAATAATTCCTAAACCTGCGGGTTTGGAGGAGGCTGACTGCTCGAAGCTTGGCTCCGAACTTGCTTCTGGCGTTGGCCTTCATCGATCCAAGCCTTGATCGCGGAACGACCTTCGGCTCTCCATGAGGTTTGAAAGGCTCGCCAGGTGGCAGTCACGCCTTCGGAAGGATTCAAAAGCCGCTCGTCGTCGAAGATAATGGAGCCCTCTGCGCTTGGAGTAATTGTTCGGCCCAAATCCTCGTAGTAACGAAGTAGTCCGAGGGCAGACACTTGTCCGGAGAGTTCTCCATAACGAATGCCTGCCATCTTCATTTGCTTCGCTGCTCCTTGGATCCTTTTTAGCCGGCGCAGCAGAGTCACGTTGTCATCTGAAGGAAGTGATCCAGTAGTACCGAAGTACTCCAGAACACCTAGCATCTGTTCGATGACCTCCGTAGCTACCTTCTCCGACTTGAGCTTTTCTTCAGTTAGTGCATCCTTGCTCGAAGTCGTTTCTGCCAAAACTCCAGAAATCCTAGCATTCTCCGTAGTTAAAATATTCTTCTGGTTTATGAGTTGGCTAGCTTCCTCTTGGAGCCTTACAAGTTCGGACCCAGCACTAGCATGCTCCAACCGCACCTTTTCAATTTCAGCCCGAAGCACGATTCTTTCTGCTTCGAGCTCCTTATTAGCAGCCTCCAAGCCTTGTCTGGCCCTACGCTCCGTTGAAATCACATTATCCATTTGAAGTACTCTAGCTTTGGAGAAAGACAAGTTGCGTTTAAGAGCTTCATTTTCTTCCCGAAGCTGAGCAATTTCATTCTCGCTTGATAAAGTTGCAGCGCGGGCCAAGACTGCTTGCTGAAAAAAGAAAAAACTAAAGTAAGAAATTATTCATGTTTAATTTGCTGCTGGTTCGAAGATGTACTTCGAACCCAATATAATTCGCTAAAGATATTGGCTCGAAGGTGCTCCGTACCTGTTAATCCGCTCGTTCCAGGGCAACGTTAAGCTCCGAACTCTTCGCCCTGCTTAATTTTGCTACCAGCTCTGTCTCCCCGACTTTGCGACTCACTCGACCTAAAGGTTTGAGCAGAGTCCGAAGCCCAGTTGGCTCCAAAAAAGGAGTCAAAAGAGGGAGCATTGCCGAAGCCCTTTGGTCATCCCTGCTTGACGAAGGTCCGGAGCGTTCTCCTGAGGTTCTTGGAACTTCAGAAGATGGCCCCCCCTCAGTTGATTCACTTTCATCTGTTGACTCAGACGAAGTTGATCCTTGAGTAGGGAGAGGCTCTATGTGTCTTTTATCCCTTCCAGGCCCCTGTTGAGCGACCTCTGGGTGCGGCTCCGAAGTTGTCGAAGGCCCTTGAATTGGATCTTCGCGTTGTACTTCTACAGAAGGAAGCTCTGCAAAAGCAAAGGTATTATACATTGTATAATTTTGCAGAAAATAATAAAAGAATTATGCGAAGTTTACCTTCGACATTCTGGGGGAGGTCGAGCACTGGACTGCTCGGAGGATCAAAGGTGAAGTCATCATCTGAATCCACAGTTAAAACTTCAGCTGCCGGAGTATCTCCGTGAGCAGTCCTCCCCTCATCCACAACTGAAGTTGTAGGAACTTCAACTTCATCTTCGCCCATAGGGGCTTCGATTTGCTCCTCTTGAGTATCCGGAGCTCTCACTTCTTCAATGTTAGCTTGAGGCTCCGGCATAACTGCAGTATCTTCAATGTGAATATTTTGTTGAGCTGCATCTTCATCAATCAATCTCACTAATAATATACCTTCATCTTCTTTAGAACCGTAGATTGAGGTTCTTGAGCTCGAAGGCGCAGGATTCGAAGGTGCGAGATTTTTTGGCTTCCGAGCCACCTTCTTCACCGGAGTCTTTGCGGAGCTCGAAGCTCCGGCTTCAGCCATCCTTTTCTTGGGTCCTTTTTCCAAAGGCACCCAGTCCATCAGAGGGGGCGGAGTCAACTCCAACATTCCCCATACTCTGTTAAACCTCTCCCAACTCCCGACCAATTTAACTCTCCATTCTTTTTTAGTCGGAGTTGGGGCACCCAAAATCTTTTCCGAAGCCCTTACAATTTGCTCTGAAGTAATAGGGGCTGAAGAAGCTAAAAAATAAATCAAATTAGTCTTTCTTCGAAGTAAATATGTATAATGCATGTTGGTTTCGAAGTTACCTGCAGGGCTCGAAGTTAAGTTGATCTTGCGGAGACCGCCTTCCGAATCATCCTCGAAGACGATAGGCCAGTTGGCCATCAGCGGAGGAATTTGCAGTCCGAGGAATTCTTCGGCTAAGTCCCGCATGCTTAACCTTCGGCTAATCTTTTGAAGAAGGTTAAGACGAGCTTCGAGTAGGCCTTCGTTGGGCTGCACTAAGGCTTCTTTCCAGAATTGAATTTCTTTAAGGGGCCCAGCCAGAGGACTGCTTGCTCCAACTTCGGCATAGAACCATCTCAGAACCCAATCAGTGTACCATCTAGCATTGATGGCCTTGGCAGGAAACTGAAGGGCATATTCATCCCGAAGCCTAAAGTCGATAGAGCCGAAGGATATCACCACTTTCTCACCTCCAGAGCCTACGAAGGTCTTCGGCTGGCAAGTTGCTCTATGAAGTGCAGCGAAGATTTCTGCCCTCCCCTCACAACCTTCGGCTCTTAGTGCCCATTCAAAGATAGCTAATCTAGCTACTGCGTTCGGAGATAATTGGGGGAGGGTTACATGGAACAGATCAAGTACCTCCGCCAGGAAGTCCACTGCAGGGAGGCCCAAGCCAGCTTCGAAGAAGGCTTCGAATACCACTACTTCTCCGGGTCTTGGCGATGGAATTGATTCTTTGCCCGGCTTCCGGATCCTAACTCCATTGCTAATTTTTTCCCCCGCTGTGATTGCCAATGATTCTCTCTTGCAGGTAGAAGGCCCCAACTCAAAAGACTGATCCAAATATTTCGTCGATGGCGGGCACAGACCTTGGTCATCGGCGATTTGGGGATTTCTCCCCCCCTGCCGCCATGGATGTCGCTGCTGGCATCGGAGGCGCCGCCGCCAACGCTGCTGCCGCTGCTGCTGCGGCCGCCTGCTGCCGGGCCAAGGCCGACGGAGGTGCAGATCCTTTAGTCTTCACCATCGCGACCGCCGGATTGCTCTGAGGAAATGGAGGCTAGGGCTCAAGAACTCAAAGGGCTAAAAATTTTTTGATTGCAAGAACGCGATGAAAAGGTAACCAGGTAACTTCTAGGCCTTCTATTTATAGCCTAGATTTCACTTTTTTACCGTTAGTTCGTGTCATTTCGCATTCCTGCCGTTACTTTTCCCTGAGATTAACGCTTACTACAGTTTCCGTTAGAAACAAAAACTTAACGGCTATTTTCTCTAAGTCTAAAAGACTTTCGAACTTCTTGAGTCGGTTCTAAGATAGTTCGAAAAGCAATTACTTTAAGACTGATTCAAAGTTCATATCTTCGTGCATTTCGGAGATAAAATAAAAACCAATAACCCCTATGTTTGGTTATCTTTTCCTTCCGTATACTGCTCTCCTAACGTTATAGGTAAAACGGAGAAGCGTATTCGAGGGGCTACTGTTGGGGGAAAATATCTCATCTTCGGGGTTATTGCCGAAGCAACATAAAGGCAGACAGCGGATTCGAAGGTTCCCAGACGATCATCTTCGAAGATACCCGGAACCAAGTTCGAAGTACGAAGATAGGCATTGGTTCGGAGTACATCTTCGAACTAAGGCCCTTCAAGATCTTTTCTGCCAGCTAAGATGGAAGACTTATCTTCTTTCTCATTAGATTAGTCGTTTACCATTTTAGCCCTATTAAGGGAACCGAATAGTTTCCACTATGTCGGTTGTAATAGAGGGGTAAATAGGTCTTTTCCTTAATGTTTGGGCCTATAAATACCCCCCATTTCACTCTGTAATACGGACGGAATACAAGTTATTCAATACACACATTCGAACTATTCTAAGTTATTATCCTTTCGGAGGCTTAGAACAGTTTGCTTCGCAAACATTTCGTTTGTTAGTTTCTTTTCCACAGAAACCTGTTAGCGTAATCTTTTACGCCAACAGCGGGTTTTATTGGTCGACTATGACTGAGGATTGTTTTAAGTATTATAGATTATGTGAAGCATGTCAAAGGTTTGGTAATATTTATCTTGCTCCAGCATCCTTACTTAATCCTATTATCAAACCATGGCCATTGCGAGGTTGGGCCTTGGACTTCATCTGCCAAATAAATCCTTCCTCTTCAAAAAGGCATCGGTTCGTGTTGATGGCTATGGATTACTTCACCAAGTGGACCGAGGTTGTGCCCCTCAAGAACATGACACAAAACGAGATAATTAATTTCATCTTGAAGCACATTATACATAGATTCGATATTCCTCAAACCTTTACTACAGATCAAGGTGCTTTGTTTGTTTCTAAAGAGGTGTGTGATTTTGCCGAATTTTGTGGTATAAAGTTGATAAACTCTTCACCATACTATGCTCAGGCCGAGTCCACTAATAAAATTGTGATTAAACTCATTAAGAAAAATATTGAAGATTTTCCTAGAAGGTGGCATGAAGTGCTTTCTGAGGCATTATGGGCATGTAGAATTGTGAAGCATGGTGCCACCAAGGTAAGTCCATATGAGTTGGTGTATGGATAAAAAGCCATTTTACCTGTAGAGGTGAATCTTAGCTCTTTGAGATTACTTAAGCAAGATGGCTTATCGGTCGATGAGTATGAAACTCTTTTGAAGGACAATTTGGAAGAGGTGACCGATAAGAGATTAAGAGCTCTAGAGGCAATAGAAAGAGACAAGAGAAGAGTGGCTAGATCTTACAATAAGAAGGTGAAAGCAAAATCATTTCATGTTGGTAACTTGGTTTAGAAGAAGATTTTGCCTTTAGGCACTAAAAGTCCAAAGTTTGGTAAATGATCGCCTAGTTGGGAAGGTCCTTTTAGAGTGGTTGAAATCGCTCCAGGTAATGCATATTTGCTAGAGTCTCTACAAGGAGAGCGATTTCATAGAACTTTGAATGGTCGATATTTGAAAAAGTACTTCCCAAGTGTGTGGAAAAACACTTGAAGTGTCGAAAGGTTGATATGGAGTATATCACCCTCAGCTCATTGTGCTTTTGGCTCACTAAGTTTTCCAAAACGCAGGGGCATGTGTTGATAGCAAAAAATAGCATTAATGGTCAAAATTGTCAAAATATCAATTTTGGTAATTATGGGCCGAAAATATGCCAAGACCTGGCACAAGCCGGTCCAACCGGCCATGTAGGCTCGATCAGACCGGCCATATGGATCCAGTCAGACTGGCCCAAATCTGAGTTCGAGTAAGATTAAGTGATTTCGGGGTATTTTTATCCCTAATTAATTATCTAACTCAAATTAGAGCACATGCACGTCATGTCCAACCTATAAATATAGGGGCTTCCTTACATTGAATCGTACCTTTACTTTTCAATCTACTTCCTTGCCCTAGGATTAGTTTAGCATGTCCATCTTTGTTAGTTTGTGATGTAAACCATCCATTTGTTGCGTCATAATCATGATAAGCCTTGTTGATTTGCCTGTGAATCACCTGTTTAATCCACGTAACGGATTTTTATCGTTTTATCGGTTTTTATTGGTAATTCTGTCTCTTGGCCGAATTGCCTCTGATCATTTGGAGTTTGGCAGTGTTTTTCATCTCATCTTCTTCGCCAAAGATTATTGCATCTATCCATTACCAACAAGGTGGTCGCCGGAGTCTGGAGATCACCTTCTAGGGCCTGTCGGACTGACCGAAGGCAACACCCCGGTCAGACTGGCCCATTCCGTGCCGTCATCTGACGTGCCGGCACGCAGCGGTCTGACCGGCGACACGAGGTAGGTCAGACATGGCTTCGCAGGAGGCCTTGAAACCCTTTGCGCCGGATGTTGGAGCCTATCATGTGGAGCCCTTTACGCCATTCGGTCTGACTAGAGACCACTCTTTGGTCTGGCCACCCAATGGCTGGAGGCTAGACCAGACACCAGAGTACCCCTCCGGAGCCCTTCGAATACGCTCGGTCCGATCGAAGGCTTCACTATCGGTCTGACCAACTGAAGGTCGAAGAGACCCCTTCGGACACCCCTTCACACGGTACGCCGAAGCCCTTTCGGCCAAACCCTTCACACCACCAGTTCGACCGGCGGTATAGAATCAGTTTGACTGGCCTGTCTTGGCCGGTCTGACCGCCAACTTAGCTTCGGTTCGACCAGCCCTAAATTGGTCGGTTGGGTACTTTCATCTACTACTCGGTTAGTTAAATAATATTTTTATTATTGTTTAATTGTCTGGTGACTCCACCCTCCCTTGTCACTATAAAGTGTCGTCGGAACGCGACGTAGGCATTGTGTCATGCCTAGCGTTGTTCCAAGGTATCCATACGCTTTTGGATCATCGAATCGGTGTCAGTGAGTTATTACTTTGATAGATAGGTTTTAGTGTCAACAGAAGGTAATTTTCCTAAAAATCCTAAAACCAACAAAATTCACATTAGAGAAACCTCTAATATAAAGAGATGATGATTCACAATACCAAATGTCAAATTCTAAAGTTTGCTTGAGATACCTTAGGATGCGCTTCACGGCTTGACCATGTGAAGATCTTGGAGACACTTGAAAACGAGCACATAGACATATGACGAAGTGTATATCTGGTCTTGTGGCCATAGAGGAGGGAGCCGATCATGCTCCAGAACCCTTTTTGATCAACTTCTTCTCCATCTTCGTCCGGGTCAAGTGCAACTGAGGTATCCATAGGAGTGGTTAGCGGCTTCGCATCACTCATGTCAAAGCACTTTAGTAGATCCTTGGTGTACTTCGTCTGATGAACAAAGGAACCTTGTTTACATTGTTTGATTTGCAAACCAATGAAAAATTTGAGCTCTCCAATCATCGACATCTCGAACTCCTTGCTCATAGAATCGATAATTTGCTCAAGAGGCTGATATCGCTGAATGCGAAGAGGAGCTTCTCGTAGAGAGAGAATCTCCCCCTCAACTATTGATTAAGTGTGATCGATGCTTACCTAAGTCGATGCTTTGGGACCTCTTACTAATGTAGAAGATGCAGGGTCTACTTCAGGGGTTGCCATAGTGGGTAGTAGGGGATCATCTTCATGCTCTTCGAAGTATGATGGATCTTCCTCTTCAAAAATAGTTTCATCTATATCCTGCTCACATTCCTTTACCTTTCACTCTACCTCTTTGATTGTTTCTGATGGTGATGTACTTGCGTTGCTTGGTCAAGGTGAAGCTAGAGAACCATGATGACTTCCCAATCATATGGCACGAACAACCAGAATTGATGATCCACTTGTTCTCTAGGCATCCGTATGCCACATACACATGATGAAATCATTTCGATCGCTCAGTGTTGGGGTAAGTGAAAAACATTATGGGAATTCAACACTGAGAAAATCAAGGGGTAGAAGTAAAATCAGTAGATTGCCTATGCATGGGATGCAAACCATGATAAAGAGTGCGCGGTCTACCAACTTGGCGAGAGACAAAATCATGACGAGGTCTCCAAATATGTCTAGACTTAAAACCTCTTACACGAGATCTAGCACCATATGAGTCATGGTATGATCTGTGTTGGGCTAAGCCTCTATCATAAAAATGTGGAGCCTTAGTAGCATGGGGATGAAAGTGAGAGACAGGCTCATGTATACCAACAGGTGGATGATACATGTCCCATGTACTTAACTCCCAAGAGCGTCGCTCATCCTTCATGCGACGATAGAAAAAACCAATCAAATAACCCACCCTCTAACAATAAGAACAATGAAAATTTTCTTAGGGGATTGGGCATTGGTCATTTGGGCATTCCTCACATGCTCTCTTGGTTTTAGCTGAGAAGCTCTCTTAGGTCGAGGAGGTACTTTCTTTTTGGAAGATTGGATGGGTTTTTTGGCTTTTGGTGAGTGGAGTGAACATTGTTTTCCCTTCCTATCTGGTATAGTTCTCTCAAAACTCAACCCTAGAGACAAGTCAGCCTTGTTGGCACACATCTTGGTCTTGGCCAAGAGCAAAAACACCCGACCATTTCCCTCAAGGCATTTGTTGACCACAGAGAGAAGGTACTCATTTTCTATCATGAGTTTTCAGCTTGCCCTCTAATAAAGAGTTTGTCCTGAAGGATAGTGCATGTGGAACATTCAGGCTGCACATCCTTCGAACTCCCAGCACTCTCCAATCTAGACTCTAAATCTTTAATATGCTTGTCTCTCAATTCAATACTTTCAGTAAGCAAGGGACACTTCAAACAAGCATCTAAGGGAGAGGATCTAGACTCTTCCTCAATGAGCTTTTTATCTGCAATCTCAAGCCGATCGATGACTTGAGCGTGCACAGAATATAGCTCGGCAAGCTCACCCAAGACAAAAATACAAGACTCACATTCGACATCATTTACCTTAGATCAAAACATGGCAAGTTCAGTAGAAGCAGTTTCATGTCTAAGTCTAAGATCTTTTAATTCATGAACAGTTGTCATAAGTAATCTATCCTGACTCACAAGAGAATCATTCAAAGAATCAACTTTAACAACAAGTTGGTCATAATATAGTGCTACCTATTTGGAGTTAGGCTCGATGTCACTATCGTTGTCATCTGCCATGAAGCAAAGGTCGTTGAAGTCCTTCACCTTATTTTCAGAATTCTCTCACAGTTCATCCTCGTTAGAGCTCGACTACGTGCTTGAAGAAGTATCAATGTCGCTTAGAGCCACTATGAAAGCTCTGGAACCCGCTTTGGCTGCTCTCTTAGACATCTTGTCTCCGTTCTTTTTGTGAAAAGGCTTTTTGTCTTTCTTGTAGTGTTTGTTACGGACAATCTCTTATCTCTTTTTAATCTTAGGACAATCGGCCTTGAAAAGAGATGTGTTTCCACACTCAAAAACACCCATGTGAGTCACCTCTCCTCTGATCCCATCTATCATTGTAAAACTGGGTGAACTTTTTGACAAAGAGAACAAGCTCTTCATCATACAAGGTGTCCACCTTCTCTTTTGTGATAGAAACCAAGGAAGATAGAGCAAAACCACCCATAAATGCACAAGTACCAGATGAACTAGCTCCAGTTGGGGTGCCACTGCTAGAACCAGAAACTAGTGCCATAGATTGTGGCAAAGAGTTCCCATGTCCTAATTGAGATGCCTTGGCAATCTCGGTGGACTTAAGCTTACTAAAGAGCTCGTTGCAAGTTAACGTGTTGTAACTTGATGACTCCTCTATACTATAGATCTTAACCTCCCATAATATGAGTAAGCTAAAGTTCCAATGGAGCGCAAATTGCTAACAATCCCATCAAATCTGGCAAACATGGCATCTACAGATTCACTAGGGCCTTGCACAAACATTTGATATTCTTGGTTGTAAGTGTTTTGGCGCATGGTCTTAATCTGAGTAGTTCCCTCATGAAAACAGCCAGTGTGGTCCAAATATCCCTAGAAGTTTGAAGGTGTTGAACCTTATCAAATTCATTCTAGCTCAAACTTGTGATAATATGTTCCTAGCTTTGCAATTAGAATCATATTGTTCTTTCTCAGTCTGAGTGGTATGAGTGTTAGGGATCGTAAATTGGGAATCAACAATGTCCCAAATTGCACTTTCTTGGCTTTGAAGATAAGCCTCGATGCACACTTTCTAGTATAAAAAATCACGCCCATCGAACAAAGGAATTTTGCTATGCCTATCCATATCGCCTATAGATCACAAAACCAGTTAAGCTCAACTAGTGATCTAACCTGGCTCTAATACCAATTGTAGTACCGAATTAGGCGACTAGAGGAGGTGAATAGGAGACTAAAAAAATTATTTCAAATAGATGACCTCTTTGTTTCACCCAATGCTCCTCTAAAGAAAAACTAGAACATGTGAACTAGAATACCAATGTAACAAAGAAAAACCAACTGATAGCAATTTTCACGTAGACCAATGAGGTAGCAGATGCACTCAAGAAAACTCAAGTACTACCAGTAGAAAAACACAGATAATTACTGCGTTGGCACACAAACTGAGAAACAACTCTGTATGAGACTACACCCTAGGTGGATTGAAAACCAGAAATCAGGTTCTGGCCGAGCACCTGTGCACTCAAGAAGATCAAGGAAAAACATGACTAATTTCTGTCCACGTCTGCTTTTAAACCAAGGGTGCAGAAAATAAACCATTCACGCGTTGGATTAATGCAACTAGGCTACTGTTGCAGTTACGTGGAGACAAAACAAGATATTAGAACAACTATCACTCAAAGTAGTTCTAATAGCATGAATCAGTCTGGTGCACGGGTATCGAGGTTAAGAGAAATGTTCAGCAGCGGAGAAATCAAACTTGAGATAAACCACGCACACAAAATGAGATAGAGAAAAACTGGTCAGAAAAACCTTCCTATGCGACAAAAACACTCGAAGCAACAACTAGAGAACTATTAGCAGAAGTCGGCGAAGAAAAAGGTTGTGGCCTCATACGCGGCAAGTGATAGATGTATGTGCAACCAAAATAGTTGTATATGCCGATCAAAACACATGTGCAGGCCTGCTATTCCTACCACTTCTCAGCACCATACGGAAGAAGCAACATCACATGCATTAAACAAATAAAAATCAAGTGATGATTTAATGTGCACGCAAATCGAGGTGACAAGTTGAAAGCAAAAGTCAGGCACGACTGCAATGCTTGTGTGCATATAGGTGAAGATACTCACACAAAAATTAGAGAAAAATGCTCGATGTTTGACGCAGAATAAAACATGCCTCGAGACTACTTCGGCAGAGAAAATGCTTATCTGCACACTTGAAGCTTCTCATAGATTAGCACGTAAATTAAGTCGAAATAAAAACTAGAACACACAACGATGGAATAATAACCCAATTCGTCAAAAAACAAAACCAGAAAACTGTGAAACACGGAGATAGAGACTTGTGTGCCGACCGAGGAGAAACCACTGGTGATGTGATAATAGAAGAAAATCATCGGCGACATGTTTAACAGAGCCAACTAGTAATGGCGGCGGTGGAAGAGGAACCACACATAAGGGAAAATGATCCATTTTTAAATAAAAGAAAATTGGATTGAAATTGGATGGAAACTCTAGTGGACTGTCCAAGGCTTTTTATAGCCTCTACAAAAATGGGAAATGACTAAGTTACCTCTAGGATTTTTACAGACTAAGGCTCAAAAGGGAAAAAATATAAAAACACATATTCTAGCTTTCGTGGATTCCATGGCTTCGCATCATGACCGTTGATCTTAGAATTGACGAATCGATGTAGACGACAGTTTTGAGCCGAAACCAATAACACATTTCCCGGTCTTAACACGTGTCCACCATCTCGTGATCTTGATTGCCAGCAAGTCTCTCTCGTTCTCGATCCCTCAAACCTTATCACTTGCACTAGTATCCCCTTTGCTTAACTTGGTCAACACATTATCTTCATAAACCTTAACCCATGACTTGCTTTATCTTTACATTTACCACAAGGATCTTCCTCAACTTCACCCGACCTCCTTAATTAATCATCCGACACAAAGCTCCCCACTTGGTCCTAATCACTTGCCGTTGACCATTGCGTAGCATCCAAGTCCTGCACACCATAAGACAAGCAAACATATTTCTTCCACACACACTGAACCCTTCGGTGAACACCATAAGATAAGCACAAGTCCAAACACCAAAACCAACATGCTTATCAATCACTCATCACTTAGATAAAACTAAGGCACATCTCAATTTGGTTTTTCATGGTCCTTCTTCAAGACACACTCTTAGCAATTCTGATCTTCCACTTGTCTGTCTTTGCGGAGAACAAATAGGTCATTAAATAGTGTTGGGGGAGATAATCCCAATGGCAGTTGGAAGCATGAAGAGCAGTACGGTCCGGAGGGGAGGCCATGTCCGGAAGGCCCGACGTCCTGTGCCGAAGGTACCTGCGGGCCCGAGGCAGGGAGGCCTAGGGGTCTTCGGGAGCTCCGAAGCGTACAGAAGGGGCCCTCGGACAAAGCGACCGGCAGGACGCCGGAGGCCAGCCTCCGGAAGGTGCGAAGGCTCCGGGGCACGACCGGACATCAGGAGATGACTCGGTCAAGGTGGCCCGGGGACAGGATCGCGATCGTCTGCGCTGTGTCGGGCGATCGCTGCAGCGCCCGACAGGGTTGATATGCTGTCAGAGTCGTGCCTTCCTGTTTGTACTGTGTAGCAGCTATTCTTGTTTGTATTACAAGCCTGTGTCAGGCCGAGTAACGGTTGGGAAGTTTTGGAGGCATTAGACCCTTCCGGGACGGGTTTCCCTATAAATGCCCCCCGTCTCTAGTTGTAATAACCACACGATCCAAGAATACAATCTGAGCCCTACACTCCATTACTCTCATCTTCCAAAAAAACTGTTGGCTCGATCCGTCATCCCAACAGTTGGCGCCGTCCGTGGGGATCCTAGTTCGAGAAGCTAGCGTCCTCTACATCCATTCACAGATATATGTCGGGTTGGAAGGGCGCGAGCATGGTTTCTCTGCGGCGGTCAGCCCGCACCGCCGGAGGTGAGCCTGCTCCAGTCGCCACTCCATATCCTCCAGCAGTCGCGTCCGTCGAGGCGCATACCATAGAGCCAAACCAGGCTCCTGGGGGGATGCCGGAGGCTCGGGGTCCTGCTGGCTATGCGGAGCCAGCCTATGTCAACCCCTCAGGGCCCCAGGAGGGGCCTTTTGAGGTGCACCCACCGTGCAGGCCCCCGGCGGTGGCCCTCCGGACCAACTACGTTCGCTCGCAAGACCCGGAAACTGCCTCCGGAGGAAGCGGGAGCCAGGCTGATGCCCTGGTAGCCGAGAATGCCAGATTGAAGGTGGAGCTAGCCCAATGGTGCCAGGAGGCGTCACTCCGCCCTCCGGAGCCCTCCCGAGTGATGGGGGTCACGGCAGTGGCCTTGAGCGATGACGAAGACCATGTGGAGGAGGAGAACACATCGTACGACGAGGAGTCTCCCCTATACCCCGAACTCTAGAGGGTGCGGTTCGACTTGAAGTTTCATGCCGCCAAGCTCCCTAAATACTCTGGGGACTGCGATCCTGGAGAGTTCTCCCGCTCATACGCTCTAGCAATAGAAGCGTGCGAGGGGAGCCACGACACCATGGCCAAATGCTTCCCTCTGGCGCTCGATGGAATTGCTCTCCGATGGTTCTGGTCACTGCGGCCCGGAACCATCCGTTCGTGGGATCAACTGAAGAAGAAGTTCGTCAACAACTTCCAGGGGACCTTCGTGGCCCCGATGTCAACCGGGAGCCTCTTTCAGGTGAAGCAGCAGTCCGGGGAGACGCTGTGGCAGTACTCTCAATGCTTCGCACACACCAAGGCCCAGATCAAAGGACTCTCAACCTCCTTGGTCATCGATGCCGCCCGGGAGGGCGTCACCCACCCGGGCCTCCTCGACAAGCTTCATCGGAAGCCGATTTCCTCGGTGGCACAGCTCATGACATACTTTGAAGAATATGCCCGGTCCGAGGAGGGCCAGCTGCGCCGATAGGCGATGATTGTCCCCGTCCAGGCTTCAAACGCCAAGATGTACGAGGCGTCTCCTGATCTCGACCGTGGGGTCCGTCTCGCTCTAGATCTTCGTCGTCAAGACTTAGGCCGCTAAGACTCTGTTCATCGGGACTCTCGGCGGGGTTGAAAGCATCTTCGAGGGGAAGTCCTCAGCATTACCCCGAGGGGCCCTGCCAAGCACCCGCACACATCCGGCGGAGGGCGTCCCTCCAGAGCCAGGGCTCCCCCAAGGGCATTCCCCGGAGGGGCAGCTCTCTACTACAGCGTCCACGGTGAGAACCGAAGCCATGACCCCGACTCCTGCCGGACCATCCTCGCCCTCCGGAATGACTACCTCGAGCGAAACTCCAGCCGCGTCTCCACCGACAAAGGAGCTCCTGTCCCCTGCCCCGACGCCGTCTAGGTAGTCGGGCGCCGGGACGAACCAGAGGCTCTAGGCCTAGCTCCGGAACTCGGCAGGGTCCAGGCCCCCAAGCTCGAGGACGGAGCGGACCGAGGGAAGTGGGTGGTCCTTCCCATATCCAGAGGAGGAGTTCTGGGAGCCATGTCCAAGCGTCAGCGAAGGGACTACATCCGGTAGCTCGGACATATTGGCACCTCAATCTTCTCCACGCTTCCCGAATGGTCCCACGTCCCCATCTCCTTCACTGCCGAGGATGCCGCCAGCGTCATGTTACCGCACGCTGATCCCCTTATCATCTTCGTGCAGGCTTTCGACCAACTGTGTCTTTCCCAGAAGCACTTGCTGTCGGCCTCCCGGCCGCTCCAGGGTTTCGCAGGGCCGCCACTCGATGCTCTCGGCCAGATCAGGCTGGAGGTGACCTTCGGAGAATTCCCCCTTCGCCGCAGCGAGGAGTTCATCTTCGACGTCGTCGACGCTCCGTACGCCTACAACGCCATCTTTGGAAGGGGAATGCTCAATCGCTTCGGAGGAGTGCTATCAATCCTGGGTGATCAGGCCGTGGCCCGCCAGGTCGAGTATGGCCACTCGGCCCCGTTGGAGCCAAGGCAAGTCCGCGGAAGCTCGGGAGAAGCCGGATGGCCAGGCGCCAAAGATGCTCCTCTGAAGGGGCCCCAGCCAAGCCGCTCCCAGAAGGAGAAATTGTCACGAAGATCCTGATCGAGAATGGGAAGGAGTGCCCAATCCATTTCGGAGGCAGCCTTGAGCCAAAGGTGTCAGAGCAGCTCAAAGAGGTCATCCGCAACAACCTAGACATCTTCGCGTGGTCCGACGAGGACATACCAGGCATCGACCGCTCGATTATCGAGCATTCTCTGGCGGTCGACCCGAAAGCTCGCCCGATACGCCAGGGCTTTGAAAGCTGTCCATCGAGCGAGCTGAGCTTGCCAAGACCGAGACTGAGAAGTTGCTTCGACTGGGGGTCATTCGGGAAGTTAGTCACACCGAGTGGTTGTCTAACCCAGTGTTTGTCCAGAAGAAAACATCTGGCAAATGGCGCATGTGTATCGACTTTACTTCTCTGAATAATTCTTGCCCCCGTGACCCCTACCCCATGCCTCGCATCGACCAATTAGTTGATTCTACTACTGGTTTCGAGCTCCTCAGCTTTCTCAACGCCTATTCGGGGTATCACCAGATTTGGTTGAAGTCGGAAGATCAGGTCAAAACGAGCTTCATTACCCCCTCGGGAGTGTTTGGCTATGTTCGGATGCCCTTCGGCCTCCGCAATGCCGGAGCCACTTTCTCAAGATTAATATCTAAGGCTCTAGGCCACCAGAGCGGCCGCAATGTCGAAGCTTATATGGATGACGTTGTTATTAAAAGAACAGACAAGAATTGTCATAGCGCGGACATAGCTGAAACATTCAACAGCCTCCAAAAGTGCGGGATCCGCCTTAATCCGGAGAAGTGTGTTTTTGGATCACGTGCAGGGAAGCTACTGGGGTATCTAGTTTCCAGTCGGGGTATTGAAGCCAGTCCAACATAAGTCAGCGCACTGCAAAACATGTCTCCCCCTCAGAATTTGAAGAAGGCACAAAAGCTAGCCGGACGCTAGGCCGCTCTTAGTCGTTTCTTGGCAAGATTGGCTGAGAGAAGCCTGCCCATTTTCAAGGCGCTGCGAGGCTCCAAAGACTTCGAATGGACTCCCGAATGTCAAGACTGCTTCGACAAGATAAAAGAATACCTTGCCGACCTCGTGGCCCTTGCAACACCCCGGGCTGGCGATCCCCTTCTGGTCTACCTCGCTGCCTCCAGCAGTGTGGCATGCGCGGCCCTGATTCAAGAAGAAGAGATTGGCGGGAAACTGGTACAACGGCCTGTCTACTTTGTATACGAAGCATTCTCCGGAGCAAAAACTCGGTATTCCGAGCTTGAAAAGGTGGCGTATGCTCTCGTCATGGTGTCCCGGAAGCTTCGACATTACTTTCTGGCCCACGATATCATTATTCCAACTGCATATCCCTTGGGCGACATGTTCCGGAATAAGTACGCAACCAGACGAATTGGAAAGTGGCCGGTGGAGCTTGCTCCGTTCGGGATCTCCTTCATGGCTCAGACTGCCATTAAGTCTCAAATCCTCACCGATTTCATCATTGAATGGACGCCTGCAGTCGGTCATGTCAGTATCAAAGCAGGCGAAGGGGTGTGGACCATCTATTTGGATGGCACCTACTAGGCTTCAGGAGCTGGTGCCGGGGCGGTGATCGTTTCTCCCTCCAGTCAGTAGGCTTTATATTCCGTCCGGTTGAACTTCAAAGCTACAAACAATATTGCCGAGTATGAAGGAGTGTTGGTGGGTCTTCGCAAGGCGCACGCGCTCGGAGCCGCCCGTGTGGTTGCCAAGACCGATTCTCAAGTCGTCGCCGGACACATAGACAAGAGTTTCCAGCCCCGGCACCCTGATCTGGCCGCCTATCTCAAAGCCATTCAGAAATTTGAGACATCTTTCAAGGGAATATCCATCCAGGGCATACCAAGAAGTGAGAACTACCAAGCTGACGTCCTCGCTAAAGCTGGTGCTGGCGGTCAAACTCTCCTGCCCGCCGCCTTTTTTGAAGAACTCGCCGAGCCATCGGCGTCTCTCCGCGTAGAAGTATCGTCCCCTGCGCCGATGGATACCCCGGCGCCCCCTCGGTCGCCGATGGGAACCCCGGTGCCCCCTTGGCCGGCTGCAGTCCTTTGCACGGCCAATGGAGATTGCCGAGAGCCCATTCTACGAGCACTCAATGGCGATATGGATGACCGACCTAGTCCGGAGCAGGCGCGGCTTCAACTCCACGCTAGATCTTATCAAGTCATCGATGGCATCCTGTACAAGTCGGGTGTATGCTCCCCGCTGCTTCGATGCATCTCTCACCCGGATGGGCTAATAATGCTCCGAGAAATCCATGAGGGCCTGTGTGGTAGTCACTTAGCCCCTCGAGCACTTGCCGGGAAAACCCTCCGACAAGGTGTGTATTGGCCCACAGTCGTCACCGGCGCTGAGGATCTGGTGCGCACCTACCAAGGGTGCTAATGGATGGGGCGACGGAGCCATAGGCCCCCGGTCAGCCTACAGCTCATTGCGCCTGTGTGCCCTCTAGCTCGTTGGGGGATGGACCTCATTGGACCATTCCCGAGAGCAAGGGGCAACCTGCGCTTCGCCGTCATTGCCGTCGAGTATTTCTCTAAGTGGGTCGAGGCTGAACCATTGACTTCCATTACCTCCCGAAGCGTCCATAAATTCTTTTGGTAGAATATAGTTTGCCGCTTTGGAGTACCCAAACAACTTACGCTGGACAACGGCACTCAGTTTGATGCTGGCTCCTTCAAAGCATTTTGCGAAGAATTGGGAGTCCAGCTATGCTTCGTGGCGGTTCGGCATCTCCAGTCAAATGGGGCTGTCGAGAGGGCTAATGGGCATATTCTCTCCGGCCTCAATAAACATATCGTGGGTTTAGCCAAGGGATTGTGGCCCGAGGAGCTGCCTAAGATCCTGTGGTCCATTCAGACCACCCGTTCCCGAGCTCCCGGGTTCACCCCGTTCCGACTTCTATTTGGCGATGAAGCAATGACCCCGACGAAGCTTCGAGCTGGTTCGCTGCGGGTCACAACTCCCGAGACCAATCAAGAGCGCGCCGTCTCCCTCGACCTTATGGAGGAATCAAGTCTCCGAGCCATCGCCAACCTTTCGCAGTACCAGAAGCAGACGAAGGCTTGGTATGACCCCAAGGTCAAGCGCAACGAGTTCCAGCCAGGGCACCTCGTCCCGCGCGCGGTGGCCGCCCCGACGAAGCTGGGCAACAAGTGGGAAGGCTCGTACATCGTGACCGGCTCCGGGCGGCCAGGGTCCTACCGTCTAGCTACCTTAGAAGGTGAGGATCAGAAGCACACTTGGCACGCGGAGCACTTGAAACGCTATTTTGCATAATTTCATGGGTGTCTCCTGATGTTGGTCGATGTCAGCTACTGTTTTATCAAATCTTCAATTCAATAATAATATCGGGTGAACGTTTTGACCAAAGTGGATGCACTACGGTATCAAGCATAGTTTCACCAAGCTATTCGGGTTCCGAGCTCCGGCTCGACGCACCCCCTATTCGGGTTCCGAGCCCCGGCTCGACGCACCCCCAATTCGGGTTCCGAGCCCCGGCTCGACGCACCCCCTATTCGGGTTCCGAGCTCCGGCTCGACGCGCCCCCTATTCAGGTTCCGAGCTCCGGCTCGACGCGCCCCCTATTCAGGTTCCGAGCTCCGGCTCGACGTGCCCCCTATTCGGGTTCCGAGCTCTGGCTCGACGCACCCCCTACTCGGGTTCCGACCTCCGGCTCGACGCACCCCCTATTCAGGTTCCGGACCCCGGTTCGACGCACCCTCTTTTCAGGTTTTAACGCTCCAGCTTGGCGTACCCCTAGTTATTCTATCTTCCATTCTACTCATCCCAAATGCAGGCGGTTTGCGCCCAGTCGACAAGTCGTCTACCCGCAAAGGAGGGGGGAGAGGAAGGGCAGAGAAGAAAGGTTTCAATGATTTACATCATACATAGAGCGTATAGCGTACAACATCTGTTGCGAAATTAAGGCAAGGGGCTCCCGGAGGCTTCTAGCTGGTGGAGAATGCCGAGAGCAGCTACCCGGGCCGATACTTCACCGTATCTTGACACGGTGAAGCCTATCTGCCAGACGGCGGCATGAATGAATTTCAACCGACGGCTAAGGGGCTCTCGGGCGACGTCGAAGGCCGTGCAACCAGTGCCATAGCGCGCCAGTACTTTTCGAAGAGATGCCACAGCATCGGCCACCATCTTCTCCCCCTGAGCCAGCGCCTCGTTCGCCGCCTCATTACGGGCCAGGAGATCCACCGTGGTCAGCTCGAGCTGAAGCACCCGGGCCTCATGCGCTTCCGCGGTGGCCGCCTTCTCCCGAAGCTCCTCCACCCCGGAGACCTGAGCTTGAAGCGCGAAGACTTCCCCCTCGAGTCGATCCGCCTCCTCAGCCCGGGACCAGAGCCTCTCCACCTCCGCAGCTTGGGCCCGGAAGGCGTTGACCTCCGCTTCAATTTCGTCCACTCGGGCAACGCGAGCTCGAAGCCCTTCCAGTTCGGCGACTCGGGCTTTGAGGGCATCGACCTCCACGACCCGAGCCTGGAATGCCTCGGCCCTGGCGGCCTGAGGGTGAAGGACTTAGACCTCCGACTCCAGCACCCGGAGCCGGTCGATCTCGGCCGATTGCTCCTGGACCATCCTTTCGGCGGCCACCGCTCGACCAGAGAGCCCCGCAGTGCTGCTTTCCCGATGGCTGTGCTCGGGGAGCAGCGCCAGTAGCGAGCCCTGCGCTAGTGCGACTACCTGCACGTAAGATGATGGGTCAGAGTAGAAGAGGCTAGGGGCTCATTCCCAAGCGTCACGAAGGCATACCTGGCTCGCAGCGCTCTCAATTGCCCAGTCAAGATCGATGCTGTCCACCCTGCTGAGCTCGTCTATCAGCTCGGTCTCCCTCAAGCGCAGATAGAAATTGTGGAGAGGAGCTGTCCTCGCCGCGAAGTCTTCACCCTCCTCCAGGAAGGGGGTCAGGAGAGGCACGCTAGAACGCGTGTGCCTCGAGTCAGAGGGTGGTCGGACCTCGGCTTCCCGACCGGCCCCCTCAAAGACCTCTCCCGGAGCCTCCTCCAATTCTGCCTCGCCATCCAGCCCCGGGGCTCCCGCCACATTCGCGGGGACTTCGGGCCTCGTGTCAGCAGTGCTCTCGGAGAACGCCGGGATCGGAGCCAGAACCCAGGCGGAAGTACCTGCTTGGAGTAAATGGGTGGAAGGACCGAGGAAGTTTGATGCGTTAAGTTATCGGAATTATCCTATGCACTCCTTCCCTTTCTTCCGTGCAGGACTCCCGAGAGGAAAGAAGCGAGGGGCTACTGTTGGGGGAGATAATCCCGATGGCAGTTGGAAGCACGAAGAGCAGTACGGTCCGGAGGGGAGGCCACGTCCGGAATGCTCGACGTCCTGTGCCGAAGGTACCTGCGGGCCCGAGGCAGGGAGGCCTAGGGGTCTCCGGGAGCTCCGAAGCGTACAGAAGGGGCCCTCGAACAAAGCGACCGACAGGACGCCAGAGGCCAGCCTTCGGAAGGTACGAAGGCTCCGGGGACAGGATCGTGATCGTCTGCGCTGTGTCGGGCAATCGCTGCAGCGCCCGACACGGTTGATACGCTGTCAGAGTCACGCCTTCCTTTCTGTACTGTGTAGCAGCTATTCTTGTCTGTATTACAAGCCTGTGTCAGGCCGAGTAACGGTTGGGAGGTTTTGGAGGCATTATACCCTTCCGAGACGGGTCGCCCTATAAATGCCCCCCGTCTCCAATTGTAATAAACACACGATCCAAGAATACAATCTGAGCCCTACACTCCATTACTCTCATCTTCCAAAAAAACCTGTTGGCTTGATCCGTCGTCCCAACAAATAGCTAGCCATGTTGTGGCGACATTTCCTTCGAGCAAGCGACAATAATCCAAATTTGACCAAGGGGTTTTCTCTAGTCAACTGGAGGTTGACTTGTATGTCCAAGCAACTTGGAGGGTTTGGAGTTCTTAACCTCCACTTCTTAACTCGTGCCATGCGGTTGCGATGGCTTTCACTCCAATGGAAAGACCACTCTAGACCATGGTTCTTTTTTCTTGCCTCCGTGCAGCCAAACGGACTTGGACCTCTTTCGAGCTTCGATAATTATCACCATTGGCAATGGGTAGATTACCTCATTCTAGCATAACAGATGGATAGGCCCTACTCCCCTCAAAGTTTTGGCTTTGAACCTCTTCAGGCTGTGCATGCGAAAATCATGGACGGTTTCAAAGGCCATGCTCAATAATGCAGGGATGCGGGTAGGGCAACCTCTTTCAACCGAGTTGTAGATCAAGCAACTCATTCAGCTTGTGGCTACTATATCTTTGGCTGACCTTTAGGTGACCTCCAAAGATGATATTGCCAAGCGTTTGACCACAGACGGTTGTTACTCAGCAAAGTCATCCTACTAGGTGCAATTCACCGGTTCTTGCTGACCAATCATCTCCGGTGAGCTATGGCGGGCTAAGGCGGAGGCTAAATGCATTTTTTGCCTGGATGCTAATCAAGGAAAAGATCATAACCGTCGACAATTTTCTTAAGCATTGGTGGCAATGCGACGTTTTCTATAGCTTATGTCGCACCACTCTTGAAAAACCGATCCATCTCACTTTTTGGTGCAACTTCACTAGGCAGGTTTCGACCCTGGTTTGCCAACACTTCATGATCATCGGGGTTGATCCTCTCCCGACTTCAGGATCTATCAAGGCTTGGTGGTTCAGCGCCTCGCTCTCATTATTTATACTTAGTGGCATGTATGGAAGAAGCGCAACCAACACATTTTTAGGGACTCCATCGATTAAGCTCAATCTACGGCCAACCTTGTCATCTTTGATGTTGAGGCTCTCATCTTATGACATCATTGTCTCCTTAAGCTCAATTTGGTTGTATCTTCTTCGCCTTTTATCTCTCGATTATAGCTCTAATCTTATGTCCTGTATAACTCTTGGACCTTTTCTGCCCCGCCTCTTCTTAATGCATTGCAGCGCGTAAAAAAGCATGATTTTTTTCCCAAAATACATAATTTAGTTCTAAGAAACTAAATTGAGAATACAACTAAATAAATATTACAATCACCCAATTTCTAAAAATATTTTATGAATTCCATTCCGTTCCACCGTATATAAACGTTACACGCACGAGAGCGAGAGCCCCGTCACGGGCTGGGTTAGAATGAGCTGATCCGGCCCGGCCCAGCCCAGCCCAGCCCAGCCCAGAGACGGTTTGAGCGCCGCTGTTTCCTTCTGGGCCGGGCGCCCGTGCCGCCTCTTGTCCGCGCGATGGACACGTTTGACGTTACCCTGGCTGCGCGCCGCGGGGTGGCGGAACTCCATCCGGAAAATGATTGGCTGACACGCCGCGCACTCGCCTCCCCTCATGGCGCGCTCAGCATCACCAGCTCTGGGTAAATTTCTCGAGTCATACACCAACCTTTCACCGCTTTGATTTACAGCCTTACAGCAGCTTCCGTCATCGTCGTCGTTTCACCCCTGCATTTCGTATAGGATAGGAGCCAGCGAGTAGCTAGCTAGCTAGCGTTCATCACCGACGCCGCCGCCGGCGGTGGCATGGCCGTGGTTCCTCTGCTCAGGGCAGCAGGCCTCTCGACGTCCACGGCGACAGCGACGGCCCCTCGTCCTGGGCACGGCGACGGAAGCAGGCGCGTTCCGTCTTGTAAATGCCGCGCGGCAGGGGGAGGCGGCGGCCGTCCGGCTATCACGGTCGCCGGGGACCCGCCCACTTTCGTCTCCGCGCCCGGGCGCCGCATCGTCGCCGGTATAATTAACTCTTCTGTACATATATTACTTTGACAGTTTTAACAATTTGATTCGAGTTTTTTTTTTGAGACGATACTATGGTAGACGGTACAGTGGTACACCTCATAATACTACTAGAACTAGTTTTATTCCAAGTTTATGTACGTGGTCTATCGGTCCGTTCGTTTTCCATTTGCATGGAGATTGTTTGAGACAATTTGGGAGAGAAAAGGACAAAAGGCATACATGGAAATGTTTACTGGAACAGCAAATCAGAGTTCATAATTTGGAACTTACTGCTAATGGCAATTGATGAACCTGTTGTGCTCCTATGGTTCCAAGTTTACCTTCACATTGCAACATTTGAGCAGTACTGATATTAGTTTAATTGCTGATAATAGTGAGTCGCCCTGAAATTCGCAGTTGGTGACCTCCACGGTGATCTCTACCAAACGAGGGCGGCGCTAGTGATGGCCGGTCTCCTGAGCTCAGAATCGGATGGCCATGTATGGACAGGAGGGCAGACGGTAACCATTTTTGTTCCATGTTTACTGCACCTCGATCCCAAGTCCCTTGTGATTTTGTTTAAAGGTTTTGTTAAGAGAACATAAAATATGTCAGTTAATTGCATTGCATGTCAGTCAAAAACTCAAAATGTGTAAACTTGAACAATACTACAACGCACTCCCTGCCTTTTAGCATGATGCAACTGTGGTATATGTGTGCTGTTAGGTCTCAGTTGCAGGCTTGCAGCTACACCTCTGTTCTAAAGCTGAATATTTTACACATTTGCTTGGAGAAAATTTTCTTCACCACCGCATAGAATAAGTATGTCAAATATTTTTTCTTGCTAAAGGTGTTGGTTCAAGTTGGAGATATCCTTGACCGTGGTGAAGATGAAATTGCTATTCTGTCTCTCCTGAGTTCACTCAATATGCAGGCGAAATCTCAAGGGGGTGCTGTGTTTCAGGTTTGACCTTTACACTGTGTCTAAATGCTTTATGGTTTCGGTGATTGTCAGCCGAGCCCTCTGGCGAGAACAGAGACACACACAAACAGATTTGTGGACGCAATTTTATTGTTCTTCGCTTGTTATTCTCAACATTTATATCAGACACTTATTTATAGTGCAAATTCCAATCTAAACATGGAAGAAACTAAACTTAGAAGAAAAAACCTGAAAAGAAACCTACTCCTTAAACATATAAAATAAAAGCAGCAAGAAAAGCATCTGCCATCCTAGTCACAAATCAAAGATACGCTCTAAGGATTTCTTTCCAAATGAGCTCAAAGTAATCTCTAAAAAAGGGAAGTCGAGTTTATTTCTAACAATCACTCCCTAAACCTGACATTACCATGTGCGCCAACTCACAATAGGCATGGCTCCTCGTTGGCATCTGCGAGGAGGGCCCTCTCCTTCTTCGGCTCCGGGTAGTTCCTAGCGATGTGGCCACGAGCACCACAATTGAAGCACCTCCCTTGGTTGCGACGCTCCGAACATTGACTGGTCCCCGATCACATGCTTGCATTGTCATCATCCTGGTCATAGCCGCCGCTACGGCCAGCACCTTTCTTGCCACTACCACGGTGTGCATCATCACCGCGTGCCCAGTTCTTGTTGTCGCGCTGACGTCGCCGCTCCTCCCACTGCTCCTCAGTGAGCAGAAAATGCCCAACACCCCTTGTCTCCTCATCGACGTCGCGGGACTCCTCTACCACACGCAACCGTCCGACGAGCTCCTCCACAAACATGGTGTTGAGATCCAGAAGCATCTTGATCACCACCACGACCTGCTTGATCTTCTTTGGGACCACACGTAGGATCTTCTTCACCACGCGACTGTCCTTCATTTCCTCGCCAAGCTCACGTAGGCCGGCGACAAGCCCGTTGATGCGTATCGTGAAGTCGTCGACGGACTCCCCATCATGGAACGTGACGTTCTCGAACTCCTTCAAGAGACATTGCACGTTCGTAGATTTTACTCGATCATCACCAACCCTCATCGTCTTCACCGCATCCCATACTTCTTTCACCAACGTCTTTATGGCGAGCCCGGCCTTCATCTCTGATGGCACCGCGTGCAAGATGGCGGCCAACGCCCGCCGATCCTTGGTGCGCTCGACGTTGACGGCCTCCAAAGCATCCCAGAGTTCAAACGACTCTAGGCTCACCTGCATGACCAATGACCACTCATGATAGTTGGTCTTGGTCAGCAACGGCAGCTCAACTGCACCGGTGTTGAAGGTGACACACTCCATCACGACATTGGACTTTTGCGGAGTACCGAACATCTTCGTTCCTCGCTCTGATACCCAATGTCAGCCGAGCCCTTAGCCGAGCTTTCTCAGCCGAGCCCTCTAGCGAGAACAGAGACACACACAAACAGATTTGTGGACGCAACTTATTTATAATGCAAATTCAATCTAAACATGGAAGAAACTAAACTTGGAAGGAAAAACCTGAAAGGAAACCTACTCCTTAAACATAGAAAATAAAAGCAGCTAGGAAATCATCTGCCATCCTAACCACAAATCAAAGATACACTCGAAAGATTTCTTTCCAAATGAGCTCAAAGTAATCTCTAAAAAAGGGAAGTTAGATTTATTTCCTAACAGTGATTAGTAAGTTTATACCTCGTAACAAGTATCAGTAAATACCATAATTTTAGTGTAAATTTTTGGTACCTTGTGGTACCTCTGATAACTTAGGTATTAAAAGGTATAAAAATAATATGACAAATTGTTCGGTACTTCGTCAAAGACCATGAAATTTCTCTTTGTTGATATCTACTAAAGTATCATTTAAAAAATATATTATTATTCATATCCTTATATGTACAAAATTCCATTTGGTAGGTTAATGGAAATCACGAAACCATGAATGTGGAAGGTGATTTTCGCTATGTAGATCCAGGAGCATTTGATGAGTGCATAAGCTTCTTGGAGTACTTAGATGAATGTGATGGGAACTGGGATGATGCTTTTCTCAACTGGGTTAATGTTTCTAAAAGGTGGAATAAAGAATACCCAAAGTCACCTAATGGTGATTGGCGTCCTTGGAACTTTGTGAAGGTAACAATACATTTGTCACTGTGTCTTAAGCTTGTTCAATCAATCAGTTCTGTAGAAGTGTCTTTATTAATGATCGAGAATAAAAACAAAATCAAAATCAAAGTAAAAATAATTCCTTTAACAATAATATCCTTGGAATAGAAATTAGATGCACAATGATGTATTATCTCTTATTCCCTGTCACTTCTGAAATTTTCGTTCAAATGTTGAGGCAGAAGCAGAAAGGTATTGCTGCTAGAACATCACTTTTCAAGCGAGGTGGCCCGTTAGCTTGTGAGTTGGCGCGACATCCTGTTGTTCTCAGTGTAAATGACTGGATATTTTGCCATGGTGGCCTTCATCCTCATCATGGTGGGTCTTTTCATCTTCTAGATCACCCGGGCTTGTGCATTTGTTCATATGATACTCCTTTCTTGTGCTGTACATTTTACTATCTTACACTCTCCTGCCCAGAATAGTAGATAAATGATAAATCAAATTCTGGACTTGACTCTAGTTTGAGATCTGCACGAACTAGCGTGGTTTCCTGTGATCTATCAAATTTCACATATACTAATAATCTATTTGATTACACAATTGCATAAAATGATACATGATATCTTCGGTTTATTTTCGTTCTTACTGCAGTTGAATATGGTATCGAACGCATGAACAGAGAAGTATCAGTTTGGATGAAAGGTTCAAGTGCAAACAGAGATGATGATTTAGATATTCCCTTTATAGCAACTAGAGGTTATGACAGTGTAGTATGGAGTCGTTTGTACTCACAAGACCCTATGGAAATGACACGCCGTTCTTGGAAGGTGAGAAAAAATGATCGACTAAACATATTCATATTTTGCAATTTGCACAGAAATCAATTGAGATATACCCAGACTGCCGTGCTAAGGGTACGTATACAGAGTAGTCAAATTATGATACCGATTCTTTGTTTATTTCAGCTATCTTCTGTGGTTGCTGAACAAACGCTGAAAGCTGTGGGAGCAAAAGGGATGGTCGTAGGGCACACTCCTCAGACTCGTGGAGTAAACTGGTATCCATTGTTCTCAGTTGGATAATCACAATTGAAAAAAATCAAGAGAACAGATGACTATTTCTTTGTCTGCAGCAAATGCGATGGCAAGGTTTGGTGTGTTGACGTGGGCATGTCTTGTGGTGTTCTCTATTCAAAACCAGAGGTAAATCCTTCTTTTCTGCCTTTCTGCCTGCAAATTTGGGCATGCCTTCTTTCCTGCTATACATTTTGCGATTCAATTTTTTCTGTTATATTTAGGCAGGTTGGTGGATGCCGGCCAATTTTATTAAGATTAAATGGTATAAAGATAAAAGTTGCTTTGACATAAAACAGTTACTGATTTGGATGATAGGGTGTACTAGGAGCATCTCTAAGAGAATACTTTACTTAAATTTAAATTTAGGTATTTTACTGAAAAATGAAGTTCCAAAAGTTCCCCTAAACTTTCCTAATTCATTCTCTAAATCATCATTTATCTCTCTCAAATATAAAATTATTTTAGTAAGTCCTTATTTTCATTTACGATACACATGTTTGAATGTATCAAAGTTGTATACAAAATTATTATATATTATAGACCATATTTGTAGGATTTAAAAAATAGGGATCAATATTATAAGAAAACTGTTGTAGATTGATTAATTTTTAGGAAGAGATAGAGTTTAGGATGATCGCTAACATAGTTGTTGTAGCCTACTTATCAAAGCCATGAGATGCTTTCTACAGATATTAATGAAGACAATTATTGGATATATGATTGTTTTTCACATCTGAAATTCGATCCTCCTTGACATATATATTGAGTAGCGCGCAATATGTTGATGGCCACAATAAAAATGTTTTTCTTGTTCTAAAATGACCTGGAACTCAAACAATATTTCTTCCTGGTGTTTGATGTTCAACTTTTGTGAACTAGGTCCTAGAAATAGTCAATGACAGACCAAGGGTTTTAAAGAAATGGAAGGACTCGTACGACGAGATGGAAGTGTTGGACTATTTATGAAACCTTAAGAACTTTGCGTAAGCACTCTAAATTTATCTCAACCTCTTCTTTGTCACTGAAAAGTGAAAAGAATTACGTTGTGTTAACTACTTACATGGCAAAATTGTATTATTGTTGTCCTGAAGCATTTTGTTATCAGTAAGCCACTAATGTCATTTCTCTGTACATATCGATGGGTCGCTGTTCATTGAAAGATCATACATGGAACAACATGTTACTCCAGGCATGTATACCAAAAATTCTTTGTTTGGGAAGATAATGTACTGGATAATTTTGGATGGGCATACAATAAATCTATTTGCTCAGGAAAGTTGTTCCTTTGATTCATGTTGGACTTTCAATAATGAAGTATGAAGACATGTACATTTTCATCCCTGTACGAATCTCACAATGTTTGAATATTTAGGGTGCGTTTGGTTCTGCTTTTCAAATCTGCTTCTGCTTACCAAACGGGTTTACCAAAACTGCTTCTGCTGTGAAAAAACAGTTTTTTTCTAGTACAAATTTGGAAGTAGCCTGGATCCTGCTTTTCTGCTTTTGCTTTTCTGCTTTTCTGATTTTTAGTTCAAATTAAAAAGTATGAATTCAAGGTGTCTTAATTGATTTAACATTATTATGGTTTATATTACATTGCACAATTTCATGAGATAATATGTGGTTGTCGGTTACTTTATAAAATAAACTATGCACTTTTTTATTTATCTAATATATTTTTTAGTTATTCAGTTGCATCAATGTTGAGTGTTTCCTATTTATATATATGTATAGAATATTATAATGATGAAAATTACGTATGTTATAAAAAACAGTCAACTCACAACATTTTTTTCACAGCAGCTTCAACCAAACGACTTTTAGCTTTTTCACAGCAGGCAGCTCACAACAGCTTTTTCACAGCAGACAACTCACATCAGCTTTTTCACAGCTCACAGCAGAACCAAACGCACCCTTAACACCATTGCTTTATTGTCTCAGTGCTATAACAATGGCGATAGCTTAACATTTTGACTAGTCAGCTGCATATCGTCAATTATTTCACATGTTACTACATCTTGTCTTGCAAGATGGCCCTCGCTCCTCCCGCTCCGCGCTCCTCCACCGGCGATCGTCTTGGGGACCGTGCTTCACCCTCGCTCCATGGCCCGTCCGGTGTCAGGTGCTAGCCTCCCTCTCCCTCCCCCTCCCTCGTCCCGCTGGCTGCTTCCATGCGGGGCCCTCTCCTCCCCCTTCTAGAACTTCAGCGGGACCCTCCGCTTAGGTCCTTAGTTTCCTCTTGGGATTTCTCTCCGGGGCTGCGCTTCCAGTCCCACGTCTGTGAGAGCTTGGGCTCCCCGGTGCACCACCCGTCTTCGTCTCCTGCTGGTTCTTTCTTTCTTCTCGCTGTCTTTCGCCGCTTCACTTTTAGGCTTACAGATCTTTCTGTGAGTCTCGCTCTTCATGCTTGTCTTGGCGGCACTCCCGCTGGATTTCATGTCTCCTACCAATGTGATCGGCATTTCCGGTTCTCTGTCGCTAGTAAATCGGTTGGGCTCTTGATTTATCGTTTGAGACGTATAATCTTCGATCATTTTGACATCTACTTCCATCTCTGGAGAGATGGTGGTCCCAACTGGACTGTCGAGCATGCAAAATGGGAGCAGGAATTACGCAATAGTTGGACATTGGTGTCTCGTTCCAAGCGTGCTAAGCACTCCAACGGATCCGTTCCGCGCAAGAGAGTGACTTTCAGTGATCACATTTCTTTTGCCCCTGCTTCCCCTTCCTCTTTGGTGAAGGCTTCTCCGCCGCTCCCCTCCTCCCCCGTTCGTGTTCGTCCCCCCCTTGCTACCACTCCCCTGAGCTCCATCTTGGTCGGTAGTGTTCTATGTCCGCTCCCATCTAGCTCTCCTCCCGCTCTACCTGTCAGAGATCGATCCCGCCGCCCCTCCTAGCGCTTCGGTCGTTCTGCTACCCACGGTTCTAGAGCCAACTTTATTTTTCAGTCAAATTCAAAACTGCCTTCCATTCTGGGCTCCTTTTCTCAGCGACCTTCGGGCTCAGCCGCCCATGACTTTCATCATTTCGACAAGGCCTCTGGTCCTGTTGCTCGGCGGGGCGGTAGGGATTTGGTTCCCATCAAACAGATCTTCCAGAGACTCAACAAAGATCTTGCTCCTGTGCCCTACGGCTCACCTAAGGCTTCAACGTCTCGCTGTGGGCTGCATGGTGCTTCGGGCTGCATTTATTGCCGCCAGAGTTTGCGACTTTCGCCTTCTACCCCCCACATTTTTCGCTTTTCTTCAGGGCGACCCCTGCTGGCCCTTCCTTGCCCTGGAATTGGGACCGCTAGTAGTACTTCTTCGGCTCCTCCCTCCTCCGTCAAACTCTCTCTTACTCTCCGCCCACGCCCTTTGGTCTCCTCTAGACCTTTTCCATCCCCTTTCTCTCCGCCTTCGCCCTCTCCTTCCTCTTCCCCTGCGGCGGCGATCTCCATGGCAAACTTCGCGGTTAACCCACTCCCGTTCCTCCCGGGTGGGGTGACCATTGATGATGGAGGGGGGGCTTTCGCCTCCAGCGCAATACTATTGCCGTCACTGGGGACTACATTCGACTTCACGAAGACTTCGCCATTGCGGAATGTGAAGACATCCTGAATGAAGAAGACAAACTTGAGCTCCTGCACGCGATCAACAACCACTTGACACTCCAGCTCCACCTCAGGTTACCACGGTTCAGTATCTACCCTTTTGGTGTAGGGCTTTTTCAGCTGGATTCAGTTTTCGACAGAGATTTCCTGGTCGCCTCTAGCCCCTTTTTCATAGATGGTCGTCTCATTCGCTTTGTGAGGCATGACGAAGGGATCAATCCACGGCAGAGTGCCTTTGCTAGAGTGGGCTGAGTTATGTTCTTAGGTTTTCCCCTAGACCTTAAAAGTTTGAGCTTCATTCAGCAAATTTGTGCCTCCTTTGGGAAACTCATCTTCTGGCACAAGTTCGACCCGAGCCTCTCCAGAGTGCTCGTCAAGGTGTTATATGATAACTCACTGGATATACCTAGGAGCATCACAGTTAAGCTTGGTCGGGCCCTTGATGGTGTGGGAAGATCCTGGACATTCCCTGTCTATCTGCTTCACTCTGCGATGGCGGATTTCATCCCACCCGATGAGGAGCCCCTGCCTCCTGCGAATGGAAACCCACACCCCTTTGTGGCTCCTGTCCACCCTGGGGAAGCTGCCTGGGTTCAAGAGTGGGCAGATCAACAGAATGGTCATTGGCATCAGTTTCATGCTCCTGGTGGTGCCCCTCAGGATGATTTGGCTCCTCTAGTTGATGACAACATGCAACCTAGTGATGCTTCTGGTGTCTCGCATGCTTCTGACATGGGAAACCCAGCTTTGTTGAATCTTGAGGATCATCTGCCGCTTCAACCGGCCATGGAAGCCCAGGGGGAACAAGTGGAAGCCCAGGGGGAACAATTGCAATATCCTCCCTTACTGGCTGATCCTCAGTATTTGTCTCATCCAGCTCCCTCAGCTTCAAGTATCCCTCCAAGCAACGACCTCTCCCCTTTGGATTGCTCAGGGACATTCAAGCACCCTCAAGCTGGGCCCAGCAAAGCTATCATTGTTTATCAGCGCAAACGTCAGAAGCCCAATAACAGCCCAGATGCTCTAAAGATTGTGCCTGCTTCGTCTCTCAGTGTGATGCCTAGTTGCTCTGGAGGCCTGCGTCGCAGTGCACGCCTAAAGCAGAAACTGCAGAGGTCCATCAACAACGGTCATCCTGCCAAGTGCTCACAACTCCCACCATGCACTTCTCTACAGGACTTCATTGACTTAACCAGGTCTGACTCAGCTTGCCCTGTCCTCTACATTAAACAAATTCAGTTTACCGCGTCCCAGATTTGTGGTATTAATCCAGCCTTGGTCAACTGCAATGCTCTTTTCCATAGTGAGGAATCAGATGGTGGAGACAATGCTGTTACGGAACCAGGGGATGCTGCTCCAGATGCTCTAGTGGCCCTGCCGGCTCCAGGAGACCTTGCTGCTCCTTCAGACGATGCCTGATATGTTGCACGGCTCTCCTAGACACTTAGTTTCAGACGAGGGGCCTCTTTTGTGTCTTCTTTGGCGCTCTCTTGTGCCCGGTGTGCTGTGTGACCGTGGCTGCTTTATCTTTAATCCCAGGGCTACATCATGTCAGACTTTGTTAATTGGTAGATTTTAAATTGGAACATCCGTGGTCTTAATGCGATCGAGAAACGCAGATCGGTTTACCATTTACTTTCTTCCTCTTGCTATAGTATTTTTTGCCTCCAAGAGACCAAGATGGACTCCTTTGATGATAAGATTGTTAGAGGTTTCGCTCCCAAACGGTTTGACCAGTTTAGCTTCGTTCCCTCGGTCGGTGCCTCGGGGGGCATTTTTGTTGGATGGAACAGCTCTAAGTTCAGCGGTAGCCTTATCTCCTCATCTCAGTTTCAGATCACTATTAAGTTCACCTCAAAGATCAATGGTCAATCCTAGTATTTGTCGGTTGTCTATGGACCTTGCAGAGACCCCCTCAGAACCCAATTCATCAATTGGCTTCTCAATTTGCACATCCCTGCTAATTCTCTTTGGATGTTGGTGGGAGACTTCAACTTTTACAGATATCCCTCAAACCGAAACAAAGCTGGAGCTAATTTTGCTGATATGAATACCTTCAATGACATAATCAACGAGCTAGATCTCATCGAAATTCCCCTACAAGGTCGCAGATTTACTTGGAGCAACATGCAGAAACCTCCCCTCCTTGTGCAGCTGGACTGGTGCTTCACTAATGCACACTGGACCTCTACGCTCCCGATGACCACTTTTATGGCTCTCCCGAACTCTATCTCGGATCATATCCCCTGCTCCATTGCAATAGTGACGACTATACCTCGGTCTCATATATTTCGATTTGAAAATAGTTGGACTTACTACCCGGTCTTTTTGGATATTGTTAAGGTGTCCTGGTCAAGCATCACTGTGGATAATCCGGTTCTCAGGGTTGCTGCCCGATTCCAAAATCTTGCTAAACGCCTTCTCAGTTGGAGCAAACGTTTTTGGACATTTGAGCAATGGATTAACAACTCTTCGATTATTTTGGACTTTCTGGATCACACGGAGGAACTTAGACCGTTGGCCCAGATTGAGAGGAATTTTAGACACATTCTCAAAAAGCATATTGCTTTCCTCCTCAAAATCAAGCACTCTTACTGGAAACAACGTTTTACCACCCGTTGGATCAAACTTGGCGATGAGAACACCAAGTTTTTTCATTCGGCAGCCACTATTCGCCACCGCCAAAATACAATACACACTATTACTCTCCCGGATGGTTCCTCCTATTCTACGGACAGGGATAAAGCTGAGGTTTTTCTTGACAACTTCCTTTCGAAAATGGGCTTCTCTTCTCACCCGGAAATGATCTTCGATCTTAACTCTCTTATTGAGCCAAGCTCCACTCTGATTTCATTGGGGCTCCCCATCTCTCATGATGAGATTGATAAAGTTATCCAGCAGATGCCTCTTGATAAAGCTCCGGGTCCTGATGGCTTCAATGGTACTTTTTACAAGACGTGTTGGGATTTAATTCGCTCCGACTTCTATGACATTGCGGACATGTTCTCACAAGGAACCGCCTGCTTCAAAGCCATTAACGGGGCCTTCATTACTCTTATCCCAAAGGTTTCCAGTCCAAAGTTCATCAACGACTACAGACCAATCTCTCTGCTAAACAACTCTATCAAAATTTTCACTAAAGTTCTGGCCAACAGACTGCAACCTTTTATGCCACAGTTAGTTCACAGGAACCAATATGGTTTTATCAAGGGCCGCTCGATTCAGGACTGCCTGGCTTGGGCTTTGGAATTTACCCATCGCTGTCATCATTCTCGGCAGAGCTCAATCATTCTGAAGCTAGATTTTGAGAAGGCCTTTGACTGCATTGAACATTCAGCAATCTTAAGTACTTTGAGGGCTTTTGGTTTCCCACCGGCCTGGGTTTCTTGGATTAAGACCATTCTTTCTTCCGGTTTCTCTTCCATCCTGATCAACGGTTTACCAGGGAAGTATTTCCAAGCCAAGCGTGGAGTGCGCCAAGGGGATCCACTTTCACCACTTCTCTTTGTGTTGGCCTCGAACCTCTTACAGTCTGTGGTAAACTCTGCCTTCCACTCGGGTGTTCTTACTCCACCAGCTTGCCATAATTTGAACACTGACTTTCCGATCATTCAATACGCCGATGACACTATCATCTATATGGCAGCGACCCAACGCAATCTCTTCAACATCAAGGGTCTTCTGAACTCATTTGCCATCTCCACTGGGCTTTGTGTTAACTACTCGAAGTCCTGTCTCATCCCGATCAATCTTGATAACGGGTCTGCGGATATTCTAGCTCACACTTTTGCCTGCAAACTTGGCTCTTTTCCCTTCCCATATCTGGGGCTGCCTCTTGGTACTCATAGGCCCAAATTTACGGACTTCAGCTCTTTGATGGAACGGGTTGAACGTAAACTCAGCTCTCTCTCGCCTTGGCTTTCTCGGGCTGGCCGTCTTCAGATTGTCAATTCGGTCCTTTCTGCTTTGCCTATTTACACTATGGGTACTTTTAAACTCCCTACCAGAGTTATTCAACATCTTGACAGAGCCCGCCGCAATTGCCTTTGGAAAAACTCCTCGCGTGACTCTAATGGCCTCCCTCTGATTGCCTGGAATAAGGTCTGTAGACCAAAGGTCAAAGGTGGGCTTGGGGTGATCAACCTCCGCAATCTCAACACTGCTCTTTTACTCAAACATCTCCACAAATTCCTCTCTCACCTTGACCCCCCTGGGTGGATTTAATCTGGGACCTTTATCACAGAAGCAGGTCTGTTCCACATCTCGCGGCCATCAAAGGGTCCTCTTGGTGGCGTGACATCATTTAATTGGCCAACACCTTCAGGGCCATTGCTATTCCGGTACTTCATGATGGTTCTTCAGTGGCTTTCTGGTCTGATGCATGGTTGGGACCCCCACTCCAAGCCAGATTCCCCTACCTGTTTACTGAGGCTCGTAACCCCAACATCTCAGTTTCTCGCTTCTTAGCCCAACAGAGACAGGTCGACTTGTTTCATTTCCCTCTGTCCCCTGCAGCTACTCTGGATCTTACTGCGCTCGAAGGGCTCCTTGCCAGCATTCATCTTGACAACAACAGCAGCGACTCCTGGCACTTTATTTGGGGGAACCATAAGTACTCGTCCCGGCAATTCTACAATTATCATTTCAAGAATATTAGTGTGCACCCGGTTTTTCCCTTAATCTGGCGATCAAAATGTT
Organism: Zizania palustris; assembly: GCA_019279435.1. Lineage (NCBI taxonomy): Eukaryota > Viridiplantae > Streptophyta > Magnoliopsida > Poales > Poaceae > Zizania > Zizania palustris. Next base: position 78,924,905 of record JAAALK010000082.1, on the reverse strand, counting down.
CCAACAAAATCAAGATCTTTTTTGGCTGCTCTGTCAGGACAGACTCAACACACGAAACATTCTTCGTCGAAGACGTATTCTTCCACCCGGGGCTGTTGACCATTGCCCTCTTTGCAGCACTCTTCAGGAAGAGACTTCGGTTCACCTCTTTTTTGACTGTCCTTTTACGCGCTCTTGCTGGTCCTCGATTCAGCTGGTTTGGGATCAAGACCCTTCATTGCTGGACAAAATTTTCAAGTCTTCCTCCTTATTTGCTGGCTCTTTCTTCATGGAGATCACACAGCTGGGCTGCTGGACCACATGGCTTCTCCGAAATAGATGCATCTTTGATAGTGCGGCTCCTGCAATCTCCGTCTGGCGATCTTCCTTCCTTTTGAATGTATCTCTACAATCTTGTCGCTATTCTCCCTCTCTCCGAGCCGCCATTCTATCCTGGCTGAACGCCTTGTAATCCAACTTTGTTTTGTGTTTATCTTTTAATATATTTCAGTAGGTCGCTCTCCTACTGTTTTTCAAAAAAAAAATTATTTCACATGTTCTGATAATATATTTTTTGCTAGATTTTTTCCTAAAGATTTAGAGTGTGATCCCTTCAGTTTATGTCAAGTAGACTTGAAGTCATTGTTGTATGAGGGAAAACAGCATTTCTAGACTGATACTATTGATTGTTTTATGGATACAAAGTTGTTCTACCCTTGAGGAATTCACTTCTCATTTGGGAGGGGTGGGAGGTTAGGGATGGCAAAGGATTTTGAATCCTCCTTTTCATTTTTCCCGTAGAAAAATAACTCAATCAAAATCTAATTATTTACTTTACAAGAATGAAATTGCTAAAGAATCCGGAGCTCTCTAGGCAGCTCTTTCCTCTCAGGTATTTTCGTACTAGTGAACTTGAAGGCAGGAGCTTTATTTATAAAGCTCTTCTTTTTCTAATTTAGAGGGAGTTTCAATACCAACGCAACTCATAATTAACTCGATTCATTAGAACAGCTTCCTTCCGTTGAGTCTCTGTGCACCTATACTTTTTCTTTGGATTCTAGTTTGAGAACCGCATGTTTTCTCAAAACATGAATTTTCCTTTTTTAGTATAGGAAAGAAAAAGGGAGAAAATATGGATTGGGTTGAACCTCAATCATGAAAATTTTGGTAAATACTGTTTTTGAAAACGAAAATTTAATTAAAAGCAAAAAAAGAAGATAAAATAAGGAAATATAATGAAATAAAGAGGGTCAGAGGCATTTTGGAAGTCTTTTTGCATTTTCTTAATGAACAAAAGAATGACACTAGGAAATATGGTCCGAATAATTTTTATAGTAGTTCCATGAATAATTCTTTGTATTTTTTGGATTAGATTTATTTTTAATAATTTTTAAATCCTTAAAAATAACTCAGTTCGAGGTGAAATGTTTCCCCCCAAACCCCATTCCAAAGGCCAACCTTTCCTTCCTGATAGGAATGGTGAGAGCAGAGAAACCGAGATCGAGATCAGTACCTCAACCAGCCCTTAATCTACCTGTAGAGAAGACGAACACACTAACCCAATCTCCATTCCTTGATGGAAAATGACCAATACCATATGTTTATATAAAATATAGCCCCTATATAAATCTAGCCCTTACTACTCGAACTTCTTACCTTCAAATAGAATAGGACTAACTACCCGAACTTGATTGCTTGTCTTTTCCATTTCCATGATTTTGTATCTTGGTATGCTCCTCGTACGCTTTAAGGAAACCAATGACATCTTCCAAACATATCTTGTTAGTGTCTCCAAAATACTCAATCATCATAGCGATATGGATAAACTAGGGATCCAAATTAGGTACCATAGGCATAGGTAGTGCATGCTCATACCCATACCTATGAAAAAATTTCATACTCGTACTTATGCTCGTTACCCGCAACGGGTAAAAATAAGTGTCTATACCTATTGTCTATGGACATCCTATACTCACAAGTATAGTTGTTTACCCGTCAAATTGCAAGAGGCCAGGAGACACACAAGAGCGAACTATGGGTAGGCAAGGAGGCCTCGGTGATGGCAAGGGTCGGTGGGGATTCACGGGGTTGTGAGGAATGTGTGGGGCCAGTGGAGAGGTGAGGGTCTAGTGGTGGGCGAGGCAGAGTGTAGGCATCGACTAGGTTGAGAAAGAGAGGAGGGTTAGTGTTGGATCGAAACAAGCAACCAGAGGGGGGAGTGAATGGGAGCTTAAAATTTTCTTTTGAAAAACTAACTTCGAAAACTACCTTCGAGAGGTCTGGTTCGAAGGTATTGAAACACTTCGAACTCAAACTTCGCACTGGACAATAAATCAAAGTCCAGAAGATTTCGCTCACACTCCGAGCACCCAAAGTACATGCAGTAGGGCTTCACACTAGTTGACTCCGCACACAAAGGCACTTCGAGACAAACTATGCAAACTAGCACTTCACTATGAATTGTACCCCCTCAAATGATTTCAAACAAATGTTTCACACTAGTGACTTGCATTAGGCTTCGCACTCAGTCAGTACTCAAAAGATTTCGCAAAAAGGCTTCGTTCTATACTTCTCAGGGAGGCTTCGCAATCAGTAGAACAACTTTGAACAGAAGGGATCACACACCAGACTGAGAGTATACTTCGCTAGTCAATTCGTGAGGTTTGGCCTCCAGTACACAACAAAGTGAAGATACTGCAAAAGTAAATAAATAACTACATGTAAACCTGTTCAAGGATTTTTGAGGATTTCACAGAGTGTTACAAAAACAATCCATATAGAACAAGTTATTCATGCTTCAGAAAAGAGTTTATTCTCGTGCAAGAAAAACACAAAGAACTCATGAAAGAAATAATAACTACAAATACAAGTTCATGCGAGAAATGAATCAGAGATCGAATAAATATTTCATTGCAAGAACAGGGAATACAAAAGCTCACAAATCTGAGTAGCTGGCTCTAGGATACAATGAGTACTGAAGGTTCTAACCTTGCCAAAAGTGTTGACCTAGACCTCAGCCTGCATGTATTTTTATAGGATAACTCAGACATGTGAAGAGACTACAGTACCCTTAGGGTTTACAATTTTTCTGCCTCATGCAGTCACGGGAGTACAATAGGTAGTCCTACTTTATTCAAAGCTCCGCTTTATGTCAACTTTACAGTTCTGAATTCTCCGAAGCCTCATGACACTTTGTTAAGTGTCCGAGTGACCTCAGTAGTAGACTTTGATAGATTGACGGTTTTGAGTTGAAGACATCAAAGCACTTGTCGCCTTCGCAACATGCCTCTGGAGTGGATAACCATGGCTTCGTAGCTTCACCAGCTTGAACATCGTCCATCCGTGTACCGAAGCCACGTACTGCTGAAGCATAAACAAGTCATCCTGACTTCGAAGCCCCTCCTTCGAAGTACCTCCCTTCTGATGGTTTTTGCCACCTTTCTCCGAAGTGCCTTTCCTGGAGCATACCCTTGAAGTGCCTCCACCTAGAGCCCACCTTCGACATGCCTTCACTAGAAGCACACCTTCAAAGAGCCTCTTTGTAGAGGACTCCGTTCAACTTCCTTCAAGATGCCTCCCTCTAGAGCACACCTCTGAAGTGCCTTGCCTCTGAGGTATCCTCCTTCGGATAACCCCTCTGAACTTCATGCCTTCATTAAGTGCACGTTTGACCAAGGACTGACCTCAACTTCACCTAGCCTCCTTGACTCTTCGACATCAAGCTCCCCGCTCAATCTTGGTCACTGTCTATTGACCGTTCTGTCGCCTCCAAGTCACCTACACCATTCGACAGGCAACCAAGTTTTCCCAACACCCCGAAGCCTCCTTGTGTAACCTACACCCTTTAGTGTAATCTCCGTTGAAAACCTCCAAAGTATCGAGCCCTTCGATACAACCTCCGAAGTGTACTTCACCGAATCCTTTCGGTGAATACACTTCGCTGCACACTTTTGCACACTGTGAATACTGAACCCTTTCGGTAAAGACCCCTTCGTCTAGAGATGCTTGTAAATCACTCATAAAAGACTGAAACCAAGGCACATCTCAACTTGGTTTCTCAATCTCCTCCTTGATGAGTGCATTGACAACCCATATCAAATTTCAAGATAAATTTCAAATTCAGCTCACAAGTAACCATAGAAACTCAAAAAGAGCCAAAACATGTCAATTGATTAATATTCTCTCCCTTCAGCACAAAGCATGAAATGCATGAAAAATCCCCCCCTTAGGCAATAGGATGAGATAAAATCCCCATTTGGTAATGAAATGGCAAATAGTTTCTCCCCTTGAAATCATCAAATTTCTCCGGAATTATTCTCTCCTTTAGCAATGCATGCATCAAGGATCAATGATCCATGCAAAGTAAAATGCAGTCAGACAACCTTTTGATATATGAAAAATGGCAATTACATATGCTAGCACGTATGGCAATGAGAATTCTCTGTGAGCACACATAACAAGCTTATATGAATAACTATCCATTAACATCATAAGCAAGCAGTTTTCTCATTTGATAAAAAAAGCATCACCACTCAGACTAGCAATTAGACATGGTCATATCTGAATTGCAAATGCTAGCCAAAATCTACTTAGATAAGCTGATGTTAAAGCATGGAGTCTTGACAAACTTGATATTGAACTTTGAATGCTTAATTGATTCATTTTTGTTTGATTGTCAGGGGTTATTTGCATGTCAACCTTATTCTAACCGATTAAGTTAAGCCTAGGTCAATGACCATCAGAAGCTTGAAATATTTGTCTTGGTATACATTGTAATGTCCTAGTTCATACCACAATGTTGTGATAAGTTGTCTAAGACAAAAATAATGCGACAAAGCAAACCTGCCGAGATCTTTTCAGATTAGCACAAGGATATGGAAATTTTCATGATTTATAATCTTTTTCAATTTTTAGATTTCCATGAAAAACATGTACATATCCAAGTTTCATGTACACATCCATTGCAAAATGACTTAGCTATCATGCAGGTAAAATATAGCAAATGCAATCAACCTACACATGCTAATGACAAGACTGAGTAGTGATCATGTTTTAGAGTTTGAAAACATAAAAGCCATGCTTGAGTCAAAATAGATAGGTTCATTAAAGCTAAATTAGCATGGTCAAATATAATAATCTAAAGCACATACAAGTCAGTACATGTAAAATAAATTAATCACATAATTAAAGCTTGAGTGAAATGCAGATGCAAAAATAATGCTAGAGCTCCCCCTCAAAAAATACCATATGGATGACATATACCAAGTTCTCCTTGCAAAAGTGCAAAACAAGAAGCATCAAGTGGCTTGGTAAAAATGTTAGCAAGCTGGTTCTGGGTGTCAATATATTGAATTTCTATATCACCCTTCTCATTGTGATCTCTTAGAAAATGATAACACAAATCAATGTGTTTAGTTCTAGAATATTGTACTATTGGGGGAAAATACTTCATCCTCAGGGTCACTACAGTAATAAGACGAAGGCAATCTATTAAACCGAAGTTCCAGTATCTAACTTCGATTTAGTACTGGGTCAAGTTTGAAGAATCAAAGCAGACTCTTTTTCGGAGTATAGCTTCGAACGTCGACTCTTCAGAGAACCTCCTGCCAGCTAGGATGGAAGACTTATCTTCTATCTCATTAGATTAGTCTTTTACCATTTTAGCCCTATTAAGGGTACCGAATAGTTTCAACTATGTCGGTTGTAATAGAGGGGTAAAAATGTCTTTTCCTTATGATTTTTACCTACAAATACCCCCATTCTACACTGTAATGAGGATCGAATACAGAGCTATTCAATACACATCTTTGAACTGCTTCGAGCTATTATCCAATTCAGAGGCTTGAAATAGTTCACTTCACAAACACTTCATTTGTTAGTTTCTAATCTCTAAAAACCTGTTAGCGTAATCTTTTACGCCAATAGTTGGCGCCGTCCATGGGGATCCTAGTCCAAAAAACTTCGTTCTCTACCAAGTTCTCAAACCATGCCTCCCAAGCGGAGTTCAGGTGGTAGTCCTACTCAGAGGTGTCCTCGGACCTCCAGAGTAAGATCTTCGAACACAGTCGAGGTCGGAGGACCTTCGGTAATTCCTCCACCTCAGACCCCCGAAGGGATTCCCCTTCCTCGAGCATACGGAGTTCCTCCTCCAACTCCATCTATACTTCGGCCAGCCGGAGTCCCTTCTCCAGCTCCGATTCTACTTCGAACTGACTCGTATAGTTCTCAAGACCCAGAAGGTCCTTTCGGAGGAAATGAAGATGGTCTTGGCAACATGGCAGCCTAAATGGCCAGTCTCCAAGATGAAGTGGTGAGGTGGAGGCAAGAAGCCATAGATAGGCTTCGTTCTCAGGCTACCCCAGTCATTTTCGAAGTGCCTCAAGATGATGAACTTCCTTATCCCGAAGCCCCAGAGAACGCTTCCTTCGATAGCGAGTCTCCGCTGCATCCCGAGCTGCAGAAAGTGCGCTTTGACCCTAAGTTTAAAACTTTGAAGCTTTGTAAGTATTCTGGAGATGAGGACCCTAGGGAGTTCTCCCGTTCTTATGCTTTGGCAATTGAGGCCAGTGGAGGAGTGCGAGACACCATGGCCAAGTGTTTCCCTCTTGCTCTCGAAGGGGTGGTTTTGTAGTGGTTTTGGTCCCTGAAGCCGGGATCAATTAGAACCTGGGAGAAATTAAGGAATAAGTTCATAAGTAACTTTCAGGGTACCTTCGTACCCCCAATGTCTACGGGAAGTCTTTTCCAGGTGAAGAAGCTGCTTGGAGAGACTTTAAGACATTTTTTCAAGCGCTTTGCCCATACGAAGTCGCAAATTCGAGGGCTGACTACATCCTCCGTAGTTGATGCAGCTCGAGAGGGAGTTACCCATGCGGGCCTCCTTGATAAACTTCATCGGAAACAGATATCCTATGTTGCTCAGCTGATGGATTATTTTGAAGAATATGCTAGGTCAGAAGAAGGGTGGCTTCGGAGAACTGCTTCAACTCCATCAATCCTGCAAGAAGTCAAGTTCGAAGTAAAGACTTCAACACCTTCACAGGGGCCTAACATCGAAGTCTAGCATGACAGACGTCAGGGGCAAAAGCATCCTCGTTCAGAAGTCTTAAACATTGCTCTGCAGCAGAAATTTGCCCCTAAGACTTCACAAGCCTCGGGAAGCAAGACCAGCGGCTGGAGGCCACCGAGGAAGCCAGCTGGCAAAGCCCAGGCCTTCTTCTGCTGCGTCCACGGTGAGAATCAAAGTCACGCTACTGATGCGTGCAAGTCTATACTCGCTTTAAGAGGCGAGTACCTTGAAAGAACCTCGGGTCGAGGCACTACTGGCCGAGTTCCTTCCGAGGTGCGTCCGGAGCCTGTCCAGGCTGTGGAACGTATAGACAACTTCGACCCTGCAAGGCAACCTCCGGTGGTCAATATTATGCCACCTTCAAAGCAGGAAGATGGTCAAGATTGAGGTAAAAGAGTAGCCCTCCCCATTTCCGGAGAAGGGACCCTCGGCAGTATGTCGAAGAGACAACGAAGAGAATATGTCCGAGAAGTGGGCCATATTGGAACTTCTTCGTCCGCAGCTACCATGCCTGAGTGGTCCCATGTGCCAATATCTTTCTCTGCAGATGATGCAGCTGGCATAAAGTTTCCGCATGCAGATCCCCTTGTCATTACTGCCGATATAGCAGGGACTGAAGTCCGGAGAGTGCTAATTGACGGAGGGAGTTCAACAGATATTATCTTCGTCCAAGCCTTCGATCAGCTCTGTATCTACAGAAAACATCTCCTCCCTGCAGCTCGTCCTTTGAAAGGCTTCGCAGGACCCCCTCTTGATGCCCTTGGCCAAATAGGTCTGGAGGTTGCTTTCGGAGAGGGGCTACTGGCAAGGACGGAGGAGGTGATTTTCGATGTTGTGGATGCCCCGTACGCATATAATGTTATCTTCGGGAGGGGCATGTTGAATCAGTTCGGAGCCGTGGCGCATCATAATTATTTATGTACTAGTCAGAGGCCTGTGCTTTGCAACAGAATCTTATTTTATAATAGTTTTTTATTTCCGCGCAAAATACATAAATTAAAAGACTGAAATATAAATACAATTTTCTTTTTCTAGTTTTTTATTTTCTTTTTTATTCTTTTTCCTTTTTCTTTTTTTCTTTTCCTCTTTTCTTCTCACGCAATGAAACCTGCTGCATGCATAGGGGGCGGGGCACGTTGAGCGCACGTAGCGGTTTGACGGGGGCGGTTGCACCAGTTTTTTTAGGGTGGTTGCACCGGTTTTTTTAGGGTATAAGTTTTGATTGGTTTTTTATGGGAAGTGAGAGGTGCACTGCACGGGGAAGGGAGCCTGCGGACGGACGACCACTCCACGCTTTAATATAGTTAAGATTAAGATTCCCACGCAAGCGTGAGTGCTCTCTGTCTTTGGAGATCAGGCCACTGCACGAAGAGCAGAATATGGTCATGGCCCCCCTCTCGACCCGAGACAAGTGAACAACGTACAAGGTAATCCGGAGGATATCTCTGCTTCAGGTGAACCTTCGAAGAAGTCCTTCCTGAGACCGAGCCCCAAAGGGGAGATTGTAACGAAGGTTATTATCAAAGACGGCAAAGACTATTCATTTCAGTTCGGCAAGGATTTGCCTCTAGAAGTCGCTACTTCATTAGAAAAAGTAGTTGAGGAAAATTTGGATGTCTTTGCATGGTCTGATGAGGACATTCCCGGAGTCAGTCGAGATATTATTGAGCATAGCTTGCTTGTGAACCCGAGGGTTCGGCCTGTCCGACAAGGACTTCAGAAGTTATCTGCGGAGAGGGCCATCCTTGCTAAGGCAGAAGTGGAAAAGTTGCTGAAGGCTGGGATTCTCAAAGAAGTGGCTCATACGGAGTGGCTAGCCAACCCAGTTTTCGTCAGAAAGAAATCTTCCGGGAAGTGGCGCATGTGTATTGACTTTACATCCTTGAATAAAGCATGCCCCCGTGACCCCTATCCCATGCCCCGAATTGATCAATTAGTTGACTCCACTGCTGGTTCGGAGTTATTAAGCTTCCTCGACGCGTATTCTAGTTATCATCAAATCTGGTTAAAGCGCGAAGATGAAATCAAAACAAGCTTTGTAACTCCATCGGGAGTTTTTTGCTATGTAAGAATGCCTTTCGGCTTAAGAAATGTCGGGGCAACTTTTTCGAGGTTAATTGCTAAAGCTCTAGGTCATCAAATATGCCGCAATGTAGAAGCCTATATGGATGATATTGTAATAAAGAGTGCTTTAAAGCACCAACATAGCCAAGACTTAGCAGAAACGTTCAATAGCTTTCGGGCATGTGGAGTCCGTCTCAACCCCGAAAAATGTATCTTCAGGGCTCAGGCTGGAAAATTGTTAGGGTATCTAGTTTCAAGTAGAGGGATCGAAGCTAGCCCTACTCAAATAACTGCATTACAAAGGATGGCTCCTCCAGAAAATTTAAAGCAGCTGCAAAAGCTAACTAGCCGCCTAGTAGCACTTAGCAGGTTCCTAGCAAGGTCTACGGAGAGAAGCTTTCCCATTTTCGAAGCATTGAAAGGGTTTGAAGATTTTGCATGGACACCAGAGTGTTAAAAGAGTTTCGATGATATTAAGAATTATCTCAGTAATCTCGCTACACTCACGGTGCCTGTTGCGGACGAAACCCTACTCCTCTACCTTGCAGCTACTGGCTCTGCTGTCAGTGCAGTCCTTGTTAGAGAAGTTGATTTCAACGGAAGTTAGTACATAATCCAGTCTATTTTGTATCCGAAGCATTGTCTGGAGCAAAAACAAGATATTCTGAGCTTGAGAAGTTCACTTATGCTTTGATAATGGCTTCGAGGAAATTGAGGCATTATTTTCTAGCACATAATGTGATTGTACCAACTTCGTATCCCTTAGGAGATATGCTCCGAAGCAAGGATTCTACAGGAAGAATTGGGAAATGGGCTGTTGAATTGGCACCCTTCGGCATCTCCTTTGTTGCAAGGACATCGATCAAGTCACAGGTGGTGGCAGATTTTGTGGCAGAATGGACTCCTTCCGCAGTATGGGCTCCGGAGAAATCAAATGAAGGAATTTGGACTATCTACTCCGACGGAGATTTCCAAGCATCTAGAGCAAGCATCGGAGCAGGCATTGGAGGAGTAATAATTTCCCCTTTGCGGCAAAAGGCAATGTACTCCGCAAGGCTCAACTTTAAGTCCACTAATAATATAGCGGAGTATGAAGGAATTTTGCTAGGACTTCGAAAGGCGCGTGCTTTAGGTGCTACAAGAGTTGTTGTTAAAACAGATTCTCAAATTGTAGCAGGGCACGTTGATAAAAGTTTTCAAGTTCGTCACCCCCACCTTGCAAAGTATTTGGAAGAGATCCATAAGATTGAAGCAGCATTTAAAGGGATTTCCATCCAAAGTATACACAGAGCTGAAAATATGCAAGCCGATACCTTAGCATAAGCTGTGGACGGAGCTATGGACATTCTGGAAGGAGTTTTTTACGAAGAGCTTAGTTCACCTTCAGTGCCACAGATCTCTTCTACGGATGTTCTTTGCATTCCAAGTACTGATTGGCGGAGTTCAATTATGGAATTGTTGCAAGGTGAAGCAAATTTACCTAAAGGGCCACAACTTTCGAGGTTAAAGCTCAGAGTTTGAAATTATCATATAATCAACGGTATTGTCTACAAGGCTGGAGTATGTTCCCCTCTGCTCCGATGTATATCTTAAGCCGAAGGTCAAGAGATGCTCCGAGAAATTCATGAAGGCCTTTGTGGTAGCCATCTGGCCCCTCGGGCTTTGGCAGGAAAAACACTTCGCCAGAGGCTTTATTGGCCTACAATAGTAGCTGATGCGGAGAGCCTAGTCTGCACGTGCTAGGGTTGTCAATGGATGGGAAGAAGAAGCCATCGTCCGCCAAAAACTCTTCAAGTCATTGCCCCACTTTGGCCCATGGCCAGATGGGGCATGGACCTTATTGGCCGCTTCCCAGTAGCAAAAGGAAATCTGAAATTCGCAGTGGTAGCAATTGAGTATTTTTCCAAGTGGGTCGAAGCATAACCCCTCATAGCTATCACTTCGAATAATGTACAAAAAATTTTCTAGAAAAGTATTATATGCAGGTTTGGAGTGCCTCGATAGCTCACAGTTGACAATGGGACACAGTTTGATGCAGAACCCTTCAGGAAGTTTTGCGAAGATCTTAGCATATAAATATGCTTTGCTGTTGTGCGCCATCCTCAGTCTAACGGAGTTGTAGAAAGAGCCAATGGTAATATCTTGTTAGGGTTGAATCGAAGAATAGTAGGGTTGGCAAAAGGGTTGTGGACCGAAGAGCTCCCGAAGATCTTATGGTCCATTCGGACCACCCAAACAAGGTCCACAGGTTTCACTCCTTTCAGACTATTATTCGGAGACGAAGCTATGATGCCAACAGAGCTTAAAGGAGGATCTCTTCGCAGAACCGAACCTGAAATAGAAGGAGAAAGGAAAGCTTCGCTTGATTTAATAGAAGAAACAAGACTTCGAGTTGTTGCCAATCTGTTGAAATATCAGCAGCAAACGAAGACTTGGTTTGACCCGAAGGTTAAGCTCAATGAACTTAAGCCAGGTCATCTAGTTTTGCGAAGCATTATAGCACTAGGGAAATTAGGAAATAAGTGGGAAGGCCCATACATTATTCTCCGTTCAGGATGCCCTGGTTCTTTTAAGCTAGCTAATTTAGAAGGTGAAGAGTTAAAGCATGCCTGTCATGTGGTGCACTTAAAGCGATATTTCACATAGGGGCTCCTTGTAATCACTTGTAAACACCTTCTGAATTAATAAAGTTCATGGTCAGATAATGCCTACCTATCAAACACTTCCTACTTCTAGTGGACACACTGGAAGAACGAAGTTGGTTGTGAGGGAAGTGTCATTCATTTGAACCAATTTTGCGGACTTCGAACCACTTGTTCGAAGCTTCCGATGAGGTGGGAAAGTCACTGAAAAACAGATTCCAAGCCACCGGCTTGAAAGCATCCGTAAAAAGAGTCCAAGGAGACCAAATGATGCGGATTCCAAGCTTCGGCCTGAAAGCATCCGTAAAAAGAGTCCTAGGAGACCACTGCGAATTCCAAACCACTGGTTTAATAGCATTCGCAAAAAGAGCCGAAGGAGGCCAAACAAAACAGAGTTTGAGCTGATAAGCTTCGAATATATGTAAAAAGAGTCCAAATTGACCAATCGTTTTGGATGCTAAGGTATCCGAAAAATTAGTCTGAAGTGACTACTTTCAAACAAAAGGTACTAAGTTACTAGTTTTCATACTCCAAGTAGTCGAAGATATTTTGTGAGATTTTAATCAATCTCTAGGTTGCTAAGGGGCTCCGAGCGTCCAAAATTGTACTCCTAAGTCATTTTTTCTTTGCGCCTAACCATCTTCGACAAAAATCGAAGTTGCTTACGCCCAAAGAGGGGCTGGGAAGTAGGGAGACAATTTTAAAATCTTAATCTTTATCATTCGAACAGACCCCTTCGAATGAAACGAAGACCCCTTCGATCCCTAGTGCTACCACTAAAGCCAGAACGATTAGTTCCGGAGCCGGGAGTCCTAATAACTTTACGTTAATTCTTCTCCCTCCCCTCGAAGCTCGAAAATCTTTTTGTTCCTGTTGGAGTTCAGCCCAAGTTCGAAGTCGCTCGGGGCTTTTCTCCTAGCTTCGAAGTTCTTCAGGTTTCTTTGTTTGTTCTTCAGCAGTATTCTCTTCTTTGGACCATTCAACGTATTTAGAAGAGGAGGTTTCCAAGTTAACTTCTTTTTCTTCCTCTTTAATGAAAGATAATATATCTTTGTATATTTCGGGCGCAATCGCACTGGAGCTTTCTCGAGGAATCAGAAATTGAGGTCGTTTGTGAAGTCTTAGAAGGTCGAAGGTAGCCCATAGCAGGCAAAGTTCTTCGGTAACATTTAATACTTCGAGATCATCCATACAAGGTTGGGAAGCCTAAAAACATTTCCAAATAAGTCTTCATTCATAACAGATGAAAGCATAAATTTTTACATGTTCGGACCCCTAAACAAAGCTAAACCTGCGGGTCTGACAGAGGCTGGCTGCTCGAAGCCGGCGACCGAGCTTGTTTCTGGCGGATTCCTTCATCAATCTAAGCCTTGATTCGTTTACGACCTTTGGATCTCCATGACGCTTGGAAGGCTTGCCAGGCTGCGGCCACATCCTCAGAAGGGTTCAACAGTTGGTTGTCGTCGAAGGTAATAGGAGCCGCCCCCAAGTCTGGCGCTACTGATAGCCCTAGATCTTCGTAGTAACGAAGTATTCCGAGAGCGAATACTTGGCCGGAGATTTCTCCATACCGAATACCTGCTATCTTCATCTTCTTCGATGCTCCTTGGATCATCTTCAATCGTTACAGCAAGGGGACATTGTCAGTCAAAGATAGTGTCCAAGAAGTATCGAAGTACTCTAAGACACCTAAAAGGTTATCCATGACCTCCACAGCTACCTTCTCCGACTTCACCTTGTCTTCGATTAAAGCATCTCTTGACGAAGACAGCTCGTCTATCACAGAGGATAGTTTAGCTGCCTCCATAGCCAAAGAGTTCTCTGGCTAAGCAAGTTGCTGGCTTCCTTCATGGCTTCCTCCGCCCGCATTCTTTCTATTTCAGCCCGAAGCACGATTTTCTCGGCTTCGAGCTTCTGATTTGCAGCCTCCAGACCAAGTCTAGCTCTCCTCTCCACTGCTACCATCTCGTCCAAGCTGGAAATTCGAATTTCGGAGCCCTCAAGACTCCTTTGGAGGGCAGTAATCCTCTCCTTAAGACGAATACTTCCTCGCTCGTTCGAAACAGCTGCAGCTCAAGCCAAGACTATTTGCTGCAAGGAAAAAAGCAAGGTGAGAAACTATTCATAAGTTGAAATTAATCTTGTTTTTGCAGATACTTCGTACCTGGTATGCTGCTCGTTCCAAAGCTGCATTCAGCTCTGACCCTTTAGCCTCCCCAAGTATGGCTACCAAGTTAGTTCCCCCAACCTCGTGGTTAGCTCGATCCAAAGGTTCGAGCAAGGTCCGAAGTCCAGTCCTTCGCTCCAGAAAAGGAGCTAGGAGGGGGAGCGGTGACAAAGCCCTTTGATCATCTTCGTTCGGTGAAGGGACGGAGCGCTGCGCCGCATCCTCGAAAACTTCGGTAGATTGCCCCCCTCCATAGATTGTCCTTCGTCTGTCGATTTTGACGGAGTTAATCCCGAGTTCGGAGCAGGAAAAGGGTCCATTTTGCCTTTACCTTTTCTAGTCCCCATCTATGTAACTTCTAGAACCGACCTTGGAGATGTCGAAGTCCCAGGAGCAGTCTTCGCAGGAGGAGTCATCTCCATCGGAGCAGACCCTGCCAAAATGAAGGTATTATATATTGCATAATTTTGCAGGGTGAAGAAAAAGGTGCTTTAATGAAGTCTACCTCCGAAATCTTGTCGGCGAATAAGTACGAGGCTACTTGGAGGGTCGAAGGCCCCTTCGAAGTCTTCGTCAGACTCGGGGTCTGGAACCGAAGGGTTGGCTGTTGGACCCTCCCTTGGAGCAACAATTACCACTTCTTCTGGAATCGAAGCTTGTTCAGTTATGACTTCGACTCCGCCTTCAACAGCAGGGGCTTCTTGACTCGGCAAGTCAGGCAGGACACTCGAGGTCCCAGCCTGTTCGGAGTTGTCTAGTGCAGCCGGCATACCTGCTACGTCACCAGTGTCTACAACTTCAACATTCGCATGCGCTTCATCTTCGGTAATAAGGTCCATAAGGGCCCTTTGCATTTCTCTTACTCCCTCATCTTCAGATGAACCTGAAGACGAAGCAGCAGGCCTGGAAGGAGCCACATTTTTAGGCTTTCGGGCTAACTTTTTTACAGGAGTCTTGGCTAGTGCCGAAGTCCTAGCATCTGCTTTCCTCTTCTTCGGGCCAAGCTCGGAAGGCACCCAGTCCAGAAGAGGAGGGGCTACAACTCCGAGTACGCCCCATACTCGGTTAAGTCGCTCCCAACTACCCACCAATTTCTTCCTCCACTCCTTTTCAACCGGAGTAGGAGCCCCAAGAATCTTCTGCGAAGCTCGAACGACTTGCTCCAAAGTCATAGGGGCTTGTGAAGCTGAAAGATAAGTTTTTATTAGTCATTTCGTGAAATAATCATATATAAAACATGTTGTAGTTTTCGAAGTGACCTGCAGAGCTCAAGTTCGAAGAAATTTTTCAGAGTCCTCCCTCCGGATCCTCTTCGAAGTTGATAGGCCAGTTGGCCATCAAAGGTGGAATTTGGAGTCCAATGAACTCCTCCGCTAAGTCCCGCATGCTCATGCGGCAACTAATTCGTTGGAGCAGGTTAAGGCGGACTTCGAGCTGGTTAGGGTCTGGGTGGACTTCGGCTTCCCTTCGAAAATATATGTCTTGCAGGGGTCCGGCCAGACGGCTGTCTACTCCAACTTTGGCGTAGAACCACCGGAGAATCCAATCTATGTACCATCTAGCGTTGATGGCCTTCGCTGGGAATCGCAGTTGGAATTCATCCCAGAGTCTGAAGTTGATGCTGCCGAAGGCTACTACGATTTTTCCCCTCTGGAGCCTTGGTAAGTCTTCG
Source organism: Zizania palustris (assembly GCA_019279435.1). NCBI lineage: Eukaryota > Viridiplantae > Streptophyta > Magnoliopsida > Poales > Poaceae > Zizania > Zizania palustris. The sequence goes on along the minus strand of JAAALK010000082.1, from coordinate 78,909,312 downwards.
GCTGACAAGATGCTTTGTGTAGCGCTGCAAATATCTCTTCTCTTCCTTCGTAGCCTTCAGCCCGCAGTGCCCATTCGAAGATAGCTAGGCACGCTATTGTGTTCAGAGATAACTGAGGAAGGGTGACATGGAAGAGATCTAGTACCTCCGACAGGAAGTCTACTGCCGGGAGTCCTAACCCTCCTTCAAAGAAGGCTTCGAAAACGACGACTTCTCCGGGCCGCGACGAAGGGATGGCTTCCTTCCCGGGTTTGCGGACATTGATCTCTGGACTAATCTTTCCTTCGACCACTGCTGCGATCATCTTCCTCTTGCAGGTGGATGGCCCCAGTTTGTAAGACTGGTCGGAGTACTTCGAAGAGGCCGGGAGGAGGTCATGGGGACCGACCTGTTGGGGATTCCCTGCCGGCGCTGCCGCTGCTGCCGCCGCCATGGCCTGTTGCCAGGCTAGGGCCAAAGTCACCCCGGGAGCCTTGAAGCTTGTCTTCGCCATCGAGTCGAACTGAGCGATTGAGGCTAAGGTTTGGAGGCTAATGGCTGATAGCGCAAAGATGGTGAGAAAGGTGTTTGAGACGTTTCTGGGTCTTCTATTTATAGCTTAGATTCCCAATTTTTTACCGTTCAGATTTGTCGTTCCACATTCTTGACCGTTACTGTTTGCGAAATTAACACAGCGCATAACTTCTTCTGAAAGGAAAAGGCTAACAGCTATTTCTTCTAAGTTTAAAGGGCTTTCTAGCTTCATAAAAATTTATTCCAGAATTGTTCGAATATAACTTTCTTAAAAATCGATTCGAAGTTATGAATCTTCGCGTATTCCGAAGGTTGATAAAATTTGTTAACCCCTTCGCATGATTATTTTTCTTGCATATACTGCTCTCCAAACCTTACAGATCATGCGGAGAAGCATATTCGAGGGCCTACTGTTGGGGGAAAATACTTCATCCTCAGGGTCACTACAGTAACAAGATGAAGGCAATCTATTAAACCGAAGTTCCAGTATCTAACTCTAGTTTAGTACTAGGTCAAGTTCGAAGAATCAAAGCGGACTCTTGTTCAGAGTATAGCTTCGAACGTCGACTCTTCAGAGAACCTCCCTGCCAGCTAGGATGGAAGAATTATCTTCTTTCTCATTAGATTAGTATTTTACCATTTTAGCCCTATTAAGGGTACCGAATAGTTTCCACTATGTCGGTTGTAATAGAGGGGTAAAAAGGTCTTTTCCTTATGATTTTTACCTATAAACCCATTCTACCCTATAATGAGGATCGAATACTGAGTTATTCAATACACATCTTCGAACTGCTTCGAGCTATTATCCAATTCGGAGGCTTGAAATAGTTCACTTCACAAACACTTCGTGTTAGTTTCTAATCTCTGAAAACCTGTTAGGGTAATCTTTTACGCCAACATGTACTGGGTTGTTAGCTAATCTAATGGAACTAGTGTTATCACAAAACAATGGAACACTCTTAAAATCCAACCCAAAATCCCGCAAAGTGGAAACCATCCACAAAATTTGTGAGCAACAGCTAGCAGCAGTAACATATGCAACCTCAGTTGTAGACCGCACAATGCGAGAAGACCAATAAACAAGAGAAGACCTAGAAAATGACAAGTACTAGAGGTACTCTTCTTGTCAATTCTACAACCCACAAAATCTGCATAAGAAAAAACTCTAAGGCAAAATGAAGATGATGCAGAATACCAAATGCCAAATTCTAAAGTATGCTTGAGATACCTTAGTGTGCGCTTAACCGCTTGACGATGTGAAGACCTCAGAGAAGCCTAAAAATGAGCACACAGACATACAACGAAGTGTATGTCCGGTCTCATAGCTGTCAAGTAGAGGAGAGAGCCGATCATGCTCCGGAACTCCTTTTGGTCTACTTCTTAGTTTGGATGAATTGCTACTGAGGTAGCCATCAGAGTGGCAAGTGGCTTCGCATCGCTCATGTCAAAACGCTTCAACAAATCCTTGGTGTAGTTTGTTTGATGAACTAAAGTACCTTGTTTTCTTTGCTTGATTTGCAAACCAAGGAAAAATGTGAGATCACCCATCATAGACATTTCAAACTCCCTGCTCATGGTTTCTGCAAACTTGGCAACTAAAGCATGAGATGAGCCACCAAAGATGATATTGTCAACATAAATCTGAACCAGAAGGAAGTCTTTGCCATGCTTGAGAGTAAATAAGGTTTCATCAACTGATCCCATCAAATACCCATGCTCAAGAAAAAATGACCTAAGTCGGTCATACCAAGCTTGAGGAGCCCGCTTGAGTCCATACAGAGCTTTATGAAGTTTAAAAACTCTATGGGGGTACTTGGGATTTTCAAATCTAGGGGGTTGCTTAACATAAACATCTTCACCTATGAAGCCATTTAGAAAAGCACTTTTGAAATCCATTTGATAAAGTTTGAATCCAAGGGATGGAGCAAATGTAAGTAAAATCCTAATGGCCTCAAGATGTGCTATAGGAGCAAAAGTTTCTCCAAAATAAATCTCCTCAACTTGAGTAAAACCCTAAGCCACAAGTCTAGCCTTATTTCTCACTACAGACCCATCCTTCATAGTTTGTTTTTGAAAATCCATTTTGTGCCAATTAAATGAACATTGGGAGGGGGATCAACAAGGACCCAAACTTGGTTTCTCTCAAAATTTTGTAATTCCTCATGCATGGCATTGATCTAACTAGAATCAGATATAGCACGACTAAGATCTATGGGCTCAAAAGAGACAACAAATGTAGAATCAATAAAATATGCATGAGATCGAGTTACCCTTTGATTTAGCTCACCAATCTTTAGCTCTGGAGAATGTCGACACTGAATGTGGTGAGGAGCCTCTTGATGACATACAATCTCCCCCTCAACCCTTGCCGAAGAATGCTCGAAGTTCGCCAAAGTCAAAGCAGATGCTTCAAGGCCTCCTACCGAAGTAGATGAAGCTGGGTTCACTTCAGGGGTTGATGTCGAAGGAAGTAGAGGATCATCCTCTTGAACTCCAAAGTCTAATGGATCTTCATCTTCAAAAATGGTCTCATCCATATCTTTCTTAGTATCAAGCTAAAAAGATGCACTAACACAAGGTGGCGACTCGTTAAAATTCACATCACATGACTTGATGATAGTGTTAGTGTCTAGATTAAAAACCCGATATAATTAACCATGAGTGGAATAACCCGGAAAGATCCCATCAAAAGAATGTGACTCAAATTTATCAAGATTACCGCATTTTAGTATAATGCACTGACAACCAAATACTCTAAGGTGGGTAACCTTGGGATTTCTTCCAAAACATTGCTCATAAGATGTTAAGTTTAAAATTTAGCGTAGAAAGATTCAGTTGGAGATGTAACATGCTGTGTTTATGGTCTCATCCCAAAATCTTCTGGGAGTCCTATGCTCATCGAGCATCGTTCTAGCCATCTCAACCAAAGTGCGGTTCTTCCTCTCAACAACTCCAATCTGTTGAGGAACCCGTAGAGCAGAATATTGATGTTCAATGTCATGATCTACGCAAAAATCATAAAAGAAACTGTTTTTGAACTCCGTGCCATTATCGTTTCTGATTGCTTTTAATGCACTAAGGAGTTCATTACACAATCTCAAAGATAAGCTTCGAAAGTGTGAAAACACTTCATCCTTGATTGCAAGAAATAAGACCCAAGAATAACAGGAGAAGTCATCTACCACGACAAGGACATACAATTTGCCTGCTACTGAACTAACCTAAGAAGGACCTATAGTGTCTATATGGAGAAGTTCTCCAGGTTGTTCTGTCATCACCACATTGATGGGTGAATGAGAGGCAACCACCATCTTTTCATGTCGACAAGGAGCGCAAACAAGATTCTTCTAAAACTGGAGCTTTGCCAATCCTCAGATCAAGCCAAGGGCACTCAGATGAGTGAGCAAGTCAAAGACCATATGCCCTAGTCTCATATGCCACATCGAGAGCGCAGAAGAAGGTCTAGCAATTAAACAATGAGAAGAAGCAAGAGACTCAAAAAAGTCGGCTCCAAACACCCTCCCTATTATTGAAATATTGCAAATTAAAACACTAGAAAAATCGAGTACTTGAGAAGTATCGCATTTGAAATGCACTTCCAAGCTTTCATCAAGAAGCTGAGATACTGACAGCAAATTGTATCCCAAATGCTCAACCAAAGCAACATCTTTGAGAGTTAATGTTTCATTGATTCTTACTGTATCTTTACCTTTAATTCTACCTCTTCAGTTGTTCCTGAAGGTGATGTATTCACATTGCTTGGTCGAGGTGAGGTTGGAGAACTATGATGACTTCCCGGTCATATGGCGCAAACAACCAGAATCAATGATCCACTTATTCTCTAGGCCTCCATCTACCGCCTATACATGGAGAAAACGTCTTGAGTGCTCTATCTAGGGTAAGTGAAATATTTTCTAGGAATCCAACACTAAGAACATCGAGGAGCATAACTAAAAGTAGTAGAATGTCTATGCATGGGATGCAAACCATGATAAAGAGCGTGCGGTCTACCAATTTAGCGAGAGCCAAAACAAGGACATGGTCTCCCAACCTGTCGAGGATCAAAGCCTCTTACACGTGGTTTAGCACAATATGAATCATAGTAAAGACCACGCTAGGCAAATCCTCTAGTGTGAAAACGTGGAGCCTAAACAAATCTAGGAAGAAAGTGAAAATGAGCTAGTTGGGAGAAATAACTCCCATTGTATTTAAGGATTGACCAAGAGCTGATCAAGAAATATCAAATTTCGAAGAACCCTTCGAACAGGGGCTTCCAAGATATTCAGAGGTTCGAAGCCCCCCTTCACCATGTTCGGAGGCCAGGTTCGAAGCCCCCATTCACTAGGTTCGAAGCACCACTTCACTAGGTTCGAAGGCAAGGTTCGAAGCCCCCCATCACAAGTTTCGGAGGCCCCCTTCACTAGGTTCGGAGGCCCCGTTCACCAAGTTCTGAGGCCAAGTTTGAAGCCCCCCTTCACAATATTCAGAGCGCTCCTTCACCAGATTCGGAGGCCCCCTTCACCAGGTTCAGAGGCAATGTTGGAAGCACCCTTCACCAAGTTTGAAGCCCCCCTTCACCAAGTTCGGAGGCCCCCTTCACTAGGTTTGGAGGCTAGGTTCAAAGCCCCACTTCATCAGGTTTGGAGGCTAGGTTTGAAGCCCCCTTCACCAGGTTTGAAGAACCCCTTCACCAGGTTCAGAGGTCAGGTTCGAAGCCCCACTTCACTAGGTTTAGAGGCACCGTTCACCAGGTTCGGAGGTCAGGTTTAGAGCCCCCTTCACTAGGTTCGGAGGCCCCCTTCACCATGTTTGGAGGTTAGGTTTGGAGCCCCCCTTCACACGGTTCGGATGCTAGGTTTGAAGCCCACCTTCACCTGGTTCGAATGCCCCCTTCACAGGGTTCGGAGCCCCCCTTCACTAGGTTCAAAGGCTAGGTTCGAAGCCCCCTTCCCCAAGTTCAAAGCCCCCCTTCACTAGGCTCGAATCCCGCTTCACTAGGTTCGGAGTTCAGGTTCGGAGCCCCCTTCATCAGGTTTAGAGGCCCATTTCACTACGTTTAGAGGCAAGGTTCAAAGCCCCCTTCACTAGGTTCAGAGGCAATGTTCGAAGCTCCACTTCACTAGGTTCGGAGCCCCCTTCACTAGGTTCAGAGGCCTACTTCACCAGGTTTGGAGGCCAGGTTCATGGCCTCCTTTCACCAGATTCGAAAGCCCCCTTCACCAAGTTCCAAGTATTGGTTCGAAGCCCCCCTTCACCAGGTTCGTAGCCCCCCTTCACTAGATTCGGTGGCCCCTTCTATAGGTTCTAAGGCCTGGTTCGAAGCCCAATTCTCTAGGTTCGAAGCCCCCCTTCACCAGGTTCGAAGCCACCTCACTATGTTCAGAGGCCAGGTTCGAAGCCCACCTTCACTAGGTTCGAAGCCCCCTTCACCAAGTTAGAGGCTAGGTTCGGAGTCTCCCTTCACTAGGTTCGAAGCCCCCTTAACGAGGTTCGGAGGCCCCACTTCGCTAGGCTCAAAGGCTCTAAAACCACTTCAAACTAAAGGCCAAAACTAAGTACCGAAACTAGGGGCCTTTGCCCCTTGTAACTAGACATGTATTTGCATGTGTGTTTACCATTCTTCCCCCTCAAAGTCTTATGAACAGAGTCCACTATGACAGTTGTAGCTAGAGGGTAAAATTGTTTTTTCCTATTATATTTTGCCTATAAATGCTGGGCAACTCCACTGTATAGAGGACAGAGCATAGAGAATATGAAAATCACTATGAACTAGACGTAAAGTTATTATCACTTTTGGAGACCTGAACCAGTATAAATCTTCTTTGCAATTAGTATCCCTTCAAGGCTAGCAAACCTATTTAGCGCAAATTTTATGCTACTATAGTTGGCGCTGTCTATGGGGAGCCTAGTTCTAAATTAGCCTCTCTACCAAAACCTATACAATCAACTTTGAAGCATGGGAAGCCCCCTACGAATTGGGACTTCTCAGGGGATTCCTAGAGGCTTCGTAAGAGCTGTAGGCCTCCCTTCAGCATGGGAAGCCCCCTTCGAACTGGGACTTCCTAGGGGCTTCCTAAAGGCTTCCTAAGTGCTGTAGGCCTCCCTTTAGCATGGGAAGCCCCCTTCGAACTGAGACTTCCAAGGGGCTTCGTAGAGGCTTCCCATGAACTACATATCTCCCTTCAATATGGGAAGCCCCCCTTCGAACTAGGACTTCCCAAAGGCTTCCCAAGAGTTGCACGCCTCCCTTCATCTTCCCAAGAGTTGTAGGCCTCCCTTCAGCATGGGAAGCCCCCCTTCGAACTGAGACTTCCCAAGGGCTTCCTAGAGGCTTCCCAATAGCTACAGGCCTACCTTCAACATGAGAAGTCCACTTCGAACTAGGACTTCATAGGGGCTTCCTAGAGGATTTCCAAGAGTTGCAGGCCTCCCTTGAGGCTAGGAAGCCCCCCTTCGAACAGGGGCTTCTCAAGGTCTGTGAGGTCCTTCTTTCAGCCTAAGGCCATCAGATATCAAGAGCCTCCACCAAAAAGCCTCGTGAAGCTAGAATTGCTACAATCAAACGTAATATATTCATTTCTGCTACCTGAGCTCGAAGGTGGACTCAACGTGAGATAAATAAAGTCTACACATATAAGAATGTGCTCCATTCTTAAATGTGTTGACTTTGGGTTCTATCAAAAGGTGTTGATGCCAAGAATTGGTAAAGCCCAAGGCCCACCAAGGAAGGCGCGCGGTCAAGAGAAGGTCAAGGAAGATCCGGTCAAAGAAAGTCAAAGAAGCCCGTCCGCAACAACGGCATGATCGGAAGGAGGACGATGGAGATAAGAGCGGCAGGAGGTTACAAATTCATCCGAAATCGGCTAATAGGTTATTTCGACAGAAAGTCTATGGACTATAAATATGTATCCCCTAGGTTAGGTTTAGTTTAACTCTCGTTCAATATACAATCGGTGCATCGCCACCCTTGTGCCCCAAGGTTATCCGGTGGGACTCGGGCTCTCGGAGCTAGGCTGTATTAGTTTGATCTATGACGAAGAGGTGAGTTCCGCCACCCCGGCTTCCGTGCCAACTTGGTTAGTATACTCATGGCTGCATCAGTTCGGTCTGATCTCTTGAGGAGAACGGTGAAATAGCATGGTCGCTGGTTGTTCTCAGTGTATTTGGCTAGGTCTAAGGCTGCATCAGTTGGGTTTGATCTCTTAGATTGAGGTGATCTAGGTTTGATAGCTTGAGGCTTCATTAGTTAAGTCCGACATCTCTTGTTGTTGTATCTTTTTCATGCCGTATACTGTCCATCTAAATAAAGTTTGCCCGATTGGTTGATATATTGTTTAGATCATCGTGACTAGCTACTGTCTCGGTTAGGTCAGATCTAGTTATTCTAATGATTTCCGTGATATAGATCTATTATTTGGCATGCTTTATTTATTTCTATCAGAGTACACACTGATAGGTTTTCTTCAATTCATCTCCGTATCATGTTCACTGTCGAAGGGTGCTCATCGGCCTATATGTACGTCCTGTTTTTTTTCCAACGGTCGATGGCGTGCTTGTTCGATTGGGTTAATCTAGGCTATCAGTCGTATGGCCGATCGCACGATGCTTCATGACATTATATTTTATGCCACAATCATTTGCTTGCCAGCCGGTCGACTATGCTACTAACGTCTGTATTTTCTGATCCCTTATCAGTTGTAGGGTCAAACTGATTGGCATGCCCTGAACCCTTTTTCTAAGACATAGGACCTACACTGGAGTTAAGAAAATCTCCTAGGCTGCGTGTGTTTCAGTGTGTGACCATCTCCAACAACCTTGCCATGGTGAGCGAGCTCAGCGATGGAAATGTCATCACGATCACCATGGACGCTCTTTCTGATGAACAACAAACGGAGGTGCAGCAACATGTGGAGGAGTTCCGAAAATCATGCTTGTAGACCTACGACATGAATCGACTGGGTCCCGTTCATAGGGCCCCACTCCCAATGCAGTACTGACCATAGAAAGTGGTTAGCCAATGGAGAATTTCTAGGATAGTCCATAGGAAATTGTCGACTAGGCGATCTGCCAGTCGCTGGTCAGCTAATCAGGGACACTGGCCATGACTATTCAAGGAATGATCAAGGAGGCCATCAGGAGCATAGTGGTTTTCGACGCACCGCAAGGTTCAACGTACCTCCCCAATGACCCATTGAGATTACTGCAGCACACTCGGTCGGCATCACTGCCACAAGGGCCAATGAGGCTAGATCAGCCGAGCTCTTCGCTCGGCTATGACAAGATGACCCAGCCATCGGCCCCCTCACATAGTCCACCCCAGGGCACACTAGGTGGGGCCGATAAGAATGCATGACCTCCATTCTCGGCGCCCGATCTCAGGATTCTAGGGCAGGGGATGCCGCAAGTGACATACGGCATCGCAAGAGACCCCCTAGCAGGGCAATACAGACATGATGCTGCTCGGTGGGACCCGTACTAACAGTCGCCAATGCCTGCTCAATTTCCATCGCTGAGCCAGCAAGAAGACGATTGGGTGAATCGAATCACGGAGCTCATGAATGACCAATTCGGGTTGAAGCCTGTTGGCGTAAAAGATTACGCTAATAGGTTTCTGTAGAAAAGAAACTAACAAACGAAGTGTTTGCGAAGAGAACTGTTCTAAGCCTCCGAAAGGATAACAACTTAGAATAGTTCGAATGTGTGTATTGAATAACTTGTATTTGGTCCCTATTACAGGGTGAAATGGGGGGTATTTATAGGCCCAAATATTAAGGAAAAGACCTATTTACCCCTCTATTACAACCAACATAGTGGAAACTATTCGGTACCCTTGATAGGGCTAAAATGGTAAAAGACTAATCTAATGATATAAAAGATAAATCTTCCATCTTAGCTGGCAATAAAGATCTTGAATTGCCTTAGTTCGAAGATATACTCCGAACCAATGCCTATCTTCGTACTTCGAGCTTGACTCAAGGTATCTTCGAAGATGGACCTCAGTAAACCTTCGAATCCACTATCTGCTTTCATGCTGTTGCGGCAATAACCCCGAAGATGAGATATTTTCCCCCAACAGTAGCCCCTCGAATACTCTTCTCCGTTTAACCTGTAATGTTAGGAGAGCAGTATACGGAAGGAAAAAATAACCAAACATAGGGGTTATTAGATTTCAATTCATCTCCGAAATGTACGACGATATAAACTCTGAATCAGTCTTAAGATAATTACTTTCGAACTATCTTAAAACCGACTCAGGGAGTTCGAAAGTCTTTTAGACTTAGAGGAAATAGCCGTTAGCTTTCTGTTCCTAACGGAAACCGTAGAATGCATTAATTTCGGAGAAAAGTAACGGGCAAGAATGCGAAACGGCATGGACTAACGGTAACAATGTAAAGTTTAGGCTATAAATAGAGGGCCTAGAACTTACCCGATTACCTTTTCACTGCTCTCTCGCAATCAAACACCTTTTGAGCCCCTTGAGTTCCTTGAGCTCTAGCCTCCATTTCTCCCAAAGCAACCCAGCGACTGCAATGGTGAAGACCAAGGGTTCTGGGGCTCCGTCGGCCTTGGCTCGGCAGCAAGCGGCTGCGGCAGCAGCGGCTGCGACATTGGTAACAACGCCTCCAGCATCTGCAGCAACATCCATGGCGGCAGGAGGGAGAAACCCCCAAAATATTGATGATCAAAGTCTCTGTCCGCCATCAACGAAGTATCTGGACCAATCTTTCCAACTGGGATCTTCTACCTACAAGAGGGAATCGCTGGCAATCGCAGTAGAAGGAAAAATCAGTACCGGAGTGATGATTCGCAAGCCCGGAAAAGAACTCATCCCGTCGCCAAGGCCCGGAGAGGTGGTTGTCTTCGAAGCCTTCTTCGAAGCCGGCTTGGGCCTCCCAGCAGTTGACTTCCTGGCAGAGGTACTCGATTTATTTCATGTCACCCTCCCTCAATTATCTCCGAACGCAGTAGCTAGACTGGCTATCTTCGAATGGGCATTGAGAGCCGAAGGCTGTGAAGGGAGGGCAGAGATCTTCGCAGCATTACACAGGGCTTCATGCCAGCCTAAAACCTTCGTAGGCCCCGGAGGTGAAAAAGTAGTGGTAGCCTTTGGAAGCATCAATTTTAGGCTTCGGGACGAATATGCCCTACAATTTCCTGCTAAGGCCATCAATGCAAGATGGTACACTAACTGGGTTATGAGGTGGTTCTATGCCGAAGTTGGGGCTAGCAATCCTCTGGCCGGACCTTTGAAAGAGATCCAATTCCGGAAGGAAGCCTTAGTGCATCCCGGCCAAGGTCAGCTCGAAGCTCGTCTCAACCTGCTTCAAAGGATCAGCCGAAGGTTAAGCATGCGAGACTTAGCCGAAGAATACCTTGGGTTCAAATCTCTCCACTGATGGCCAACTGGCCTATCATCTTCGAAGAGGATTCGGAAGGTGGTCTCCGAAAGATCACCTTGACTTCGAGCCCTGCAGGTAATTTCGAAGACAACATATATTATGCATATTCACTTCGAAGAAAGACTAACTTGATTTATTTTTATTTTTTTTAGCTTCTTCAGCCCCTGTTACTTCGGAGCAAATCATAAGGGCTTCGGAGAAGATTTTGGGCGCTCCAACTCCGACTGAAAAAGAATGGAGAATCAAGTTGGTCGGGAGTTGGGAGAGATTCAACAGAGTATGGGGAATGCTGGAAATCACTCCGCCCCCTTTGATGGATTGGGTGCCTTCGGAGAAAGGACCCCAAAAGAGGAAAGCCGAAGCTGGGACTTCGAGCTCCGCAAAGACTCCGGTGAAGAAGGTTGCTCGGAAGACAAAAAATCCTGCACCTTCGAACTCAAGAGCTTCAGTTTCTGACTCCCAGGAGGATGAAGGGAGATTGCTTGTGCGTCTAATAGAAGAAGATGAAACTCAAAAGACTGCACAAGCTGAAGTACCTACAAACGTGCCGGAGTCCCAAGATAATCCTGAACAACCAAGGACTTCGGCAGTTCAAGAAGATATTTCTTAGGACGAAGTCCCTGCGAATGAAAGTGGGGTCGAAGTCACTATGGCTTCGGTTCCCGAAGAGGCAACAAGGACTGCACAGGACGATGCTCCTGCAGTCCAAGACTTAACGGCTGATTCGGATGAAGATCTAACCTTCGATCCGCCGAACAGTCCGATGATGACTCCTCTGCAAAACGTCGAAGGTAGACTTCGAATAACTCTTTCATGTTCGTTTTGTATATTTATACAATGTATAATACTCTTTTTTTACAGAGTCCACTCCTATGGAAGAGGTCCGCCAAGAGGAAATAATTCCTGGACCTTCGACGACTTCGGAGCCAGCCCAGAGAGTTACTCAAATGGGACCTGGAAGAGGCAAAAGACATATAGAGCCCCTCCCTGCTGCGAGTTCCGGATCAACTCCGTCTGATTCAACAGACGAGAGCCAATCTTCCGGGGAGGGCCAGCCTCCAGTGACTCCGAAGACCACAGGCCAAAGCTCCGGTCCTTCGCTGGACGAAGATGACCAACAGGCAATAAGCATGCTCCCCTTGCTGGCTCCTTTCTTAGGGCAAACAACTGGTCTTCGGACTTTGCTCGAACCTTTGGATCGAGCTAGCCGTGACATAGGGGAGACCAATTTAGTGGCCATCCTGAGCAAGGCTGACAGGACGAAGCTTAATGCCGCTATTGAACGTGCAGCCTACCAGGTACGAAGCAACTGCGAAATATCATAGAATTCATCTACGAATAAATATTGACCTTAGTTTTTATTTTTGCAGCAAACTGTCTTGGCTCGAGCTGCGAATATATGCAATGACGAAGAGATCGCTCGCCTTCGGGAGGAAAATAGTGTCCTTCAAAGGAATTTTAACATCTCCAAAAGTCGAGTGGCTCAAATGGACAATATAGTGTCAACAGAGCGAAGGGCCAGGCAAAGTTTGGAGGCTGCTAATAAAGAGCTCGAAGCAGAAAGAATTGTGCTTCGAGCGGAAGTTGAAAAGCTGCGGGCGGAGCACGCTACTGCGGGGTCCGAGCTCGTCCGACTCCAAGAGGAAGCTAGCCAGCTGTTAAACCAAAAGAATATTTTGACCACTGAAAATGCTAGACTTTCTGAGGTTTTGGGCAAAGTCACTTCGACGAAGGACGCGTTGAACGAAGACAAGCTGAAGTCCGAAAAGGTGGCTGCGGAAGTTATGAGTCAACTGTTAGATGTCCTGGAGTACTTCGGTACTACTAGAACTCTCCCTTCTGACGATAACATCACTCTTCCGCGTCGGTTGAAAAGGATCCAAGGAGTGGCGAAGCAGATGAAGATAGCGGGCATTAGATACGGAGAACTCTCCGGACAAGTGGCTGTTGTCGGCCTACTTCGCTACTATGAAGATCTGGGCCGAACGATAACTCCGGACGCAGGAGGGGGCCCAATCACCTTTGACGACGAGCAACTTCTGACACATTCCGAAGGTGTGGCTGCTGCCTGGTGAGCCTTCCAAACTTCATGGAGAGCCGAGGGTCGTTCCGCGATCAATGCTTGGATCGATGAAGGCCAACGCCAGAAGCAAGTTCGGACCCAAGCTTCGAGCAGTCAGCCTCCTCCGAACCCGCAGGTTTAGAAATACCTTAGGATTTTTGGCCATGTAAAGCTTTATTCTTATAAACATTTATCAATGAAAATCTTGTTTGTCGTATTTTTAGGCTTCGCCTCTTACAGAAGATATCGAAGTGTTAGACCTTAACGACGAAGTTCGCTCATTATGGACCACCTTCGATCTTCTTAAAGCTTATAAACGTCCTCGATTTCTAATTCCTCGAGATGACTCCGGTGTAATTGCGCCCGAAGTAATCAAAGATATACTGTCTTATATTAAAGAGGAAGAAAAAGAGGTTAACGTAAACACTTCGTCTTCTGAAGACATTATATGGTCTGAAGACGAAGATGAAGCTCAAAATAAAAAGCCTGAAGAACTTGGAAGCTGGGAAAGGAGCCCCGAACGGCTTCGAACTTGGGCCGAGCTTCAACAAGAACAGAAGGATTTAGAGCTTCGAAGGGGGGCAAGAGAGTTAAACGCAAAGTTATTAGAACTCCCGGCACTAGAACTAGTCGTTCCACCCCTAGCTCTAGGGACCGAAGAGGTCTTCGATTCCTTCTTGGTATAGATACCAATTTTTCATAATGTAATCTGTAAACACATTTGTTTGAATAATGAATACCGATTTAAAATTGTCTCCATATTTACTAGCCCCTCTTTGGGTATAAGCAACTTCGAACTGTATTCAAAGATGGTTATGCGCAAAGAAAAAACTTCGGAGTACAATTTTTTTGGGGGTTCGGAGCCCCTCGGTAATTTAAAGATTTTTTAAAATCTTATAAAATGTCTTCGACTATTTTTAGTCGGAAAAATGGCAACTTAGTACCTTTTTTTTTTGAAAGAAATCACTTGAGATAACTTTCAAGATACCTTAGTATCTTAGATAATTTGTCACTTTGGACTGTGTTAATAGACATTCGAAGCTCATGGCTCAAATTCTGTTTTGCTTTAGCCACCTTCGGCTCATTTTTGCGATCTCTGTCGAACCAATGGTTCGGAGTTTGCAATGGTCTCTTTGGACTCTTTTTACGGATGTCTACCAGCCAATGGCTTGGACTCCGTATATTTTGGCCACTTTCGGCTCTTTTTGCGGAAGTCTACCAGCCAATGGCTTGGACTTCGCAGGTTTTGGCCACCTTCGGCTCTTTTTATGGAAGTCTACCAGCCAATGGCTTGGACTCCGTAGGATGTGGTTTTGGGCTCTTTTACGGATGCCTACAAGCCGGTGGCTTGGACTCCGGATTATGTCAGCCCCCACGTCGGAAGCTTCGAACCAATGGTTCGAAGTCCGAAAATACAACCCAGCTTCATGACACTTCCCTCTCGGTCGACCCCGCGGTTCCAGTGTGTCCACTCGGAAGCTGGAAGTCTATGAGGGGAAGGCACTATCAGGATCATATGCTTTATTAATTTGGAAGATGATTACAAGTGAGTTACAAGGAGCCCTTATGCGAAGTATCGCTTTAGGTGCTCCGCATGCCAAGTATGTGCTAACTCTTCACCTTCTAAATTAGCTAACTTAAAAGAGCCAGGGCGTCCTGAACGAACAATTAGGTATGGACCTTCCCATTTATTTCCTAACTTCCCTGGCACTATAACGCTTCACAGAACAAGATGACCCGGTCTTAGTTCATTGAGCTTAACCTTCGGGTCAAACCAAGCCTTCTTTTGCTGATGATACTTTGATAAATTCGCCACAGCTCGAAGTCTTGTTTCTTCGGATAAATCTAGCGAAGCTTGTCTTTCTTCTTCAATCTCCGGTTCAGTGCTGCGAAATGATCCTCCTTTGAGCTCCGTTGGAGTCATAGCTTCATCTCCGAATAGTAGTCTGAATGGAGTAAAACCTGTGGACCTTGTTTGCGTAGTCCGAATGGACCACAAAATCTTCGGAAGCTCTTCGGTCCACAGTCCCTTTGCTAATCCTACTATCCTTCGATTTAGCCCTGACAAAATATTTCCATTGGCTCGCTCTACGGCTCCATTAGACTGAGGATGTCTTACTGCAGCAAAACATAACTGAATGCCTAGATCTTCGCAAAACTTCCTGAAGGGTTCTGCGTCGAACTGTGTTCCATTATCAACTGTAAGTTGTCTAGGCACTCCGAACCGGCAGATGATGTTCTTCCAAAAGAATTTCTGTACATTGTTCGAAGTGATAGCTGTTAAGGGTTCTGCTTCTACCCACTTGGAAAAATACTCAATAGCTACCACTGCGAACTTCAGATTTCCCTTGGCTACTGGAAAGGGGCCAATTAAATCCATACCCCATCTGGCCATAGGCCATACCGGAGCAATGACTTGAAGAGCTGTTGGTGGGCGATGACTCCGTCGACCCATCCACTGGCATCCTTGACAAGTGCGGACTAAGCTCTCCGCATCAGCTGTTATTGTAGGCCAATAAAGCCCCTGGCGAAGTGTTTTTCCTGCTAAAGCTCTAGGGGCTAAATGGCTACCACAAAGGCCTTCATGAATTTCTCAAAGAATTTCTTGACCTTCGGCTTGAGATATACACCGGAGTAGAGGGGAACATACTCCGGCCTTGTATAAAATACCATTGATTATTTGATAATTTCTAGCTCTAAGCTTTAATCTTGACAGCTGTGGCTCTTCGGGCAAATTTGTTCCTCCCTGTAAAATTTTTCCAATCTGCACTAGGAATGCAAAGAATCTCTGCAGAGGGAATTTGTGGCACCGAAGGTATACTGAGCTCCTCATAGAAAGCTTCTTCTGGCACATCCACAGCTCCGACTGCAGCTTTTGCTAAGATGTCCGCTTGCACATTTTCTGCTCTTGGTATACTCCGAATGGAAATACCCTTGAAGTGTGCTTCGATTTTACGGATTTCTTCTAAGTACTTTGCAAGCTGTGGATGCCGAACTTGGAAACTTTTATCTACGTGCCCTGCTACTATCTGAGAATCTGTCTTTATAATAATTCTTGTAGCCCCTAGAGCACGTGCTTTTCGGAGTCCCAATAAAATTCCTTCATACTCCGCTATATTATTGGTAGACTTAAAGTTGAGTCTTGCGGAGTACATTGCTCTTTGCCCCGAAGGTGAAATTAATACTGCTCCAATGCCTGCTCCGGATGCTTGGAAAGCCCCATCAGAATAAACAGTCCAAACTCCGTCACTTGACTTCTCCGGAACCAAATTTGCAGGCGGAGTCCATTCTGCCACAAAATCTGCTAAGACTTGCGATTTGATTGCTGTCCTTGCGAGGAAAGATATGCCGAAGGGTGCTAGCTCAACTGCCCACTTTCCAATCCTTCCAGTGGAATCCTTACTTCGAAGCATATCTCCTAAAGGATACAAAGTTGGTACAATTACATTGTGTGCCAAAAAATAATGTCTTAATTTCCTCGAAGCCATTATCAGAGCATAAACGAACTTCTCAAGTTCGGAATATCTTGTCTTTGCTCCTGATAACGCTTCGGATACAAAATAAACAGGATTTTGGACCAACTTCCCATTGAAATCCACTTCTCTGACAAGAACTGCACTGACAGCAGAACCTGTAGCTGCAAGGTAAAGGAGTAGGGTTTCGTCCGCAGTAGGCACCGTGAGTGTAGCAAGATTACTGAGATAGTCTTTAATACCTTCGAAGCTTTTCTGACACTCCGGTGTCCATGCAAAATCTTCGGACCCTTTCAATGCTTTAAATATAGGCAAGCTTCTCTCCGCAGACCTTGATAAAAACCTGCTAAGTGCTGCCAGACGCCCAGTCAGCTTTTGTACTTGCTTTAAATTTTCCGGAGGAGCCATCTTCTGTAGCGCAGTTATTTGAGTAGGGCTAGCTTCAATTCCCCTGCTTGAAACTAAATACCCTAACAACTTTCCAGCCTTAGCGCCGAAGATAGATTTTTCGGGGTTAAGATGGATCCCACATGCCCGAAGGCTATTGAATGTTTCTGCTAAGTCTAGGCTATGTTGGTGCTTTAAAGCACTCTTTATTACAATATCATCCATATAGGCCTCCACATTGCGACCTAGTTGATGACCTAGAGCCTTAGCAACTAACCTCGAAAAAGTAGCCCCGGCATTTCTTAAGCCGAAGGGCATTCTTACATAACAGAAGACTCCCGAAGGAGTTACGAAGCTTGTCTTGATCTCATCTTCGCGCTTCAACCATATTTGATGATAACCAGAATACGCGTCAAGGAAGCTTAATAACTCCGAACCTGCGGTGGAGTCGACCAATTGATCAATTCGGGGCATGGGGTAGGGGTCACGAGGGCATGCTTTATTCAAGGATGTGAAATCAATGCACATGCGCCACTTCCCGGAAGACTTCTTTCTGACGAAGACTGGGTTGGCTAACCATTCTGTGTGAGCCACTTCTCTGATAATCCCAGCCTTCAATAATTTCTCAACTTCGTCCTTAGCTAGAGCAGCTCTTTCCGCAGATATTTTCCGGAGTCCTTGCCGAACAGGCCGGGCCTTCGGGTTTACAAGTAAACTATGTTCACTGATATCCCGATCAACTCTGGTGATATCTTCGTCAGACCAGGCGAAGACATCCAAATTCTCTTCCACCACCTTTTCCAAGGAGGTTGCAACTTCTGGAGGTAAATCTTTACCAAATTGAAATGTATATTCTTTGCCATCTTTAACAATGACCTTCGCTGCAATCTCCCCTTCAGGACTTGGTCTTGGAAAAGATTTCTTTGAAGCTTCGGAAGGAGCTGAAAAAATTTCTTCATTATCTTGTACATTGTTTACTTGTCTTGGATCAAGAGGGGGACCATGACCATATTCCGCCCTCCGAGCAATGGCTTGATCTCCAAAGACTGTAAGGACTCCTGCTTGTGTGGGCATCTTCACGCACAAATAATTGTGATGCGCCACAGCTCCGAACTGGTTTAGCATGCCTCTTCCGAAGATGACATTATAGGCATACGGGGCATCTACGACATCGATGATTACTTCTTCAGTTTGAGCCAACAAACCTTCTCTGAAGGTAACTTCCAGGCCTATTTGACCAAGTGCATCAAGCGGAGGTCCTGTGAAGCCTTGCAAAGGACGAGCCGCTGGAAGGAGATGCTTCCTGGAGATGCACAATTGATCGAAGGCTTGAACAAAAATGATATCTGCCGAACTACCTCTGTCAATCAACACCCTTCGAACTTCAGTGCCTGCAATATCAGCAGTGATAACAAGTGGATCTGCATGCGGGAACTTAATGCCAGCTGCATCCTCCGCAGAAAAGGATATCAGCACATGAGACCACTCCGGCATTGTGGCTGTAGACGACGAAGTCCCAATATGGCCTACTTCTCTGACGTAGTCTCTTCGCTGTCTTTTCGACATGCTTCCGAGGGTACCTCCTCCGGAGATTGGGAGGACTACTCTTTTCCCTCGGTCTTGGCCTTCCTCTTGCTTCGGAGGTGGCATAACATTGGCCACTGGAGGGTGTCTTGCAGCATCAAAGTTTTCTATCCGTGCCACAGCCTGGACCGGCTCTGGGCGCGTTGCAGCTGGAACTCGGTCGGTAGTACCTCGACCCAAAGTTCTTTCTAGATACTCTCCCCTTAGGGTAAGTATAGCCTTGCAAGTATCGGTTGCATGGCTTCGATTTTCTCCATGGATGCAGCATAAAAGGGTTTGGCCCTTGCCAGTCGTTTTCCCTGGCTGCCTCCAGCCGCTGGTCTTGTTCCCCGAAGACTGTGGAGCTCTCTGTGTAAACTTCTGTGGGGGTGCAATATTCATGACTTCAGAACGAGGGTAGTTTTGCCCTCTTCTCCGATCATGTTGAACTTCGAAGACTGGTTCTTGCGGCTGTGCCGAAGTTTTCACTTCTACTTTCACTTCTTGCAATATGGACGAAGTAGCGGTAGTCCTTCGGAGCCAACCCTCTTCTGACCTCGCATACTCCTCGAAGTAAGACATCAGCTGAGAGACCGAGGAGAAGCTTTTCTAATGAAGCTTATCCAAAAGGCCTTGATGAGTGACGCCTTCCCGAGCTGCATCAACTACCGAAGATGCGGACAACCCCCGAATTTGCGACTTCGTATGAGTGAAGTGCTTGAAATATTGCCTCAATGTCTCTCCGGGGAGCTGTTTCACCTGGAAAAGGCTTCCTGTTGACATGGGAGGCACGAAGGTGCCTTGAAAATTGCTTATAAACTTCTTCTTCAGCTGCCCCCATGAATTAATTGATCCTGGCCTCAAAGACCAGAACCACCTTAATGCCACTCCTTGAAGAGCTAAGGGGAAGCACTTCGCCATGGTGTCTCGAACTCCTCCGCTAGCTTCAATTGCTAGGGCATAAGAACGAACGAACTCTCCGGGATCTTCATCTCCGGCATACTTACAGAGCTTCGAAGTTTTGAACTTTGGATCAAAGCGAACTTTCTGCAGCTCAGGATGCAGCGGAGATTCATTATCGAAGGAGGCGTTCTCCGGGGCTTCGGGATAATCAGGTCCGTCGTCTTCGGGCACTTCTGGGACAGATGGGATGGCTTGAGAGCGAAGCCTGTTCGCAGCTTCCTGTCGCCACCTTGCCACTTCAGCTTGAAGGTTGGCCATTTGAGTGGCCATATCTCCAAGATTGTCTTCATCTCCTCCGGAAGGATCTTCCGGGTCTTGAGAGCTAGTAGGATCAGTTCGAATTGGGATGGAAGGTGGAGGGGGGACTCCGGGTGGTCGAAGTATGGAAGGGGTTGGCGGAGAGGCTTCGTATGTTCGAGGGATGGAAGCCCCTTCTGGAGTTTGCGGAGGGAATGTCGAAGGCCCTCCGACTTCAACCGTGTCAAATGGTATCTCTCCGGAGATCCGAGAAGACCTCCGAACAGGGTTACGAGGTGCACTCCGCTTAGGAGGCATGATGTAAGAAGTTGGTAGAGAACGAAGTTTTTCGGACTAGGTTCCCCACGGACGGCGCCAACTGTTGGCGTAAAAGATTACGCTAACAAGTTTCTGTAGAAAAGAAACTAACAAACGAAGTGTTTGCGAAGAGAACTGTTCTAAGCCTCCAAAAGGATAACAACTTAGAATAGTTCGAATGTGTGTATTGAATAACTTGTATTCGGTCCCTATTACAGGGTGAAATGGGGGGTATTTATAGGCCCAAATATTAAGGAAAAGACCTATTTACCCCTCTATTACAACCGACATAGTGGAAACTATTCGGTACCCTTGATAGGGCTAAAATGGTAAAAGACTAATCTAATGATATAAAAGATAAATCTTCTATCTTAGCTGGCAATAAAGATCTTGAATTGCCTTAGTTCGAAGATATACTCCGAACCAATGCCTATCTTCGTACTTCGAGCTTGACTCAAGGTATCTTCGAAGATGGACGTCAGTAAACCTTCGAATCCACTATCTGCTTTCATGTTGTTGCGGCAATAACCCCGAAGATGAGATATTTTCCCCCAACAAAGCCCAAAGAGCAGACCTATATGTAGCGGCAGCCATATCCTGAGTGGTTTGATCAAGTACCGCTGCCAAACCAGTACAAGGTGCTTGACTTCAACAAGTTCTCAAGACAAGACTTGATCTCCACGATCGAGCACATTAGTCATTTCCTCGCCTAGTGTGGGGAGGCATCGACTGACGAGGCGCTGAAGGTCCGGCTATTCCTTCTATCACTTTTAGGATCGTCCTTCGCGTGGTTTTCCTCACTACCGGTGGATTCCATCAGAGGATGGCAGATTTAGAGAAGAAATTTCACAAGTACTTCTTCACCGGCATCCAGGAGATGAAGTTGACTGACTTGACGTCCATGAAACAAAGGATGAATGAGTCAGTCCCCGACTATGTACAGTGGTTCTGAGACATACAAAGCAGATGCTACAGTGTGAACCTCACTGACAACCAGTTGGCGGAGCTGGCGTTCAAAGGACTCCTGAGCCCTATCAGGGAGAAGTTCTCATAGCACGAGTTCGAAAAGCCTCTCACAACTGGTGCAATGGGTATCGGCCCACGAGAGCCAATTTAAAGAGGCCAGGTGTAACACCTCAAATTTTCAAAGAAATAAAAATATCATTTAAAATATTTTCCTGGAATTAATTAAATTGGAAATACCTTTAATGCCCTCCTTGGCCTATTTGAACTAGAACCTAGTGGAAATGACCAAACCAGAGGCTAGAAAATTTTGTATGAGTTCCCAAGACCAAGATATATTTTTGAGAATTTTTGAAGATTTTTATCACCCTTGAAAGTAGCCCAAATGTTTTAAATCAATTTCTGTAATTACTTTTATTCAGAAAATAATTGAAACAGTAACGGGCCCCTTTCCCCCTCTTCTCTCTCCCCCGATCGGCCCAGCCCACTCCTCCCTGTGCCCTCGACTGACCAGCAGACCCCACCCATCAGTGACCCCCTCTCTCTTCGCGCGTGCCCGACAGCCCGACCCTACCTGTCGGTGCCAACCGAACCCCTCACGCCCGACCGCCCGACCCCACCCGTCAGTCGCCTCACCCGTTCGCTCGCGCTCGCTGACCGGTGGCCCCCGTCTGTCAGATCCTTCATCCCCGCGAGATCCGCCCCCAAATCCCCCCCCCTCGCCGGCCGGCGCCTTAATGTGCCTCGGATCCGTTGCTCTTGACCCCCTTCCCCCAAATTGAGCCCGGCATTCAAACCCTCACGCTCCGGTGACCGTTTCCCCCATTAAAACCAGCCCGATCGCATACCGATTTGATGAATCTGCATGCAACCCGAAGCTCGCCGGCGTTTAATCGCGTTTACCCTCGGCCACCGCCAATTGCGCCCCCCTGCCCCCGCCGGTGACCCTATTTAAACCCCCTTGGTACCCCGCATTTGACCCCCACGCTCACACGCTGCAAGAATGAACAGAATGCCCTCACTACGATTTTTAACACTCCTCCGCCGCCCTCACTCCAGCCGCTGTTCGCCGTCGCCGGTGACCTCCTCCGCCCTAGGCGACCGCACCTCCGTGACCACCAGAACCTCACCGACCTAGGCCACCCCTCCGCCGACGAAGAACCCCGCCGGAACACCATCGTCGACGAGGAGCCCGAACCAGTCCGCCGTCTACCCTCGTCGCCGACCCCGCTCCGACGACCTCTCGCCTCGCCTAAGGTACCCTCATGATCCCTGTAGTCCACTCCATCCATTTTATCCCTTAGGATCCCTCGCCGTCGCTCGCCGTGGCCTCTGGCCCGCCCGCCGTCGCCGGAGAAGACGACCGGCACGGGTCGAGTACCCGTGCCGTGTTGGATTTAATCACGGCCTTGCGATCGTGATCGGACGATGCCGGTAATATCACATGCGCGATTTAATCCACGCCGTCGGATCTGATCGAAACGGTACGTTTTAATCTCGTGCGTCCGTTAGTTTTTAAAACCCGCATTTAATCTGGATCGTCCATCGCGTAACGTTTCAACGTTTTAATCTCAGTCGTCCACGTCAACTTAACTCCCCCGCCTCGCCCATGGCCGCCCGATCGTGATCCAACGGTGGATCTTGACCCGGCGCACGCGCACAGTGCGCGGGTTCACGGTGGATCTGGTTCACCGTGGACCCGAGGCTTTTTTTGATTTAAATTAAATTCTAGAAACTGTTTTAAACTTGTAAAATTCATATCTAGCGCATTTTAACTCCAAAAATTATCATTTCAATTCCAGAAAGTTTATAATTTTATCCTCTACATGTTAATGCAATAAAAATAGTATGTTTACTCTGAATATTTCAGGCTTATTTAATAAAGTATTCAAATGCACTTTAGGGTAAATTACAAAAAGGTTCATTTCAATTTTAGCAAAATTTATCTTTTATCCTTTTCATGTTAGTATAATAAAACCACTAAGTTTACACTGAACCTCTTATTTTAAATTAGTTAGAAACTTTAAAATACAATTGTTCACATTATTATCTCTTTCATAAAGAACAATATTCCATTAAAGTTCACTTTAAAATATTCATAAAATGATTTTCAGAAACTTAATAACTTATTTTCTTAATGTAAACCTAATCAAAACATATGTGCTTGTTGTGTGATTTTGGATTGTTTAATTGAATGTTATATTTATTTTATTTATATTGAGAAGACTACGACGCCGCCGAGGAGCCGGAATACTTTCCCGAAGTTCCTCCCTCCCCTTTCGCTGAACAAGGCAAGTCACCAAACCAATCTTTTGAGCATATTGAACCCATGTTTTATTAAACTATCGCTAAAACACATAGGATATACATGCATTAGTCAAATGAAACCCTTACAATATATTTATTTAGGATCCCCCGACCTTGATGTGCAACCCAAGCCATGCTATCTAGCCTAAACTCCTTGTCACCATATGATTAGTATTATTAGCTAGTGTCCAACGTATTGACACAATTGCTATAGGATTAAAAATGAGTCGTAGCTATTGGAATCTACTATATGATCCCCGTTATTCTTATCTCTGGAATGCTGTTGGTGATAGAGTTATGGTTGTGAGTGTATGCATGGTGGGTTCCGGGTGCAAGCTAGGGCATTGGTCGGTAGCACCCGGGGCACTATAAGGACCGGTCTACGGGATCCGTTGCAATACACTTCCGTACTAACCACAAGTCTAATGGGTAAGTCCTAACTAAGGTATGGAGTGTTCCAAACCGAGGCCACCACTTGGAGATGGGTCAAGCAGCACCTGCGGGTGGCTTGTACCGACGTGGCGCAAAAGGGGGTGCGATGTTAGCCAGGATGCGGCCCGGCGCGCCGGCGAATCCTAGAGCAGGTGGTTATCGCTTGGAGCATTTCATGCTGAGGTTTTGGCACGAGTTCCCATGGTATGGGTCATCTCGTTATACTTTGGTGTTTGGGATGAGTGTGTGCCTTGTGGGTATAGTAGTACACCTCTGATCAGAGTCATTAATCTTTTCAAAAAGCCGAGCCCACGGTCAAGGGCGGGTTGCGTGACATCCCACAGTTAGTCTACTTTTGAAATGAATGTAAATGATGGCTTGACATGTAAGGACTGTTGTGCGAGGAGGGAAAACATACTCCTCGAGTTAGATGGTATAATTGATGTTCATGTTTATTATTTCGCATGATTAAAATTTGACTATACTAAATGCAATAACTGAAAAATGTACCTTTCCTTACTTTTAGCCATTATCCTTCATTTGTTATTATCTTGCATTACTATTTGCATTTGTGGTGGCTTGTTGAGTACTCTTTGTACTCATACCCGTTGGACACACAATTCAGAGAATGCCTACTACGAGGATGGTCTGGAGTAGCGACCCAGTCAAGAAGAAAGATCCTGAAGAGGGCGTTCGTCATGCAGTTTACTTTTATTGTTTATTTTAATTTTACTCTTATGTAATAATGTGGTCTGCGTACCATGGATGATTGCTCGTATGTACGTGTCGCATGATGAACCTCTTGTAATATTGTTTTTCTTTGGAAATTCAATAATGTTCCGATTTCGGTAAATCGGGGTGTCACACCAGGTAGGACAAGTACTAGAAGAAGGTCGCGTACACTCATGTGTTCCACTCAGACTCTGACGAGGATAGTGACTCTGACGCAAATGTTGGGATGGCCGAGTGGTCCAAGAACAAGAAGCAGGTCGCATGTCCATGGATAAAATCGGCCGAGAAAGAAGATAGGTATTACTTCGATATCAACAAGACCAATAAAATATTTGACCTGCTGCTAAGGAAGAAGCAAATCAACCTGTCACCTGGCCATGTGATACCGTCTGCCGAAGAAATGAAGAAGAAGAAGTATTGCAAATGGCACAACTCCCTATCGCATCACACTAATGAGTGCAAGGTCTTCAGGCAATAGATTCAGTCGGCCGTAGAGCAAGGCCGAATCAAGTTTGATGATGGGAAGCAGCCGATGAATATAGATGATCATCCATTCCAAGTCAATATGGTGCACGCGCACTATGATTATAATCGACATGCAAGGGATAGGATACGAGCTAGCAGAAATGTCACCTCAGCAGTACTCATCGAAAAATATCAAAAGAGGTCAGCAGAAAAAGAAAGTATCAGAGAAAGCCGTGGCCACTCGCGTTTCAATTCCTATTGGAATTGTGAGTTGTTTAGGCTTTGTTGGAACAAGGGGCTATGGCTACCATCTATGGACGAGTACCTGGGATGCGATGGAGTACCGGGTGATCATCGGCCACGTGATCAAAGAAAGTGCATCAAAGGCTATAACCCCCAAGGGTATCGACGCAAGAAAGGCTTGTCCCCGTCGGTTCAGAAGGAGTCAACCCAATAGCCAAAGACGACGAAGACACCACAGGAAAGATACAGTGTTGTCCCCGAGCAATCTTTACGCGAAGATAGAAAAGAAAGGTGTAGCATCTGCGGCAATGAGAAGGAAAGGTACAAGAACACGACGAAGGAGCTAATCGGCCCTCTAAGATCAAGAGCGAATGGCGTCGAAAAGACAAGGCCGATCACGATGACAAGAAAGATGCGGAGGTAAACATGGTTTTCTTCCTTCCTGCAGAGTATTGTGCCATCACAAAAGAGGACATGGAGCCGTAAGAACTAGAATATCGACACCTGAGGCCGCTCTACGTCAAAAGGTTGGTTAATGGGAAGCTGATGTCCAAGATGATGATAGATGGAGTGGTGATCGTCAACTGATGCCTTACACCACCTTCCAAAAGCTTGGGAAAATGCTAGAAGACCTCACTAGAAGTAACATGGTATTGAGGGACTTCGGCAGTAACTCGTCAAACACAATGGGAGATTTAAATGTGGAGTTGACGGTTGGAAGCAAGACAGTGCTGACCATATTCTTCGTGATAGAGTGAATAGGATCCTATAGCATGTTACTGGGGCGTGACTAGATACACGCGAACTATTCTGTCCCCTCAACAATGCATCAAAACCTCATGCAGTAGGTTGGTGACCTGGTGGAGGTGATTCCTTCTGATAAATCGGTTAACATAGCTACAACCGATCTATCGATATGGGAGGCAAAGGGAGTCGTATGTTTGTCAGGAAAGGCTTGGGAAGGAAATTTCTTGCAAGTGTCCAATGATGGTATCACACTGGTCAACAAAGAACCACCCAAGCTTATGCTTTAAAGAAGGCATTGAAGACGACTTCGGCCAAGATGACGCCGCAACCGATAAACTTCTACGACGCGGGCGTCAGGCTGAAGTCAGCCCCTACAAGGCATGACACCTCCAGGGAAACAACAGTGAGTTAAAAAATTACAACGTCAAGAAGAGGTAAGGCCGAGCGATGAGACTAAGGGAATATTTTTTGATCATTCGGACAAAGTACACAGCCGATGCCTATGGTATCGCCTTGAGATAGTCGATGCAAGGGCATCACTTTTAGCCCCTAAACGCAACGAGGAGACTTTGGTGTAGAAGAGACTGAATGAAGCGACTAAGGAAGACATCCTAAGCATTTGGTCAAACTATATACAACTGATGCATATGGCATCACCTTGAGACGGCCGATGTGAAGGCATCGTCCTTAGATAAAATCGTCAAGAACCAGCGCCATTCCTAAGTTTTGTGAGGCCTAGGGTGGAATTATAAATAGGGCCCTAATATCAAAGAACTATTTTTACTATTATATATCAACTAACTAAAATTAAGAAATTTCTGGGTATTCTGAATGAGTTTTAAGTTTTTTTGGTGAATTTTTAATTTCTATGGGCGTGAGAGGTTGGATTTGCTTGCAGTTTTGCTATCTCATGGCCACGGCCCATGGCCTGTGGTACCTGTGCGTGCTCTTATGTTTATGGTGGCCGGGTGGGGCCCTTGGGAAAGTGGGGTCCCAGATCGAGCGCACGGCTCGACCCCCTAGGCACGGCCCTGTTAAGAACCAAGAGGATGCAACGTAGAGAACTCAGCAAGCAACATTACAAGATATAAAGAAAGTTTGATATATATATTCATGATGTTTTGATTACAAAGAAGTATGTTACAAGCCCCCGATCGGCGTATGGAAGGCCCTCAACCACTTCACCTCTATAGAGCACCCTTCACCAAAGCATGGACCAGATACGACCGCCTCCCGTTCACCCATGCTGTAGGAGTGGGGGTACCGGTGGCAAAGTTTGTAGTGGACAATACTGGTCCGTATTGTATCGGCTAACGACTTAGGCTTATGGAAGGGGCCTCCTCATCAACGTCCTGCAAAAGGAAAGGGCAAGGACCAATCAGATGAGAAAAAACAGGAGCAGCAAAAAGAAAAAAGGAGGTTGAGGTACTCATGTCGGGATCCGCCTCGGTGCTAGTCGGATGAAGCCACTCCCGGTAGACCGACGAGGATAGGTTGAAGACATGGCGCTTCACCTCACCCCACCACTCACAAAAGGTGGAAAATGTTGCCCGACAGGTTCTCCAGGTGGCGACCCTTCAGGAGGACATACCATTGGCCATGTGGGAGAGGCAATCTCACTCTAGTGCACTCATCACCTTGCCATGAGCCTAGATCTGCCGATGAAGAAAATGCGAGGAGGAAGCTGGCCAAAGCCCAACTGCCTCAAGAACACCGACATGTGGTAGAACTCATAATATCATTGACGGGAACAGTCATCGGTAAAATTGACTGGGAGTAAGCAATGAAAGGAGGCGATGGAGAAGATATGAAAAGAATTCACATCCCAAGATACATTGGGGAAAACTAGTCGGTCGGGGAGTGCGTACTCTGAATGGAAACAAAAAGGAAACCAAGAAAACCGACTGGGAAACCCGAGGTAGAAGAGTTTGAAGGATGCAGCTAAAGCCGCAGAAGAGATGGGGATGAAAGGATGAAATGAGGCCGCTTCACCCAAGGAGTGACTCCAACGGAAAGTGGGAGGTGTCGATTGTGGAAAATTGTTGGGGAAGAGTGACTGGGAAAAAGGGGCTTCTCCGATGGCCTCAACAGTATATACATTCAGCTAAATTTGGAGAAGCCACCATGGACCCATGCGTCGGCCGATAAAATTGTAAGCCGATTAGTCGACTGACACAAGGTGGAGGAGACAGTAGGTGGACCCGAGGAGATATCTACCCAAGGGGATTCGCTCATGGGCAGCAAGCTATTCGGCCATGTATTGGAACTGTAGAGTCAGGGCCAGGGCCGTCACACAGAAAACAAATTGCTCTAGCCAGAGGGTAAGGAAGGCGATGTGTTCGCGGGTGCCGACCGGGCCGATTTTCTTGTTGTGCCACCTGATGTATCGACTCTAGTTAATTGTCGAGTCAGCACCTAGGTTGTGGGTGGCTGGAAATGAAGAGAGAAGGCGAGGACCGATGAACTTATGTCAAGGCAAGTCAAAAAATAGACGTCGAGCAAGGAAGGACTCATCGGTCCATGGCCAAAAAGAAAAAAGAATTAAGGGTGTGAGACCAGAAGTAGCATAACGCGGCCAACATCGGCTCATCCTAGAATTGTGCTACAAGGGAGAGACCGATACAATGACCGATATCGATCTCATCCAAGGAGTGGTAAGTGGTCGGTACCCTAAGGTACCAGTCACGCCAGCTGTTGGGGGAGATAATCCCGATGATAGTTGGAAGCGCGAAGAGCAGTACGGTTCAGGAAGGAGGCCATGTCCGGAAAACCCAAAACCATGAACTGAAGGTACCTGTGGGCCTCCGGACGGGGAGGCCTAAAGGTCTCCGGGAGCTCCGAAGCGTGCCGAAGGGACTCTTGGGGGAAGCGCCTGGCTGAACGCCGGAGGCCAGCCTTTGGGAGGTCCGAAGGCTCCGGGGCGCAATCGTACGAGGTAAAGACCCGGTCAAGGCAGCCTGGGGATAGGATCACGGTCACCTGCGCCGTGTCGGGCGGCCGCTGCAGCGCCTGACACAGTTGATACGCTGTCAGAATCACACCTTCCTGCCTGTACTATGTAACAGCTATTCTTGTCTGTACTACAGGGCTGTGTCAGACCGAGTAGCGGTTTATGGTTTTGGAGGCACTCAACCCTTCAGGGGCAGGCCGCCCTATAAATACCTCCCCACTACAGTTGTAATAAACACACGATTTGAGAATACAATCCGAGCACTACATTCCATTACTCTCATCCACCAAGAAAACCTACTGGTTCGATCCGTCGTCCCAACAGTTGGCGCCATCCGTGGGGATCCTAGTTCGAGAAGCTAGCGCCCTCTACATCCATTCACAGAGATATGTCGGGTCGAAAGGGCGTGAGCACGGTTCCTCTGCGATGGTCAGCCCGCACCGCCGGCACTGAGCCTGATCCAGTCGCCACTCCAGATCCACCGGCCGTCGCGTCCGTCGAAGTGCCTGCCCCCGAGCCGACCCAGGCCCCTGGGGCGACGTCGGAGCCTCGAGGTCCTGTTGGCTATGCGGATCCGGCCTCCGTCAACCCCACGGGGCCCCAGGAGGGGCCTTCTGAGGTGCACCCTCCAAGCAGGCCTCCGGCGGTAGCCCTCCGGACCGACTATGTCCGCTCACAAGATCCGGAGACCGCCTCCGGAGGAAGCGGGAGCCAGGCTGATGCCCTGGTAGCTGAGAATGCCAGGCTAAAGGCGGAGCTGGCTCAATGGCGCCAGGAGGCGTCACTTCGCCCTCCGGAGCCCTCCCGCGCCATGGGGGTTGCAGCCGTGGCCTTGAGCGACGATGAAGATCAAGTGGAAGAAGAAAATGCGTCATACGACAAGGAATCTCCCCTGCACCCCGACCTCCAGAGGGTACGTTTCGACTCGAAGTTTCGCGCCGCCAAGCTTCCTAAGTACTCTGGGGACTCCGACCCTGAAGAATTCTCCCGCTCGTACGCTCTGGCGATAGAAGCGTGCGGGGGGAGCCACGACACCATGGCCAAGTGCTTCCCTCTGGCGCTCGAAGGGATCGCTCTCCGATGGTTCTGGTCGCTGCGGCTCGGAACCATCTGTTCATGGGACCAGCTGAAGAAGAAGTTCGTCAACAACTTCCAGGGGACCTTCGTGGCCCCGATATCAACCGAAAGCCTCTTCCAAGTGAAGCAGCAGCCCGAGGAGACGCTGCGGCAATACTCCCAACGCTTTGCACACACCAAGGCCCAGATCAAAGGACTCTCAGCCTCCTCGGTCATCGATGCTACCCGGGAAGGCGTCACCCACCCGGGCCTCCTCGACAAGCTTCATCGGAAGCCGATTTCCTTGGTGGCGCAGCTCATGACGTACTTCGAAGAGTACGCCCAGTCCGAGGAAGGTCAGCTGCACCGACAGGCGATGATTGTCCCTGTCCGAGCCTCAAGCGCCAAGGCATACGAGGCCCCGCTGGACCTCGATCGCGGAATCTACCCCGTTCCAAACCTTCATCGCCAAGACTTCGGTTGTCAAGACTCCGCTCACCGGGACTCCCGGCGGGGTCGAAAGCATCTTCGAGGGGAAGTCCTCAGCATCACCCCAAGGGGCCCCGCTAAGCACCAGCACACGTCTAGTGGAGCGCGTCCCATCGGAGCCAGGGCTCTACCAAGGGCGTTCTCCGGAGGGGCCGCTCTCTACTGCAGCATTCACGGCGAGAACCAGAGCCACGACACCAACTCCCGCCGGACCATCCTCACCCTCCGGAATGATTACCTCAAGCGAAACTCCGACCGCGGCTCCACCAAAGAAGGAGCTCCTGTACCCCGCCCCGACGCTGTCCAGATAGTCGGGCGCCGGGACGAACCAGAGGCTCTGGGCTTAGCTCCGGAGCTTGGCAGGGTCCAGGCCCCCAAGTTCGAAGATGGACCAGACTGAGGGAAGCGGGTGGTCCTTCCCATATCCGGAGGAGGGGCTCTGGGAGCCATGTTGTAGGACCGAAAGTAGCGACCAGAGGGGGGTGAATGGGCGCCTAAAAAATTCTTGCTAAACTATATTTTAATCCCACCACCCAAATGAACTTAACCAGACAAATAATATTAGCAAAGCAAGTTTCAGGAATTAAGGATGTCTAGCTTAAAAATTGACCGGTGTCCTAATTAAAAAGATATTAAAAATAATCTAAATAAAATTACTGCAGTAAATAAAAAACACTTAGAAAACAGTCACGAAATATTTATATTTCAGTCTAGAAATAAAATACTAATCAAATGAATAAAATATAAATTACTAAAAGATTAATTCAGAATTAAACCAAAAATATTGCAAGTAGGAAACTAGAATAAAAATATAACTGCGACTAATAAATTTTTCTTTTCATTTTATATGAGCAGATTAAACAGATAAAAATATTACTAGACAACTAATAAAATTTAACAGGTTAAAAATAACAAAGAAA
Organism: Zizania palustris; assembly: GCA_019279435.1. Classification (NCBI taxonomy): domain Eukaryota; kingdom Viridiplantae; phylum Streptophyta; class Magnoliopsida; order Poales; family Poaceae; genus Zizania; species Zizania palustris. Next base: position 78,878,092 of record JAAALK010000082.1, on the reverse strand, counting down.
TTTCCAAATAAATTTTCAGCTAATTTATTAATAGATGATTATCTAAAAATTTGATCTCCCTAAAAATAGTAGATTAAAACTACCTAAAAAGAAGTTTACCTGCATTGAAAATTTATGCCGTCGTCTTCCCGCAGAAGATCAAGGCGCTGCCACAGCGACGGGCCGATCCCACGCCTGGGACCTTCCGCAAAGCTGCTCCGCACGACAAGCCTCCTGTGCTGCTCTTGCAGACGTGAAGACAAAAGCCAGTGGGGCCCGCCGGTGGAGTCACGTCACGCGCCAGGGGAAAGAGAAACCGAGTAAAAAAACCAGCGCGCTGTGCTGAAAATTTTCAGTGGAGATTGGCTTGGACGCCGTGGAGCACAATGCAGGAAAAATCTATTGATGGCCGGCGCGATGCAGTTGATCCTGCCAGCGGCGAAAACTGAAGATTCAGAGAAAAAACTCAGGAAACGTAGATTGATCTATCCCCAAAGGGATAGGGGCCTATTTATAGGCAAATCCTAATACATGAAAAGACTACTTTACCCTCGGGTAAAATAAACTGACTCTAAAATAAATTCCGAAAATTACTAAAATATTCTTAGAAAAATTAACTGACTCGAATAAAAATATTCTAAACTTAAATACTAAATATTAATATCCTAAAAACGAATTAAACATAGATCGTCAGTTTTAAGCCAAAACTGACAAAGCGTCCACCGTCTTCGCACCGGGTACCCGGATTGGGCCAACCCGACCCCGCAGCTTCCCCAGCCCGGCAATCGCTCGCCGCCCATGTACCTGAGTCAAACCCAGTCAATAGACCGGTGGATCCGCTGCCGCTCCTAGCCATGTACCCGGATTGGGCCAGCCCGACTCCGCGGCTCTTCTACCCGGCCGTCGCTCACTGCCCGTGTACCTGAGTCACATGCGCCTCAGACTCGACAGGTCTTCATCTCTCCCTTCCATTGACTTCCGTTGACAATCACTCATCACATCTGGAATATCAAAACCATATTCTTCAACATGGTTTCTCAATCTCCCCCTAGATGAGTGCATTGTCAACACCCTTTTCAGCTCATGTCCAGAACCTGCAAAACACGTGGAAACAGAAAAACAAAGACAAAAGAAAATAGAACAAAGAAAATAAAAGTTTAACCCTAATTACCAAAAGCCAAACAAAAGCACGAAAACGGTCATTATGGTTAACCAAAAATAAAGCCTCAAAAACAAGTGCAAATCTCAGAATTACCAACAAGAATGAACTCCAAAATTTCTCCCCCTTGTTGACAATTGGACTCATCAAGTGAAACTAAATGCACTCTAAAGAGACATAGACACAAACTCCCCCTAAAATGCAGCTCCCCCTCAAAATATGCCATGAATGCAGATGGAGTGCAGGTGGAGTGTGAAAAGCATGCTTCTTAGATATGATTGACTGCTATTACAACATCTAACAGGTATAGCGAAAGATATACTGTCTAAGATACATGGCATGATCAGTGCAACAGATGATATCTAAAGAGAGTCATTAGCACGCATTTTTCGATTTTTGCAAACAAAAGCATCACCACATTTTCTAGTTGACAAGCAGAGTAAAGCATGATATGCAAAAGCTAACTGATATCTACCAAGATAAGCATTGTCCAAAACAAAGTGCTTCAGCAAACTTGTCATTTTTTTTAATTTTTCAGACTTATTTTTTATTTCTGCCAGGGGTTATTTGCGTGTCAAACCTTATGCTAACCGACCAAGTCAAGCCTAGGCCAGAACTGGACAATCAGAAGCTTAAGACATTGGTCTTGGCATACATTACACTGTCCTAGTTCATACCAAAGTGTTATGGTAAGCAGTCCAGAACAATGCAATGCGACAAAGCAAACCCCCCTGGATCTTTTCTAATAATCATAAAAATGCATCAATTTTTCATTATTCTGAATTTTTTTTCATTTTTATAGCGCAATTTTCATATTTAAAGCATATAGATGTCCAAGTTGCATATCTGCATCTAAGTAAGGATCTAGCTACAAGGCATGTAAAAGATAGCGAAAGCATTCAGCCTACACATGCTAGTTACCAAAAGCAATGGTGATCATTTTTTCAATTTTAAAGCATAAAAGCCATGCATATGACAAATATCAGATATATCATGTGAACTAAACCAGAACATGATCATTGATAGGTAATCAAAAACATATACTAGCTAGAGAAAGTAAAGCAGATTCATCATATAATAGAAGCAAGCTCAAAATGTGATCGATGATTATGCATGATATGAACGCACACAAAACGACTCAATAAAAAATAAAGAAGAAAGGAAAAAGTGACTCAAAGTATCCTAAAAAGGATACACAACTCCCAAATCCCCTCGTAAACGCTCAAAAGTAGACTGATCTAGGGGTTTAGTAAAAATATCAGCCAACTGCTGATGAGTATCAACATGTATAAGATCAATGACTCCTTTCTCATATTGATCCCTCAGAAAATGAAAGCGCACATCAATATGTTTGGTTTTAGAATGAAGACATGGGTTTTTCCCTACACTAATTGCACTGGTGCTATCACAAAACAAAGGAACTCGCGAAGGAAAGAATAACCCAAAATCCCGCAAAGTAGAAATCATCCAAACTAACTGAGAACAACAGCTAGCAGCAGCTACATACTCAGCCTCAGTAGTAGAAAGCGCAACTCCAGATTGTTTTCTAGAGGACCAAGAAACAAGTGAAGAACCAAGAAGCTGGCAAGTAACAGAAGTAGACTTGCGATCTAGCCGGCACCCACCAAAATCAGTCCGAAAAACCAGCTAAATCAAGAGACGATGATGCAGAATAATAGAGACCTAAATCAGGAGCATAAGTAAGATACCTGAAAATACGCTTCACAGCCTGTCGGTGAGATGCGTGTGGCGAAGACTGAAAACGCGCACACACCCACGGCAAACTGAATGTCCGGTCTCGTCGCAGTCAAGTATAGTAGCGAACCTATCATCCCTCGATACTCTCTCTCATTTACCTTGACGCCGTCTTCGTCCTTGTCCAGACCTCCACCAAAATCAAATTTCTTTAGCATATGTCGTCTGTACTTACCCTGGTGGATGAAAATGATGTCCTTGGTCTGCTTGATATGGAGCCCTAAAAAGTACTTGAGTTCTCCCATGAGACTCATCTCAAACTCGCTATGCATCTGCTCAGAAAACTTGGAAACAAGCTCATTAGTAGAACCACCAAAAATAATATCATCCACATAAATTTGAGCAACCAACAAGTCTGCGCCATCTCTAAGCAAGAAAAGAGTCTTGTCCACAGAACCCATCACAAAACCTTTCTACAACAAGAAATGCTTCAGGCGATCATACCAAGACCTAGGGGCCTGCTTCAGACCGTATAAATCCTTCTACAACTTGTAAACATGTCATGGAAATTTAGGGTTCTCAAAACCAGGGGGTTGCTTAACATAGACCTCCTCCTCTATATACCCATTTAGAAAAGCACTCTTGACATCCATTTGATGAAGCTTAAAACCTTTAGAAGCAGCAAAAGCCAAAAGAATATGAATGGACTCAAGGCGAGCAACAGGGGCGAAGGTCTCTTCAAAGTCAATACCTTATTTTTGACAGAGGCTCTGTGCCACTAATCGAGCTTTGTTGCGCACCACAACACCATCTTCTCCTTGTTTGTTCTTAAACACCCACTTAGTACCTATGGTGTTGCATTCAGGTGGTAGCTCAACTAGTGTCCAAACCCGATTGCGAACAAAGTTTTCAAGCTCTTCTTGCATGGCGTTTATCCAATTTGAATCAGAAAGAGCATGAGTAACATCTCGGGGCTCAAAACTGGCAACAAAAGCAGACTCAGCAAACATAGCAAGTGAACCAGCTGAGGAACGTAAAGATCTCTCCGTAAGATCACCTATGATGAGCTCTGAAGGGTGATCACGCTGAACTGCTTGGGATCCTAGGTGATCTGAAGTCACCTCACCAGAGTCAGCAACTGGCTCCTCTGGACTCAGCTGAGAAGTCATCTCACCAGAGTCAACACCTGGCACCACTGGACTCGGCTGAGGGGGCTCGATCGAAGTAGAAGGAGTAATTATAGGTCCGTCCTCATCCTCAGTTGAAGTCTCAGAAGGTGTGGGGTCTGTAGGTGGTACAGAGGGCCCACCCTCATCATCAGCTGGAGGATCATCATCTTCCTCGAAGATGGACTCTCCAAGCTCATCTATCCTCTTCTTAGCCCCCCTCTAAGCAGTTTCTCCCTATACTTCAACTCCTGACGGTTCTGTTCTAATAAATTAACAACTTCTTGTTCATAGGATGATACCTTCTCATCGTTGTCGTCGGAGTCGTCGGAAGAATCCTCTTCTTTCTTCTCCCCAAGAGCCATTGAGCAGAAGCTCTCGGGGGGTCTTCGGCTGTCACGTGAGAGTCTCTTCGGCTTTTCCCCGAAGGCCATGAAACAGAGGCCCGCCGGATCATCCCTGTCCTTCCCCTTCCTGATCAAGATCTCTTCATCACTTGAGCTCGACGAAGAGGAGGAAGACAAGGATCTCTTGGAGTAGCTTTTCTCCATCTCGGCGAAGAAAGCCTTGTCTCGTTTCTTGTTCTCACGCCTTTAGTCCTTCAAAGCTTTACGAAAGAATCTTGTCTTGGGCTTGCTCTTTGTAGAGTTGTCGTACTTGTCGGAGTCATAGGAGTTTCTGCCGGTTCCCTTCTTGTAGTTCTTCCGCTTAGGGCAGTCGGCAATGAAATGACCTGTATCACCACACTCAAAGCATCTGGATTTTGTATCGTGTCTCTTAATCATTCGCTTATCATAGACACGCCGCACCCGGTTGTTAAACAAGCACAAATCATCATCTCCTAGAGTATCAAGTTGTTCCTCGGAAATAGACATCAAGGAAAACGTAGTACAACTCATGGCATTAGGATCAGCAGATGGTGTCGCAAGCGCCAGAGTCTTTGATCCAGAACCAGTGATATTTGATCTCAACTGGATATCGACCTCTGAGGCCTTGAGCTTACTAAAAAGCTCTGCGATGGTCAAGGTATCATATGATGTGCTCTCAACAATAGAAGAGACCTTGATCTCCCAGATCTTAGGGTCCAAGGTATGGAGTACCTTAAGCGCCTGTTCATGATCCGAGACCAGCTGATTACCCTCGGCCTTGGTAACACGAAGCTTGTTAATGATCGATTGAAAATGACCAAACAAAGCCTCAACAGTCTCACCCGGCTTCTGTGAGAAATTTTCATACTCACGGCGGTAGGTCTGATATAGTCTAGCCTTGACCTGAGCTGTCCCCTCATGGTGTGCCTGGAGGGTAGCCCAGATCTCACGAGCAGTGGTGAGATGGCTAACACGCTCAAACTCACTAGGACCTAGACCAGAAAATAAAATGTTCACCGCCTTACTATTATTTTGATGCTGGGTAATTATATTTTCAGCAGTATCCGCAGCAATAGTAGTTATGGTGAAACTAGGATGAACACATATCTCCCATATGTCCGAGCTCTGGCTCATAAGGTATGCTCGCATGCGAGTCTTCCAATAAGTGTAGCCAAAAGCTTCTAGGGATGTGATTTTACCAGAAGACGTCATGGTCACTACCTAGGTTTTAGAATCAGTTAAGATATTAGAAAAACCTAACCTTGCTCTGATACAACTTGTAGGACCAAAAGTAGCGACCAGAGGGGGGGGGGGGTGAATGGGTGCCTAAAAAATTCTTGCTAAACTATATTTTAATCCCACCACCCAAATGAACTTAACCACACAAATAATATTAGCAAAGCAAGTTTCAGGAATTAAGGTTGTCTAGCTTAAAAATTGACCGGTGTCCTAATTAAAAAGATATTAAAAATAATCTAAATAAAATTACTGCAGTAAATAAAAAACACTTAGAAAATAGTCACGAAATATTTATATTTCAGTCTAGAAATAAAATACTAATCAAATGAATAAAATATAAATTACTAAAAGATTAATTCAGAATTAAACCGAAAATATTGCAGGTAGGAAACTAGAATAAAAATATAACTGCGACTAATAAATTTTTCTTTTCATTTTATATGAGCAGATTAAACAGATAAAAATATTACTAGACAACTAATAAAATTTAACAGATTAAAAATAACAAAGAAATTTCGAAATAAATTTTCAGCTAATTTATTAATAGATGATTATCTAAAAATTTGATCTCCCTAAAAATAGTAGATTAAAACTACCTAAAAAGAAGTTTACCTGCATTGAAAATTTATGATGTCGTCTTCCCGCAGAAGATCAGGGCGCTGCCACAGCGACGAGCCGATCCCACGCCTGGGACCTTGTGCAAAGCTTCTCCGCACGACAAGCCTCCTGTGCTGCTCTTGCAGACGTGAAGACAAAAGCCAGTGGGGCCCGCCGGTGGAGTCACGTCATGCGCCAGGGGAAAGAGAAACCGAGTAAAAAAACCAGCGCGCTGTGCTGAAAATTTTCAGTGGAGATTGGCTTGGCCGCCGTGGAGCACAGTGTAGGAAAAAATCTATTGATGGCCGGCGCGATGCAGTTGATCCTGGCCGGTGGCGAAAACTGAAGATTCAGAGAAAAAACTCGGGAAACGTAGATTGATCTATCCCCAAAGGGATAGGGGCCTATTTATAGGCAAATCCTAATACATGAAAAGACTACTTTACCCTCGGGTAAAATAAACTGACTCTAAAATAAATTCTGAAAATTACTAAAATATTCTTAGAAAAATTAACTGACTCGAATAAAAATATTCTAAACTTAAAGACTAAATATTAATATCCTAAAAACAAATTAAACATAGATCGTCAGTTTTACGCCGAAACTGACAAAGCGTCCACCGTCTTCGCACCGGGTACCCGGATTGGGCCGACCCGACCCCGCAGCTTCCTTAGCCCGGCAATCGCTCGCCGCCCGTGTACCTGAGTCAAACCCAGTAAATAGACCGGTGGATCCACTGCCGCTCCTAGCCCTGTACCCGGATTGGGCTAGCCCGACTCCGCGGCTCTTCTGCCCGGTCGTCGCTCACTGCCCATGTACCTGAGTCACATGCGCCTCAGACTCGGCAGGTCTTCATCTCTCCCTTCCATTGACTTATGTTGACAATCACTCATCACATCTGGAATATAAAAACCATATTCTTCAACATGGTTTCTCACATGTCAAAGCGCCAGTGGAGGAACTATGTCCGGGAGGTCGGACATATTGGCACCTCAAGCTCCTTCGTGCTCCCCGAATGGTCCCACGTCCCCATCTCCTTCACCACCAAGGATGCCGCCGGCGTCAAGTTCCCGCACGCCGATCCCCTCGTCATCTCAGGGGACATTGTGGGGGTCGAGGTGCGTCGCATCCTGGTTGATGGCGGGAGTTCTGCTGACATTATCTTCGTGCAGGCTTTCGACTAACTGTGTCTTTCCCGGAAGCACTTGCTGCTGGCCTCCCGCCCGCTACAGGGTTTCGCAAGACCGCCACTCAATGCTCTTGGCCAGATTGGGCTGGAGGTGGCCTTTGGAGAATCCCCCCTCTGTCGCAGCGAGGAGATCATCTTCGACGTCGTCAACGCTCTGTACGCCTACAACGCCATCTTCGGGAGGGGGATGCTCAATCGCTTCGGGGCCATCGCCCAACACAATTACTTGTGCCTCAAAATGCCGACCCCGGGGGGAGTGCTGTCGATTCTAGGAGATCAGGCAGCAGCCCGCCGGGTCGAGTATGGCCACTCGGCACCATTGGAGCCACGGCAAGTCCACAACGTCCGAGAGGGCTCAGGAGAACCCGAGTTGCCAGGTGTCGGAAATGCTCCGCCGAAGGGCCACCCCGCCAAGCCGCTCCCGGAAGGGGAGGACGTCACGAAGACCCTGATCCAGGACGGGAGGGAGTGCCCGATCCGCTTCGGAGGGGGCCTTGAGCCAAAGGTGTCAGAACAACTCGAAGAAGTCATCCGCAACAACCTGGACATCTTCGCGTGGTCTGACGAAGACATCCCAGGCGTCGACCGCTCGATTATCGAGCACTCTCTGGCGGTCGACCCAAAAGCTCGCCCGGTGCGCCAGGGGCTCCGAAAGATGTCCGACGAGCGAGTTGAGCTTGCCAAAACCGAGACTAAGAAGTTGCTCCAGGCGGGGGTCATTCGGGAAGTTAGTCACACTGAGTGGTTGTCTAATCCATTGTTTGTCCAGAAGAAAACATCTGGCAAATGGCGCATGTGTATCGACTGAGGAGCCATGCTGAATAGCGTGGGCCTCATGGCTCCAGATGTGATGAGTCATTGTCAACGATAGTAAAAGATGACTGAGAAGAGTGAAGATCTGCTGTTTCATGGGCCGCGTGTGACTCAGGTACACGGGCAGCGAGCGACTGTCGGGCTGAGAGAGCTGCGAAGTCGGGCTGGCCCAATCCGGGTACATGGGCCAGAAGCAGTAGAAGACCCACTGGGCTTTTGATCAGGATTGACTCAGGTACACGGGCGGTGAGTGATTGCCGGGCTGAGAGAGCTGCGGAATCGGGCCGGCCCAATCTGGGTACCTGGTGCAAAGTCGGTGGAGGCTTTGTCAGTTTCGGAGCAAAACTGACAATCGTTGATTCTGTATCGGACTGTCCAGAAGAGAAGTCGTAGTCGCTACGAAAGCTTAGCTTCCGGATAAGTCATATGTATCTCTAGGCCCACAATCAGTCGAGTCTGTAAAAAATCCTAAGGGCAGTTGAGTCTTTTCCTTTATTTTAGCGTCTGTAAAAACCCTAAGGGGCTGGTGGAATATTCTAGGTCATTGGGCAGCCTATAAATAGGGCCCTAATCCGTAGGGCTGGTCTACCCTTCTAGAATTCACTTTTCAATCTATTGGGTCATTTTGCTCCCTGTGGTTTCTTTCTCCTGCTTCAGTTTGTGCGTCGCTAAGTTCTTGTTTTATGCCTTGTTCATTTCTGCATTCCCTCTGTCCAGTGAGATTTTATTTCCTGTTGAGGTGCGTGGATTGATTTCCCTGAATCCAAACCTTCGTTTGACGTGCACAGGCATTTTATTCCTTAGCATTTGTGTCTCTGTTGCTTCTGTTCTTCACGTGAGAAGTACTAGTTCTTGCTTGTAGCAAGTAGTACTACTTCACTGTAGCAACAGTACACTAGTACTCTAGGCTTGCTTTTTCTTACGTAGCTTTTTGATCGAGTTGACAGGGCTAAAGTCCCTTTTCTAGCTGTTTCTGGCGAACCCCATTCTCTCAGTTCGAAGTCCCTCAGCTCCGTGAGGCAGGCTTCATTCTGACATCCTCGAGGGCTTCGCTTGAACTTCGACTTCACTTTTGTGTACGGTGTTTCTAGCTTCGAAGTACATTTTGTGATGTCTGTCAGTTTGACATACTTCGACCGTCTATGCGAAGGTATACTCCGAAAGGCTTCGAAGTTGTCTTCGAAGCTTGTTTCTCTGATATACTTCGCTCGACGTGTAGTCTCTGAGATCTTTCTGCTGCTATCTTATTTCGTGGGTCACAGTGTGTTTGTTCGGAGCTTGTCGTTCGAAGTGTGTTTGTCACCTTCGATTCTTCTGTGACAACTCTTACAAACTTCGTTTCAAAGTTGATCTGTGTGTGTCGAAGGTTATCACTTCAGCGACCCTTCTTCGATCTTGCTAGCTCCGAAGGTAGAGTGTAGGCTTCGAATTTGGTTTCTCTGTCGTGTGTCAGGCTTCGCTACTCTTTCGAAGGTTTTTTTATGTGAGCTTGTTCGAAGCTTTCTGTTCGAAGTCTAGCCTTCGAAGTACACTGATCGAAGCAAGCTTCGACACTGTCATACTTAGCTTCGAAGCATACTTCGCTCTCAGTCGCACTCGATCTAGGATAGACAACAAACCTTCTGCACTTTCACAACAGCCTTCAGCAGACTTCGCCACTAACCTCCGAAGCAGGCCTCGACCTGCGAAGCAGGCTTCGACCAGCAAAGCAGGCTTCGACAAGTTTCGAACAGGAGACAGATTTGAACAGTAACTTCTCATCTCACTTTATTTATACTTAGATCATCCATTGAGAAGTTTAACCTGCCATGTCTTGAATATCTTTGTTTATCTACCTAGTGGCACTGCTTTGGTGTTTCTCTGTTTCTGTCATCTGTTGCTTCTAGGCTAGATATCTTTAGACTTAGGCAATTTGTTCATACTTTGCTGCTTAGTCCTTTGAGGTGCGTTGGGTATTGGGAGCAGGCCATTGATTCGAAAGAATTTTTAAGGCGCTCATTCACCCCCCCTCTGGTCGCTACTTTCAGTCCTACAAGTGGTATCAGACCTGGTTAGGGTTTTTCCATACCTTAACTGGTTCTACACCCAAGTAGTGATCATGACTATTGGAAGCCTATGGCTATAACTATTGGAAGACTCGCATGCGAGCCTATCTTATGAGCCAAGGTTCGGACATCTAGGACATTTGTGTTCACGATACATTTGTTATATTGCCAGTTGCTGAGCATGGTACTCCTGGTATCATTGCCCAGCATCTGAGCAATAGTAAAGCTGTGAACATTCTGTTTTCTGGTCTAGGTCCCACTGAGTTTGAGAGTGTGAGCCATCTCTCCACTGCAAGAGAGATCTGGGCTACCCTCAAGGCACACCATGAGGGAACAGCCCAGGTCAAGGCTCGGCTCTATCAGACCTACCGGCGTGAATATGAAAACTTCACACAAAAGCCGGGTGAATCTGTTGAAGCTTTGTTTGGTTGTTTTCAATCGATCATAAACAAGCTTCGGGACAACAAGGCTGAGGGTGCTCAGTTAGTCTCAGATCACGAGCAGGCGCTCAAGGTTCTCCATACCTTGGACCAAAAGATCTAGGAGATCAAGGTATCCTCTATCGTTGAGAGCACTTCTTATGATACCTTGACCATTTCTGAGTTGTTTAGCAAGCTGAAGGCCACTGAGGTTGATACCCAGCTGAGATCAAATCTCACTGGTTCTGGATCAAAGTCCCTGGCCCTTGCTACACCTTCTGTTGATCCCACTTCTGTGAGCTGTGTTGGGTTCTCTTTGATGTCTATCACTGAGGACCAGCTTGAGTCTTTGGGAGATGATGACTTGTGTCTTTTTAACAACCGGGTACGTCATGTTTATGATAAAAGAATGTTCAAAAGACACGGCACAAAATCCGGGTGCTTTGAGTGTGGTGATCCAGGACACTTCATCGCTGACTGCCCCAAGCGTAATGGACACAAGAAGGGCTCCGGTGGTGGCTTCCATGACTCCGGCAAGCACGACAGCTCTTCCTTCAACAAGGGCAAGCCGAAGACCAGATTCTTCAAGAAGGCCCTGAAGGACTACCGGCAAGAGAACGAGAAGAGCGACAAGGCCTTCTTCGCCGAAATGGAGAAGAGCTACTCCAAGCAGTCCACGTCTTCTTCCTCTTCATCGAGCTCAAGCGATGAGGAGATCGTCATCAGGAAGGGGAAGGACAAGGACGATCCGGCGGGCCTCTGCTTCATGGCTTTCGGGGATAGACCGAAGAGCCATTCACACCAGCGCCGAAGATCCCACAGGAGCTTCTGCTCAATGGCTCTTGGGGATAAGGAAGAAAATAGCTCCTCCGACGACTCCGACGACGACGACAACGATAAGGTATCATCCTATGAACGTGAAATCGTTGATTTACTTGAGAGCAATCGTCAGGAGTTAAAATATCGGGAAAAACTTCTTAGGGGGGCCAAGAAGAGGATAGATGAGTTAGAGAGTGAGCTTGCCGTAGCCAACGGAAGAATTGAGAGTCTATCTTCTTCCCCCTGCTTGGGTGATAACAGTGAGTGCCCTAAGTGTGAGGTGCTTCTGTGTGACCTGTCGACTCTGAAGTCCAGGTACACAGAAAGGATTGATGAGAGCGACGCTTTGGCCACTGAGCTTGAAAGCGCTCAGCTGGAGCTGAAAGATGCTCAAGCCATTGTCGTCGCCCCCTGTGTTGATTGCCCATCTCATCTAGCTGTTTTAGCTGAGCTGAAAGCCAAGGGAAATGAGCATTTGGGGGATTTGGAGAGAGTAAGAGCTGAACTTGCACAGATTAGGCTAGAGCTTGAGACATTGTCAGTTCCACCCACTGTCTGTGAGAACTTCCTGTCTCTTAGACTTGAGTTGATCAAGCTGAAAGCCAAGAATTCTGTCCAGGTAGATAGCGAGTGTGAGACCTGCTTGTCTCAGGTGGAGGTTCTAGCTTCCTTGAGAGAGCAGCTAGCTGATTCTACGAATGAGAACTTCTACCTCCGTTCTATCCTGAGTTGGATCAGTGCCAGAGAGCCACAGCTCGGCATGATGATCCAGCAGTTCAAGAGGCAGGATGGGTTTGGGGTAGGTTACACCTACACCAAGGCTGACTTTGAGAGTGCCATCAGCCGGTCAATGCAGTGGAGTAAAATGACTCCTGAGCAGAGATACCCTAAGACTCACTCCACTGAGTCCTCCCAGGCTTGTCAGCCCAAGGATGGAGTGATCCATGAACCATCCAAAGCTCCACCCAAGAAACCTATCTGGGTCCCAAAGCCCAAACTCCTCCACACCTCTCTAGACTCTCTTCCTGGACTCTCTCAGCCAAAGAAGACAACACCAATCACCACTAAGCCCAAGAACCCTAAGCCTCAACCACATCCCAAGAAGCCCACCTATCATTGTGAGTATTGTCAGAGAGAAGGGCATCTTGCGGAGTTTTGCTTCAGGAGGAAGTGGGTTGAGAGAACAGAAAGAGCTCGTGGTAGTCAAGAACAGTTCTACTAGCAGGGGTGGTAGACTGTGTATTCCTCGATGCGAAGAGAGGCTGGAGGCCAGGCCGCGTCGTGTTGGTGGTGGTAGAGGAGACATCTTTCTTGCCCGTGCTCCAGTTGGTGGTGGTCGTTCCGGCAGAGCTCCAGGCTGTTTTGGCTACGGTCCTGGACCGCGTGGCCGAGGCTTTAGGCAGAACCGAGGACCGCACTTTGAGCCGCGTTTTGGTCTGGTCTCTCATAATGATTTCTGCTTTCCGTCTTTTGAGCAGATGGCTCGACACTGGTTTAGCTCTTTTGCTAAACCTGGTGCTGGACCATTTGCTCCCACTTACAACCACTGATTGTGCAGGATCGGGGACTGGAGGACGTTTGGATCATGGACTCAGGATGCTCTCGCCACATGACGGGACATCGCAGATGGTTCTCCAGTCTCACTCCCCCGAGCTCCAAAGAGTACATCACATTCGGGAACAGTGGTCAAGGGAAAGTAAGTGGCATTGGCTCAATTCGCATTTCAGATCATTTCTCTTTGAAGAATGTTGCTTTGGTTAAGAATTTGAACTTCAATCTGATTTCTGTTTCGCAACTTCTTGAGGATGGTTTGGAAGTGCGCTTTAAGAAGGGTAATTCTTTTGTGGTTGATTCTAGAGGGTCTTTGATTTGCCAGATTTTACCATTCGATAAAGTTTTTCGAATTGACTTCTCTAGTTCTTTTGGCCCTTCTCGCTGTTTGATTGCTGGATCCTCCTCTGAGCTCTGGAAGTGGCATAGGAGGTTAGGTCATTTGAGTTTTGATCTGTTAGTTAGGTTGAGCTCTATGGACCTCATCCGAGGATTGCCCAAGCTTAAGATGGAGAAGGATCTGGTTTGCCATCCCTGTCGTCATGGGAAAATGGTTGCTGCTTCTCACTCACCTGTGACTCAGGTGATGACTTCGTATCCGGGCGAATTGTTACATTTGGGCACTGCTGGTCCAGCTCGGGTGCGCTCAGTCGGTGGGAAGTGGTACGCGCTTGTGATTGTTGACGACTTTTCTCGATTCTCGTGGGTTTTCTTTTTGGAGTCTAAGGATAAAACATTTCAGTTTGTTCATGACCTGATTTTGAAGCTGAAGAATGAGAACAATGGTCGGATGCGAGCAATTCGCTCCGACAACGGCTCTTAGTTCAAGAACTCTCAGTTCGTCAGTTTCTGTAGTGATCAGGGTCTGGACCATCAGTTTTCTTCTCCTTACACTCCCCCACAGTATGGCGTAGTGGAACGAAAGAACCGCGTGCTAGTCGAGATGGCCAGGATGATGCTCGATGAGCACAGGACTCCTATGCATTTTTGGGCTGAAGCCATGAACACGGCTTGCTATCTGGCCAATCGCATTTTTCTTAGAGCTTACCTAGGTAAGACCTCGTACGAGTTGTGGTTTGGCAGACAGCCCAAGGTGAGCCACTTGTGAGCATTTGGCTGCAAGTGCTTTGTGCTCAAGAAGGAAGGGCATTTGGACAAGTTTGAGTCTCGTTGCTGGGACGGTGTTTTTCTTGGCTACGCTTTGCATTCTCGAGGCTTCCGTGTTTGGAACCTCGAATCCCAGCTGCTTGTCGAGACTTGTGAGGTTTCATTTGATGAGTCCTTGCCTTCTTTGACTCCTTCTTTTGAGCCTTCTGATGGTGAGCTCGGAGAGTCCATCTTCGAGGAAGATGAGGATACTCCAGCCGCTAATGAGGGTGGGCCTTCTGCACTCCCTGCAGAGCCCACACCTTTTGAGACTTCGACTGAGGACGAGGGCGGACCTCTGATCACTTCTTCCACTTCGACCGAGCCCCCTCAGTCGATTCCAGAGGTGCCAGCTGCTGACTCCGGTGAGGTGACTTCAGATCACCAGGGAACCCAAGCAGTTCAGCGTGATCACCCCTCAGAGCTCATCATCTGTGATTTGACTGAGAACTTTGCGTTCGTCTGGTAACTCTCTTGCTGTGTTTTCCGAATCTGCTTTTGTTGCATCTTTTGAGCCCAGAGACGTTTCTCATGCTCTTTCTGATTCTAATTGAATTAATGCTATGCAAGAAGAGCTTGAGAATTTTGTCCGTAATCGGGTTTGGACACTAGTTGAGCCGCCACCAGAATGCAACACCATAGGCACCAAGTGGGTGTTCAAGAACAAACAAGGTGAAGATGGGGTTGTGGTGCACAACAAAGCTCAACTAGTTGCCCAGGGTTTTTGCCAGAAAGAGGGTATTGATTTTGAAGAAACTTTCGCTCATGTTGCCCGTCTTGAGTCCATTCACATTCTCTTAACTTTTGCCGCTTCGAAGGGTTTTAAGCTTTTTCAAATGGACGTCAAGAGTGCTTTTCTGAACGGGTTCGTAGAGGAGGAAGTTTATGTTAGGCAGCCCCCCGGTTGTGAGAACCCCAAGTTTCCTCGACATGTTTTTAAGTTACAAAAGGCTTTATACGGGTTGAAACAAGCTCCCAGGGCTTGGTATGACCGGTTGAAGCAGTTTTTGTTGGGGAAGGGCTTTGTGATGGGTTATGTGGATAAAACTCTTTTCTTGCTCAGAGATGCTTCAGATTTCCTAGTCGCTCAGATTTACGTGGACGATATTATCTTTGGCGGTACTACTGACTCTCTTGTGTCCAAGTTTTCTGAGCAGATGCACAGCGAGTTTGAGATGAGCCTCATGGGTGAGCTCAAGTATTTTCTAGTGCTCCAGATCAAGCAGACCAAGGACGACACTTTCATACACCAAGGTAAGTACACTCGCGATATGCTTAAGAAATTTGACTTTGGTGGAGAATTGAAGCCGCAGATGACCCCGATGGGCACATCTAGGGGCCTGGACAAGGACGAGAGCGGCGTCAAGGTCAATGAGAGAGAGTTTCGAGGGATGATTGGTTCGCTATTATACTTAACGGTGACAAGACCGGACATTCAGTTCGTCGTGGGACTTTGCGCGCGTTTCCAGTCTTCGCCATGGGCGTCTCATCGGCAGGTTGTCAAGCGCATCTTCAGGTATCTCACTTATGCGCCCGATCTTGGTCTTTTCTATTCAGCTTCATCATCTCTCGATTTATCTGGCTTTTCGGATGCCGACTTTGGTGGGTGTCGGTTGGATAGCAAGTCGACTTCCGGTACTTGCCAGTTTCTCGGTTCTTCTCTTGTCTCTTGGTCTTCTCGAAAGCAATCTGGAGTTGCTCTTTCGACCACTGAGGCTGAGTATGTGGCTGCTGCTAGTTGCTGCTCACAGTTGGTTTGGATGATTTCCACTCTATGAGATTTTGGGTTGTTCTTTCCTACCAGGGTTCCATTGTTTTGCGGCAGCACCAGTGCTATTAGTGTAGGGAAAAACCCTTGTCTCCATTCAAAAACCAAACATATTGATGTGCGCTTTCATTTTCTATGGGATCAATATGAGAAAGGTGTCATTGACCTTGTTCATGTTGATACCCATCATCAGTTGGCTGACATTTTCACCAAACCCCTAGATCGGTCTACTTTTGAGCGTTTACGAGGGGATTTGGGTGTTGTGTATCCTTTCTAGGATATTTTGCGTCAGTTTTTCTTTCTTCTTTACTCTTTTCTTGAGTATTTTTGTGTGTGTTCATATCTTGCATATTCACATATCACACTTTAGAGCTGCTTCTGTTATATGATTGAACTGCTTTACTTGATCTAGCTGGTACATGCTTTTGAATACTTGTCATTCACCATGCCTTGGTATGTCTGATATCTGTCATATGCATGGCTTTTATGCTTTAAAATTTGATAAATGATCACCATTGCTTCTGGTAACTAGCATGTGTAGGCTGAATGTTTTTGCTATCTGTTACATGCCTTGTAGCTAGTTCCTGACTTAGATGCAAACATGCAACTTGGACATCCTTCTGCTTTAAAACATGGAAATGTGCTATAAAATGATGAAAAATCAAGAAAAATGAAAATTCCATGCCTATTTATGCATAACTTGCAAAGATCCAGGTGGGTTTGCTTTGTCGCATTGCATTGTTCTGGACTGCGTACCATAGCACTTTGGTATGAACTAGGACAATGTAGTGTATGCTAATACCAATGTCTTAAGCTTCTGATGGTCCAGATCTGGCCTAGGCTTGACTTGGTCGGTCAGCATAAGGTTTGACATGCAAATAACCCCTGGCATAAATGGAAAAGAGAAAAGAAAAAGGCTGAAAATTGAAATGATAACAAGTTTGCTGAAGCACTTTGTTTTGGACAATGCTTATCTTGGTAGATATCAGTTAGTTTTTACATCTCATGCTTTACCTTGCTTGTTAACTGGAAAATATGGTGATGCTTTTGTTTGCAAAATTGAACATGCGCGCTAATGACTTTCTTTAGATATCATCTGTTGCATTAATCATGCCATGTATCGTTAACAGTATGTCTTTTGTTGTATCTATTAGATGTTGTAATTGTAGTCAATCATATCTAAGAAGCATGATTTATTCACTCCTCATGCACCCCAGTTGCATTCATTGCATATTTTGAGGAGGAGTTGTGTTTCAGGGGGAGTCTGTGTCTCTTTTGAGTACTTGATGAGTTCACTTGTCAACAAGGGGGAGAAATTTTGGGATAAGAGTTCGAGGGGGAGTTTTTGTCTCACTTACTCTTTTGATATCCTTGTTGATGTTTCTGAGATCGCACTCATTCTAAGCTTTTACCTTTGCTTAACCATAATGACCGCTTCTTGCTTTTGTTCAGCTTTTGGTCATTAGGGTTAAACTTTTACCTTATTTTCTTCTTCTTTGTTTTCTTGTGCTTTGTTTTTCATGTTTCCACAGTTGTTTCAGGTACTGAAGAGCTGAAGAAGTGAAGTGTTGACAATGCACTCATCAAGGGGGAGATTGAGGAGCCATGCTGAATAGCGTGGGCCTCATGGCTCTAGATGTGATGAGTCATTGTCAACGATAGTCAAAGAGGACTGAGAAGAGTGAAGATCTGCTGTTTCATGGGCCACGTGTGACTCAGGTACACGGGCAGCGAGTGACTGTCGGGCTGAGAGAGCTGCGAAGTCGGGCTAGCCCAATTCGGGTACATGGGCCAGAAGCAGTAGAAGACCCACTGGGCTGTTGACCAGGATTGACTCAGGTACACGGGCGGTGAGTGATTGCCAGGCTGAGAGAGCTGCGGAATCGGGCCAGCCCAATCCGGGTACCTGGTGCAAAGTCGGTGGAGGCTTTGTCAGTTTCGGTGCAAAACTAACAACCGTTGATTCTGTATCGGACTGTCCAGAAGAGAAGTCATAGTCGCTACGAAAGCTTAGCTTCCGGATAAGTCATCTGTATCTCTAGGCCCACAGTCAGTCGAGTCTGAAAAAAATCCTAAGGGCAGTTGAGTCTTTTCCTTTATTTTAGCGTCTGTAAAAACCCTAAGGGGCTGGTGGAATATTCTAGGTCATTGGGCAGCCTATAAATAGGGCCCCAATCCCTAGGGTTGGTCTACCCTTCTAGAATTCACTTTTCAATCTATTGGGTCATTTTGCTCCCTACGGTTTCTCTCTCCTACTTCAGTTTGTGCGCCGCCAGGTTCTTGTTTTATGCCTTGTTCATTTCTGCATTCCCTCTGTCTAGTGAGATTTTATTTCCTGTTGAGGTGTGTGCATTGATTTCCCTGAATCCGAACCTTCGTTTGACGTGCACAGGCATTTTATTCCTTAGCATTTGTGTCTCTGTTCCTTCTGTTCTTCACGTGAGAAGTACTAGTTCTTGCTTGTAGCAAGTAGTACTACTTCACTGTAGCAACAGTACACTAGTACTCTAGGCTTGCTTTTTCTTGCGTAGCTTTTTGATCGAGTTGACAGTGCTAAAGTCCCTTTTCTGGCTGTTTCTGGCGAACCCCATTCTCTCTGTTCGAAGTCCCTCAGCTCCGTGAGGCAGGCTTCGTTCTGACATCCTCGAGGGCTTCGCTTGAACTTCGACTTCACTTTTGTGTACGGTGTTTCTAGCTTCGAAGTACATTTTGTGCTGTCTGTCAGTTTGACATACTTCGACCGTCTGTGCGAAGGTATACTCCAAAAGGCTTCGAAGCTTGTTTCTCTAATATACTTTGATCGACATGTTGTCTCTGAGATCTTTTTGCTGCTATCTTATTTCATGGGTAACAATGTGTTTGTTCGGAGCTTGTCGTTCGAAGTGTGTTTGTCAAATTCGATTCTTGTGTGACAACTCTTACAAACTTCGTTTCGAAGTTGATCTGTGTGTGTCGAAGGTTATCACTTCAGCGACCCTTCTTCGATCTTGCTAGCTCCGAAGGTAGAGTGTAGGCTTCGAATTTGGTTTCTCTGTCGTGTGTCAGGCTTCGCTACTCTTTCGAAGGTTGTTTTTTTTCCTGTGAGCTTGTTCGAAGCTTTCTGTTCGAAGTCTAACCTTCGAAGTACACTGTTCGAAGCAAGCTTCGACACTGTCATACTTAGCTTCAAAGCATACTTCGCTCTCAGTCGCACTCGATCTAGGATAGACAACAAACCTTCTGCACTTTCACAACAGCCTTCGGCAGACTTCGCCACTAACCTCTGAAGCAGGCCTCGACCAGCGAAGCAGGCTTCGACAAGTTTCGAACAGGAGACAGATTTGAACAGTAACTTCTCATCTCACTTTATTTATACTTAGATCATCCATTGAGAAGTTTAACCTGCCATGTCTTGAATATCTTTGTTTATCTACCTAGTGGCACTGCTTTGGTGTTTCTCTGTTTTTGTCATCTGTTGCTTCTAGGCTAGATATCTTTAGACTTAGGCAATCTGTTCATACTTTGCTGCTTAGTCCTTTGAGGTGCGTTGGGTATTGGGAGCAGGCCATTGATTCGAAAGAATTTTTAAGGCGCCCATTCACCCCCGCTCTGGTTGCTACTTTTGGTCCTACATCGACTTTACTTCTCTGAATAAAGCTTGCCCCCGTGACCCCTACCACATGCCTCACATCGACCAGTTAGTTGATTCCACTGCTGGTTCAGAGCTCCTCAGCTTCCTCGACGCCTATTCAGGGTATCATCAAATCTGGTTGAAGCCGGAAGACCAGGTCAAAACGAGCTTCATTACCCCCTCGGGAGTGTTTTGTTATGTTCGGATGCCCTTCAGCCTTCGCAATGTCGGAGCCACCTTCTCAAGGCTAATATCTAAAGCTCTGGGCCACCAGATCGGCCGTAATGTCAAAGCTTACATGGATGACATCGTTATTAAGAGCATGGACAAAAATTGCCATAGCGCAGACATAGCTGAAACCTTCGACAGCCTCAAAAGATGCGGGATCCACCTTAATCCGGAGAAATGCATCTTCGGAGCATGTGCAGGGAAGCTGCTGGGGTACCTAGTCTCTAGCTGGGGTATCAAAGCCAGTCCAACACAAGTCAGCGCACTACAGAACATGTCTCCCCCTCGGAATTTGAAGCAGGCGCAGAAGTTAGCCGGACGCTTGGCCGCTCTTATCCGTTTCTTGGCAAGGTCGGCTAAGAAAAGCCTGCCCATTTTCAAGGCGTTGCGAGGCTCCGAAGACTTTGAGTGGACTCCCGAATGCCAAGACTACTTCGACAAGATGAAGGAATACCTCTCTGACCTCGTGGCCCTCGCAACACCCCGGGCTGGCAATCCTCTTCTGGTCTACCTCGCTGCCTCCGGCAGCGCTGCAAGCGCGGCCCTAATTCAAGAAGAAGACATTAGCGGGAAGCTGGCGCAACGGCCCGTCTACTTTGGATCCGAAGCCTTCTCCGGAGCAAAAACTCGGTATTCCGAGCTCGAAAAGGTGGCATATGCTCTCGTCATGGCATCCCGGAAGCTTCGGCATTATTTCTTGGCTCATGATATCATTATTCCAACCGCGTACCCCCTGGGTGACATGTTCCAGAATAAGGACGCCACCGGACGTATCGGGAAGTGGGCAGTGGAGCTTGCTCCGTTCGGGATCTCCTTCGTGGCCCGAACTACCATCAAGTCTCAGATCCTTGCCGATTTCGTCGCTGAATGGACGTCTGCGGCCGATCACGTTAGTGTCGATGCAGGCGAAGGGGTGTGGACCGTATATTTGGACGGCGCCTACCAGGCTTCAGGAGCTAGTGCCGAGGCAGTGATTGTTTCTCCCTCCGGTCAACAGGCTTTGTATTCTGTTCGATTGAACTTCAAGGCTACAAACAATATCGCCGAGTATGAAGGAGTGCTGCTGGGTCTTCGCAAGGTGCACGCACTCGGAGCCGCCCGCGTCGTCGTCAAGACCAACTCTCAGGTCATCGCCGGACATATAGACAAGAGTTTCCAGGCCCGGCACCCCGACCTCACCTCCTACCTTGACGCCATTCGGAAATTCGAAGCATCTTTCAAAGGAATATCCGTCCAGAGCATCCCAAGAAGTGAGAACTGCCGAGCTAACACCCTCGCTAAAGTTGGGGCCAGCGGCCAAGCTCTGCCACCCGGCGTCTTCTTCGAGGAACTTGTCAAACCATCGGCGTCCCTCCGCGAAGAAGTACCACCCCCCGTGCAGGATGTGATCCCGGCGTCCCCTCGGCCGCTGACGGGTACCCCTGTGCCCCCTCAGCCAGCCGCAATCCTCTGCACGGTCAAAGGAGATTGGCGGGAGCCAATTTTACGAGCACTCAGCGGCGATATGGATGACCGACCCAGTCCAGATCAGGCACGGCTTCAGCTCCGCGCCAGGTCTTTTCAAGTCATCAATGGTGTCCTGTACAAGTTAGGGGTATGTTCCCCACTGCTTCGATGCATCTCTCACTCAGACGGGATAACAATGCTCCGAGAAATCCATGAGGGCATGTGTGGCAGTCACGTAGCCCCTCAAGCACACGCCGGGAAGGCCCTCCGACAAGGCGTGTACTAGCCCACAGTTGTCACCGACGCCGAGGATCTAGTACGTACTTGCCAAGGGTGCCAATGGATGGGACGACGGAGCCACATGCCCCCGGTCAGCCTACAACTCATTACGCCTATATGGCCTCTAGCTCGCTGGGGATGGACCTCATTGGGCTGTTCCCTAGAGCAAGAGGCAACCTGTGCTTCGCCGTCGTCGCCGTCGAGTATTTGTCCAAGTGGGTCGAAGTTGAACCATTGACTTCCATTACCTCTCGAAGCGTCTAGAAATTCTTTTGGCAGAATATAGTTTGTCGCTTTGGAGTGCCCAAGCAACTCACGATAGACAATGGCACTCAGTTCGACGCCGGGGCCTTCAAAGCATTCTGCGAAGAATTGGGAGTCCAGCTATGCTTTGCGGCGGTTTGGCATCCCCAGTCAAACGGGGCTGTCGAGAGAGCTAATGGGCATATTCTCTCTGGCCTCAATAAACGCATCGTGGGTTTAGCCAAGGGATTGTGGCCTGAAGAGCTACCGAAGATCCTGTGGTCCATTCAGACCACCCCTTCTCGAGCTACCAGGTTCACCCCGTTCAGGCTTCTATTTAGTGACGAAGCAATGACCCCGATGGAGCTTCGAGCTGGTTCGCTGCGGGTCACGACACCCGAGATCGATCAAGAGCGCGTCGTCTCCCTTGACCTTACGGAGGAAACACGGCTTCGAGCCGTCGCCAACCTTTCGCAGTACCAGAAGCAGATGAAGGCTTGGTACAACCCCAAGGTCAAGCGCAACGAGTTCCAGCTAGGGAGCCTTGTCCTGCGTGTGGTGGCCGCTCCGACGAAGCTAGGCAACAAGTGGGAAGGCCCATACATCATGACCGGCTCCGGGCGGCCAGGATCCTACCATCTAGCTACCTTGGATGGCGAGGACCTGAAGCACACTTGGCACGCGGAGCACTTGAAGCGCTATTTTGCATAATTTCTTAAGTGTCTTCCGATGCTGGCCGATGTCGGCTACTGTTGTATCCAATCTTCAATTCAATGATAATATCAAGTGAACATTTCCGACCAAAGTGGATGCACTGCGGTATTGAAGCATAGTTTCATAAAGTAATACGGGTTCCGAGCTTCGGCTCGACGCACCCACTACTCGGGTTCCGAGCTCCGGCTCGACGCACCCACTACTCGGGTTCCGAGCTCCGGCTCGATGCACCCACTACTCAGGTTCCAAGCTCCGGCTCGACGCACCCACTACTCGAGTTCTGAGCCCCGGCTCGACGCACCCACTACTCAGGTTCCGAGCCCCAGCTCGACGCACCCCCTACTCGGGTTCCGAGCTCCGGTTCGACGCACCCCCTACTCGGGTTCCGAGCTCCAGCTCGACGCACCCACTACTCGGGTTCCGAGCTTCGGCTCGACGCACCCCTACCCGGGTTCCGAGCTTCGGCTCGATGCACCCCTAGTTTGTCTACCTTCCTTTCTGCTATTCGCGCCTAGTCGACAAGTCGTCTACCCGCAAGGGAGGAGGGAAGGGGCAGAGAAGAAAGGTTTTGATTATTTACATCATCAATAAAGCGTGCAGCGTACAATGCCTGTTGCGAAATTAAAGCGAAGGGTAAGGTTAGGAGAAGTTTTCATCCAAGCCTAGCAGGAACCGGAAGCCTTTTCGATCCGAAGAGTCACCCGGGCCTGAGCCCACCCCCGTCGGGGGCTCCGTCGCTGTGCGGCTAGACTTCTCCCTCCTTTTCTGCCTCTTCTCTTCTTTCCTTTGGGCCCGGAGGGCTTTCTGGTCTTCTTGTAGTTGGGCTATGTTTCGTTCAGTTTGACCTCCACGTCGGACCAATTCACCGGTTCGGGCGACAAAGACGGAGCCCGAGGCTCTCTCTCTTCTTCCTTAATTGAGTTTAGAACCTCCTGAAGAATCTCGGGGTTTGCATGTCCGTCGCCATCCCGGGGGATGATGAAACGTGCGGGCCGATTAGTTCTAAAGGCTTCAAGAGTAGCCCATTGGTGCCGAAGGGCTTCGTCATTATCAAGAACTTCAATGTCACAATCACGAGCGGATCGAATGCCCTGAATAATTTTCGGGAAGCAATTACTCTTTATTAACACACCGGCAAGTTTCTAATCTATTATAGGAACTACGACATAAAGGCCCTAAGGGGACTACACCTTCGGGTCCAATTGGCGCGTCGCGGCTAGGGGCTTTGAGGAGGCCGGAGGTTCACTCGAGCGAAGGTCCTCGTCCAGCCAGGCCTTGACCACATCGGGGCCCTCGGCTTGCCAAGTTGCCTGGAGGACCCTCCAGGACTAGACTACCGCCGGACTAGGGGAAAGGAGGTGGCTCCCCCCGAAGGCAACGGGGTGAGGACTCGACGACGAAGGCAAGGGGCTTCTGGAAGCCTCCAGATGGCGAAGGATTCCGAGCGCAGCTACCCGGGCCGATACCTCACCGTACTTCGACACGGTGAGGCCTATCTGCCGGACGGCAGCTTGAACGAACTTTAGCCGACGGCTAAGGGGCTCCCGGGCGACGTCAAAATCCGTACACCCGGTGCCATAGCGCGCCAGCACCCTCTGGAGAGATACTACGGTGTCAGCTGCCATCTTTTCCCCTTGGGCTAGCGCCTCGATCGCCGCCTCATTCCGGGCCAGAAGGTCCGCCGTGGTCCGCTCGAGTTGGAGCACCCGGGCTTCGTGGGCTTCAGCGGTGGCTGCCATCCCCTGGAGCTCGTCCATCTCCGAGACTTGGGCTTGGAGTGCGAAGACCTCCCCCTCGAGTTGGCCCGCCTCCTCAGCTCGGGACCGGGGCCTCTCCACCTCTGCGGCCTGGGCCCGAAAGATGTTGACCTCCGCCACAAGCTCGTCTGCTCGGGCAGCCCGAGCTCGAAGTCCCTCCAGCTCAGTGACTTGGGCCTTGAGGGCGTCAACCTCCGCGACTTGGGCCTCGAGTGCCTCGGCTCTGGCGGCCCGAGGACGAAGAGCTTCGACCTCCGACTCCAACGTCCGGAGCTGGTTGATCTCGGTTGCCTGCGCCCGGACCAGTCTCTCGGTGGTATCCGCTCGCCCAGAGAGCCCCGAGGCGCTGCTCTCATGGTGGCTGCGTTTGGAGAGCAGGGACAGCAGCGAACCCTGCACCAACGCGACTACCTGCGTAGGAAGCGGCGAGTCAGAAAAAGAAGGCTAGGGGCTTGCCCCAGGGTGCTTCAAAGAAATACCTAGCATGCGGAACTCTCGATAGCCCAGCCGAGGTCGATGCCGTCCACCTGGCCAAGCTCACCTATCACCCCGGCCTCCCGCAAGCACAGGTAAGAGTCATGGACCGGGGCCACCTTCGACGCGAAGTCTTCACCTCCCTCCAGGAAGGGGAACAGGAGGGGCACGCTGGAGCGCGCGCGCCTCGGGCTGGAGGGTGGCCGGACCTCAGCCTCTCGATCAGTCCCCTCGGCTTCTCCGGGGGCCTCCTCTGATTCCGCCCCGTGACCAAGTCCCGGAGTTCCCGCTGCACCCACAGGGACTTTGGACTCTATGTTGGCGGCATCCCCGGAGGGAATCGGGGTTGGAGGTAAGACCCGGGCGGAGGTACCTGCCCAGGAAGAACGGAGGTCAGAATCGAAGAAGTTTGATGCGTCCAAGTAAAAATACGAGTGGGACCACGTACCTTCATCCGCAGTTTCAACGGGGGCCTCCGAGGGCCGGACGCGCCCCGGAGTGCCCGGCCGATAGCACAAGTTGTCTATTGTGTTCACCGGGGAACCTGCGGCAACCGCGGCAAGTTCGGCCTCGACGTCGGCGCTCTCTTCAACGGCTCCAAGGGGGTCGACCAACCCCCCGGTCTAGGCTATCGGTTTCCCGACTCCCCCGAGAACTAGCGGAGACCCCCTCTGAGGCTTGACAGCGTGGAGGGTTGGACTTGGGAGATGACTCCACTTCGATACTTGGCGCCTCCTGCCCAACCCTCGGAGCAGGCAGCGGTGGGTTCAGGGGAGCTGGAGCACTTCCGGCACCACCAGAAGTTGGTCGCTCTGGGCGGACTAGATCCGGGTCCGCCGAGGGATCGTCTGGCTCCGTCCCGGCCCCCTCACTAGAGTACCCCCATTTGGAATGGGAGGCGGAGGAGTGGGCCGGGGAAAGCCTCTTCGGACCCTTCGCCACCTTCTTCTTTGAGGGGCGCTTAGGGGAGGGACCGGCATCGAGGTCTGCCCCCCTTTTCTTCGAAGGCGTGCGAAGGGCTTCCCCCTCTGGGAGAGGCGGGGGAGAAAGCTCGAGGGCATCCCACACGCGGTTGTGCCGCCCCCAGGATCCTACGAGTTCCATCCGCCGCTTGTACTCAGCGGGGGTGGGAGCCCCGAGGATCCTTTCTGCGATCCGGGCTACTTCGTCGGGGGTCTTGGCGACGAGCGACCCTGTGTTCGCGGGTTAAGTCCGATAGCCCTTCGAACATAATGAAAGGATTGACAAGGGTAAGAGGAGGCGGATGCTAACCGAGCTGGTGGGAGAGCTCCATTGATGATGACTCATCCCGGGTGTTCCGGAGCGATGCCGACCACTCCTCCTTCAGTGGCAGGATCTCGAGGGCAACAAACTCCTCCGTAAAATCCCGCATGCTCATCCGGCGAGCGACGATTTGGAGCAGCTGGATGTGAGCGGAGACCGAGCCAGCGCTGGCTTGGACGACCACCTCCCTCCGGAACCAGATGTGGCGTGGGGGTCCGGCGAGCCCGGAGCTCAGCCCAACTCGGACATAAAACCACCGGTGCACCCACTTGGAGTACCACCGTTCGTTGATTGCCTTCGTAGGGAAGGAGTCCACGTACCTCTTCCGGAGCTGGAAATTGATGCTCCCAAAGGCCAGTACCTGGTCGTCCTTCTTCTTTGGTTGGCAGAGGGCTTCATGCATCTGAGCAAAGACCTTTGCCCTGCCCTCGCAGCCTTCGGCACACATGGCCCACTCGAAGATAGCGAGGCGGGCCACGACATTCGGGGATAGTTGCGGGAGCTCAAGGTGGAAGGCATCCAGAACCCCTGAGAGGAGCTCTGAAGTCGGAAACCCCAGCCCCGCGTCGAAGAACACCTCGAAGACGACGACCTCCCCTTCACACGGTGCCGGGACCGACTCCGTGCCTGGCTTCCTAGCCCCCGAGCCGGGACCGAGGCGGCCCCTAGTCGCCTGCTCGATGGACCCATTCGTGCACGCTGATGGCCCCAGCTCCAAGGTCTGCTCCCAGAACCGCTCTGAGGCCGGGTGGAGCTCCCGCAGGTCACGCGTCTCTGATGGGCCTGAAGCCGTCGCCGCCGCCGCCGCCGTCGCTGCCATCTGGCGCTGCAGGAAGTGGGGGTCCACCGCTGCCACAGGGGCGCTTCTCTCCACCATGACTAGAAGAAGCGAGATGAGGAGGCGAGAGCTCAAGAGCAAGAGTGTTCACTTGTTGATATTTCAGCTAAGGGCCTGAGAAAGTGAGCAGGAGAGGGCTCAGTTAGTGATTCAGGGGCTATTTATGCGAGAAGACGGCTGCTGTCCTGGTGCCTCAACACCACGTCGGTCCGCCTTCCGTCGCTCGATGCGCGTGCACCGGCCGCGCAGCGCCCGCATTTAAGGCCTTGCTGGCTCGCCTTTGAGCGCGCCCGTCTCCGACGGTCCGCCTCCCCCGCGTCGCCTGCGTGCCCAGTGAATTGACTGCATTTAGTGACGCGCTAGTCCGACTTCTCGTGCGCTGGAGTCTAGCAGTCAAAGCCGCGCGAGTATCGAGAATGGTTGGTCAATGCCCTTCCCTTCGCAAGGGCGTAAAGCGACTAGCTCGCCGAAGGCGCTCCGAATTCGGCTCTCTACCTCCGGGCTCCAAAACATTTCCAAGGACCTGGAACATCTTCGGAGCAATCGAACGAGGGCATGTCGCAGCAAAGATCTGGGATCTCTATGTGAGTTGATTTCTTATAAAGCTATCGGAATTATCATGTGTGCTTCCACCCTCTCTCCCATGCAGGACTCTCAAGAGGAAAGAAGCGAGAGGCTACTATTGGGGGAGATAATCCCGATGATAGTTGGAAGCGCGAAGAGCAGTATGGTTCGGGAAGGAGGCCACGTCCGGAAAACTCGAAGCCCTGAACCGAAGGTACCTATGGGCCTCCGGACGGGGAGGCCTAAAGGTCTCCGGGAGCTCCGAAGCGTGCCGAAGGGACTCTTGGGGGAAGCGCCCTGGTGAACACCGGAGGCCAGCCTTCGGGAGATCCGAAGGCTCCAGGGCGCAACCGTATGAGGGAAAGACCCCGTCAAGGCAGCCCGGGGACAGGATCGCGGTCGCCTGCGCCGTGTCGGGTAGTCGTTGCAGCGCCCGACACAGTTGATACGCTGTCAGAATCGCACCTTCCTGCCTGTACTATGTAACAGCTATTCTTGTCTGTACTATAGGGTTGTGTCAGACCGAGTAGCGGTTGAGGGTTTTGGAGGCACTCGACCCTTTAGGGGCGGGCCGCCCTATAAATACCTCCCCACTACAGTTGTAATAAACACACGATTCGAGAATACAATCCGAGCACTACATTCCATTACTCTCATCCACCAAGAAAACCTACTGGTTCGATCCGTCGTCCCAACACCAGCCAAGGATAGAGGAAGGAAAAGGCGCGAAGCCAAGGTCCCAGTCAGAAGGACGCATGGGGGAACACTTGAAGGGGATTCAGCAGGTCTCAACATTAACGAAGTCAATCAGGTTAGAGTCACCTAGGGGGCCCAAGAAAAAGCTGTACAGGTAAGTGGTGATCGGTATGAAGACCTGGTTCCGAAGAGCCTACATGTGGGAAAAGTGGCTCAAAAAAGAGATGAAAACCACAGAGGGAAGAAATGAGGGCCAAATGTATGAAAAGCAAAGGCATACCAGTGGGATCCTGTTCAAGTTAGCCATTTTATCGTCCTCTCGGTGTGATGCGATGAAGCTAATGGCGAAAGGATGAAAGCCGGGGTGCTGGTAAGTAGAAAGCATGGAAGGAAGAATATAGAAGACAAGTATTTATTGACTAGGGTTGAGAAACCAAGTGTGGTTTCAGTCTGGATGATGAGTGATTGACAAGGTTGAGCGTCTGAGCGGATGAGTGGTTGAGAATGGGTTGAGTGCATCGAGGGTTTCGATGTGGAATGGAGGTTTGTCTGTTGAGAGTTTCGGCGGTGCGTCGTGTTCTTGTTTTGGCTTGTCTTGTTTGTGTAGGGTGGAGATGCTGACCGACAGTCGACGGCGGGTGATCGAGGGTCGAGCGGGGAGCTTGATGCTAGAGGATCAGGGAGGGCGGGCGACGTTTGGGAAGATCTCAAGAGTGCATGAAGAGACGGAGTGAGACTTGGACGGACGGCTGACTGCGAAGGCATGTCGACCGGGTTCGCGAGAGGGAGGCCATGACAAGCGTTCAGGCGACTCGAGGGGATTGAGAGCGGAAGTGGCTTGCTGGCGCTTGGAGTCGCGAAGCGGTGTCACGAGTCGAAGGGCTAAGAGGCTTTGTCAGTTTTTGCTGAAAACCGTCGAAACATTTATTGTTTTTGTTACTTCAATAAATAGGTGTCTAGTTTTAGTTTAAATTTTCAGTTTAGTAGTGTAACCTTTTGGTATAATTTTTGGAGTGGTTCTACTCTGAAATTATATTAAAAGGAGAGTCAATTTGTAATTTAGTTTAAGTTTTTATAGGGTAATTTTCAGAATTGTTAAATCTGAAATTACTAATGGTCTATGTGTCAATTGGGGGCTTCTAGAAGAGGAGTTGGTAGGATATTATCCCCCTATGTTGGCTGAACCATTAGAGCAATTTTAGACAAATTTTTCCAATGAAAATTTCTGAGAAAACTCAGTTTTGAATCAGCTTTGGATGAGGAACAGAAGTATCCAGCAGATTTTGGGATTCTGCACAGTGTTTTCGAAAACACTATTCACTGTAAATCCAGATTCCAGCACAGGTATGTTTCTGTGGATGAATTCAGTTTTGTGCTGCATTTTCTGGAGAATCTAGTACAGAAGTTGATGTTGAAGTTTATATAACTTTTGTTGTGCATGAATTGAATGATCCATTTTTGAAAGTTGCAAAGGATTTCTGTGATGTCTTCGTATTTCTTTTGCTGATCAAAGTAGGCACCACAGTTCTGAAAACTGATTCTGGAAAAGTGGTTCAGTTTTGATTTTGCTCCCCTCATGTTTGATGAAATGTTTCATCAAGTGTTCATCAAGATTTTGGATGATCATTGAAGTAGTTCTTGAGTGATTACTTGGTTGAAGGTAGATCAAACATGTTTGCTTAGCTTTTCAAGGGATCATCACAGAATAGATGTTTTGTCTGTATCAATTAGTGTTGTGATGAGCTGTTGCTTTGATTAGAAATTATCTGAGTCTCTCAATAGTTGTAAACACCTTCTGATGTCTGGTATGTTTTGCTATTGTTCAAATTTTATAGCATTAATCTGTGATAGAGCTTTTTGTTGAGTTAAGTCTGATCCAGAGTTTAATTGATTATTGAGTTTGTAAATGGCTTGAATACTTTATTGATGGAGTGTTTGAAATTTTGTCTTCATGATCATCTGTGGTTGTCTGATCTGATGTGGTGAGTGCTCAAGTTGGTATAATTCTGATTCCTAGCATGATTCATCTGCTTGAACTATGTCTTGAATTGTATTGAGAAGGAACTCTGATTTGGTTCAGTAGTTCTCATATATTGATCAACAGTTTGTGCCTGAAGTCTCTTTTAATGTGTGAAGTTTTTATTCAGATTCTTGAGATTATTCAGTTGATGAGTTTAGATTCAAATCATTGATCTCTAAAACTGAATCAATCCATGTCTGAGTTCTAATTGATTTCATATTTAAAATTCACACATTCTGTGTACTGTTTTGCATCTTGTGAGGAGGATTCTACTGAGTCTGAAATTTAATCTGTTCTGAAAATTCAGTCCAAATCAGAATTAATATCTGTTTTCAGAGAAAGGTTTATAGCATCTATTCAGATTCTACATCTGAATTTTCTCATATCTACTGATATGTGTTCTCATGTATCTTCAGCAAGAATTATTCTGAAAACAGTCAATACAGGAAGTGTTTTTGTTCAGAGATCTATGTGGACTGTTTAACTGAAATTGAATTCAGTTTTCAGTGGATCTTTCATTTAGTTTGTCTCTGAAATTTTCTGAAATAGAACAGCCTATTTAAAATTCTGTAGTATGTTTAATGTGAATGTATTGAGTTGATATGCAATTAACAGTTCAGTATTGTAGTTAAAAGCTGTGTGCAGTTTTGTTTGCTGAATATTATTTGATCAACTTTAGTTTGTACTTGCTGAGGAATAGTGTGTTTCAGAATTAAGTTGTGTTGTTTGATTGATTAGAGATTTCAGCAATCTGAATTAGAGGCTATTCTGAACTTGAGTAGAACTAATCTCCTGTATTCTGAATTAGTACAGGATCTGCATTGTCTAGTTGTCAGTTGCTGTTTTTGTAGAAAAGTTGTTGGAATCCTGCTCATGAATATCAATTGAAAATATATCTGAATCTGGTTGAACTGTTTTTGTACAGAACCTGAATTGAGAATTCTTCTGTGTCCTGTTTTACATATTCAGTTTAATTCCTTGAGCTGTTTTTGGTGAGGTGAAGTTCCTGTTCTGATTTGTTTTTGCCCTGGCTTTTGTCGAAACTGCTACAGTATTGCAGTGTTGGAACCGAAGCTAGCTCTCTCACGCTCGTTTCACTCGCTCGTCCTCGCACACACTTCGGCGACTGGAGGAAGAAGATGAACAGTGGATTTTTTTTTTCCGGCGACTAAACGCCACGGCGACGAACTCGCCTTTTCTTTCCTCAAACAACAACTGATTCGAGCAACCATTACAGAGAGATGTGGTGCTAATTATAGCCGTGGCGGAGCTCACCTCCAATCCACTCCCAGCGACTTCCTCGCCATAGCCGCTCCATGCGCGACGTCGTGTCCGCGCGACGCGCTCGCGCTCACAACGTCTCCACGCACCCAACGACCGGCGACATTCACGCCACACCTCCAACTAACACCAAACGCACCCGATGCAGCGCTCCTGCATGCGCACACTTGATCCACCACGCCATGCCGCTTCGATCCACGCCTGCAGCTCCCCTGCGCGCGCCCATCGGCCATGGCGACATGCACCACACACACGCTAACACTCCCATGTCCAGATTATTACTAACAATCACCCCTCTAAGCTGGGCATGGCGTACTCCGTTGCTCACAGCAGTGCCGGCTCCTCGGTGGCGTCCGCCAGCAGAGCCTGCTCCTTCTTCTTCTCGCGGCAATGCCTGGCGATGTGTCCACGCTCGCCGCACTCGAAACACCGCCCGCGACTGCGGTACCCTCCTCGCCGGTTATGCCCGGAGACCGTGCTGCTGGCGTCGTCGTCCCGCTCGCTGCGATCGTCGTCGCTGAAGCGCCGCCCATCAGCGCCGCGCCGAGCTTCACCACCGCGCGCATGCTCCTTGCCGCGCTGACGGCACCTCTCCTCCCACTGTGCTTCAGTGAGAAGAAGGCGCCCAACATTTGCCGCCTCCGACGCCTCCTCGTCGTCGGCCTGCTCCACCACCCGCAGCCGGCCAACGAGCTCCTCGATAGACATGGTGTTGAGATCGAGAAGCATTTCGATCGACACCGCCACATGTTTCCACTTCTTGGGGATCACGCGCAGGATCTTCTTCACCACGCGGCTGTCCTCCACCTTCTCTCCGAGCTCGCGCAGGCTGCCGACAAGCTTGTTCATGCGCATCGCGAAGTCATCGATAGACTCCCCATCACCGAACGCAACGTTCTCGAACTCCTTCATGAGGCGCTGCACGTTCGCGGCCTTCACGCGGTCATCGCCCACTCTCATGGACTTGACAGCATCCCACGCTTCTTTCGCCGTCTTCTTCACCGCGAGCCCCGCCTTCATCTCCGACGGCACCGCGCGCAGGATGGCAGCCAATGCCCGCCGATCCTTGGCACGCTCCTTGCACACGGCCTCCACCGCATCCCACAACTCCAACGCCTCCAAGCTCACCTGCATGACCAAGGACCACTCATGGTAGTTGGTCTTGGTCAGCATCGGCAGCTCGACGGAGTTCGTGTTGA
Organism: Zizania palustris; assembly: GCA_019279435.1. Lineage (NCBI taxonomy): Eukaryota > Viridiplantae > Streptophyta > Magnoliopsida > Poales > Poaceae > Zizania > Zizania palustris. Next base: position 78,845,506 of record JAAALK010000082.1, on the reverse strand, counting down.
CGACGCGCTCCGCCGCGACGTTCTGCGAGTTGCTCCCGTCGGTGAGGATCTTCAACCCGCCGCTGTCCTTCTCCGGAGTCCCCATTGGCTCTGATACCAATTGTTGGAACCGAAGCTAGCTCTCTCACGCTCGTTTCACTCGCTCATCCTCGCACACACTTCGGCGACTGGAGGAAGAAGATGAACAGTGGATTTTTTTTTTCCGGCGACTAAACGCCACGGCGACGAACTCGCCTTTTCTTTCCTCAAACAACAACTGATTCGAGCAACCATTACAGAGAGATGTGGTGCTAATTATAGCCGTGGCGGAGCTCACCTCCAATCCACTCCCAGCGACTTCCTCGCCATAGCCGCTCCATGCGCGACGTCGTGTCCGCGCGACGCGCTCGCGCTCACAACGTCTCCACGCACCCAACGACCGGCGACATTCACGCCACACCTCCAACTAACACCAAACGCACCCGATGCAGCGCTCCTGCATGCGCACACTTGATCCACCACGCCATGCCGCTTCGATCCACGCCTGCAGCTCCCCTGCGCGCGCCCATCGGCCATGGCGACATGCACCACACACACGCTAACACTCCCATGTCCAGATTATTACTAACATGCAGTGTTGGGTACATTACATGTATTCTGAAATTATTGCACAGCCTTTTGAAAATCCTGAATCTAGCAAGTTTAATTAGTTCTGATTAGAGTATGCTGATATCAAACCTTTACTGTTTTTGAAATACTCAATTGGTTTCAAAGCTTGTATGCTGAATTTGTTGAAACACTCATTTACTATTCATCATCCGACAAGTTTCAGAAGTAAAGTGTTTACCTTTGAGATTGAATTGAGACAAGTAGTTTCACTACTTCAAACATGAACTGATCTTGTGTGTGAATGTTTTGATCTGTGTTGAGTAAAAATCTTGAAACAAAATTGTTTTGGATTTTTGGATCTAGTTGAGCTCAAATTTGTACTGATTGGTTTAAAACTTGAAATTGTGTTTTTAGTGGTGCGTTGGGTGATTCGATTAGGCCATCACATTCGCGAGAAAGTGTCGAGGCACCTATTCACCCCCCTCTAGTCGCCATTCCGATCCCACAATTGGTATCAGAGCCGGTTTGATTACGTGTTGACCTTAACCGGTTGTGATCCTTGTTTTGGCGACATGGAAAGGAACACCAAAATCCCGATGTTTGATGGTCGAGATTATGCCTATTGGAAGTTGCGAATGGAGGCTTATTTGCTTAGCCAAGGAAGTGCGATATGGGACATTGTTGCATCCCAGTATGTGATTCCTAACACTCGTACCTCAGAGACTGAGACCACAACATGAATGTAATAGCAAGGCTAGAAACATTCTTTTTATCAGTCTGAGTCGTAACGAGTTCGACAGGGTCCAGCACCTTCGCACTGCACGAGAAATTTGGTCCACCTTGAGTACTTTTCATGAGGGCACTACCCAGATTAAGGCTAGGAGGCAGAGCACGTATAATCAAGAATACCAAATGTTCGTGCAAGGCCCTGGCGAATCGGTAGATGCCATATTTGCGCGTTTTGATGGGATTGTCAGTAATTTGCGCGCCATTGGGACTTTGGCTTACTCTGACCATGATAGGCGATCAAACTTCTCTATGCTCTTGATCGTAGCATATGGGAGGTGAAGATCTCCAGTATTGATGAGTCGGCAAGCTTTGACACTCTGACTTGCGATGAACTCTTTAGTAAGCTTAAGTCCACCGAGAGAGCCAAGGCATCTCGACCAGGAGCTGGAAAATCTTTGTTGCCTTCGATTGTTTTGTGTTCCAGCCTTGGCAGTGGCACATCATCTGGAGGTAGTGCATCTAGAGTTTGTGTTTTTTCTGGGGGCTTTGCCTTGTTTTCTTTGGTCTCCATCACAAAAGAATAAGTGGAAACATTGGACGATGAAGAGCTTGCTCTTATAGTCAAAAAGTTCACTAGGTTCTACAATGATAGAAGATATCAAAGAAGAGGAGGCTTTCGAGGGTGTTTTGAGTGCGGTGATCTTGATCATATTAAAACAAATTGCCCAAAACTGAACTCTAAAAATGAACATGAACTCAAACACCAGAAAAGAGACAAAAAATCCTTCTTAACAGGCAAAAGAGGAAAAGTGGCGAAAAGGATGGCTAGAGCTTTCGTGGCTGCACTTAGCGACTTCGACAATGCCTCGAGTGAAGAGCCAAGCTCTAATGAAGAAGATTTTTATAAGACTGAAGAAAAGAAGGAAAAGACGAAGGATTTCAACAGGCTTTGCTTCGTGACCAATGACAAGTACAGCAGTGATGAGCCTGACTCATCTGATGTTAGTCTATCACATGATCAATTACTTCTTCAAAACAATGAATTACATGATGCAATTATTTCACAAGATATACTGCTTAAACTTGCTGCTAAAGAACGAAAGGAATTGAAGCTTAAAACTGAATCACTTTCTACTGTACTTGCTTTGTTGAAGTCTGAGTCTGAAATTGCTGAATATGAGTCTTGTCTTATTGTTATGGATGAACTTGCTCAGTTGCGCCTGATACATGCTCAAAACATTGAAAAACTTGAAAATGTCCAAAAGCAACTTTTGGTGGTGGAGTCTAGTTCTTGTGCCATCGATGAATGCTCAAACTGCTCTTTACTGATTGAAATCATTAGTCTGAGAGATAAGCATATCGATGAGCTGAAGGCTAGATTGGAGAGTGCTGAGTGTTCTAAGGATGTGCAGCCGGCGTGTCCCACCTGCATCACCCTTAAGGACCAACTCAGCTTTGCTAGAGAGCAAGTAGAAAAGCTGAAATGTGAGAATGATTATCTGCTTTCCATGGTAGACAAATGCACTGAAGGGAAAGGGAAAATGGATTTGCTTTTGGATAAAACAAAAATGTGCGCTGATAGGGTAGGGTTAGCTCTTGGGTTAGGTTATGAGAAAACCTCTGCTAATACCCCGAGCCAAACTGTGTTCACTATACCTACTACCCTTGAGAAAGAGAGAGCCCAGTTAGACACACCTCAAAAAGCCGAAAATCCTACCCAACCCAAAAAGATAATAATTTCTTCTCTCAAGACAGACTCCAAGCAAAAACCTAGGAAAACTATGAGGTTCGCGCCAGAAACCTATAAACCTACACCCAAGAAAGTTTTTCATTGCGCTTATTGTCATCGTGTAGGGCATTTGATTGGTTTTTGTTATCGGCGCATGAAAGATGAACGTCGTGCTCATGCTTTGGACTTTCATGATTATCCTTCACTTGATTTGCATGAGTATGCTTTTCGCTCGTTTCCTGATGTTGAGGCCCCACATGGTTTTGAGAGTGATTATGCCCCTCGTGCTGTACACCATGCTACATATGGTGATAGATCACGTGTAAGAGGTTTTGATGCTCGATAGGTTGGGAGACCTCGTCGATTTCCAGGTTCGCGCTTTATTGCTAGACCACACACTTTTTATCATGGTTTATCTCCTATGCATGGTCAGTCTACTACTTTGCCTGGATCTCGAGTTTTGCGTTGCTGGATTCCAAAACAATTTTTAGCTCACCCTTTCACTGAGCATCCGAGAGATACTAGCATGTTTTGAGGGGGAGCTGTGTAGCATTGCATGAGCTTCTGTCATATGATTAGTTGCTTTTACAAGTACATGCTTCGTTATGCCTTTGTAGTATTGTCTTTAATACTGTTGCCAGTACTTGGCATGATTTCATCTGAGAATTGACATGAGCATGGCTTTTATTTGTGAAAATTTGAATATGGTCACTACTTAGTCTAGAATCTAGCATGAATTGGTTGAGTGCTTTTGCTGTCTTTTACACACCTGATAGCTAGGTCCTTTTTACTTGGATGCTAATACGCAACTTGATTTCTTCAAAAATGAAAGAAAAAGAGAATGAAAAATGAATGAAAATGAAAATGAAAATGAATGACATTCATGATGTTGTATGCTGAAATTGAAAAGATCTAGGTGAGTTTGCTTTGTCGCACTATTTTGTTCTAGACGGCTTACCATAGAACTTTGGTAAGAACCGGGATGTTGTAGTGTTTGCCGAGACCATTGCTTTAAGATTTTGATGGTTTCAACCTAGGCTTAGTATGGTCAGTTAGCATAAGGTTGACATGCAAATAACCCCTGGCACAAAAATGAAAAATTTGAAATTCATTGCATATCATGTTTGCTGAAGCACCTTGAAGTGGGATACGCTTATCTAGTGTGTGCTTGTTTAGCTTTTGCATCTCATGCCTTGACATGTCTAGTATACTAGTTTGAGTGGAGATGCTTTTATTTGCTAAAATCTGAAAATGCTTGCTCATGCCTTTTGTTTAGATGGTATACATTTGAGATTGTCATACAGTACTTTTAGATGATATTCAAGGCGAATGCTTGTTTGTACTGTAATTGCAATTGCTCATATTTCAGAAGCTCACATCTCTGCTTTACCCTCATTCCCCTTTTTGCATCTTTTTATCTCCTTGATGCTTTAGTTTTTGGATTGCTTGGTTAAGGGGGAGTTGGCTTTCATGTTGATGTGCTTTTAATGCGATGCGCTTTTGATGCTTTTGATTTTCCTTGCATAAGGTTTTTTCCCAAGCAGTGAGATCTTTTACCAAGTGACATGTTTTGCTCTTTTATGATTTTTTATGGTTACTTGTGCGCTTTACTTGCAATCTTCATCATGTCTTTGCTTTGGGGTTGTCAATGCACTCATCAAGGAGGAGATTGAGAAACCAAGGGTGGTTTCGGTCTGGATGATGAGTGATTGACAAGGTTGAGCGTCTGAGCAGATGAGTGGTTGAGAATGAGTTGAGTGCATCGAGGGTTTCGATGTGGAATGGAGGTTTGGCTGCCGAGGGTTTTGGCGGTGTGTCGTGTTCTTGTTTTGGCTTGTCTTGTTTGTGCAGGGTGGAGATGCTGACCGACTGTCGACGGCGGGTGATCGAGGGTCGAGCGGGGAGTTTGATGCTAGAGGATTAGGGAGACCGGGCGAAGTTTGGGAAGATCTCAAGAGTGCATGAAGAGACGGAGTGAGACTTGGACGGACGACTGACTGCGAAGGCGTGTCGACCGGGTTCGCGAGAGGGAGGCTATGACAAGCATTCAGGCAACTTGAGGGGATTGAGAGCGGAAGTGACTTTCTGGCGCTCGGAGTCGCGAAGCGGTGTCACGAGTCGAAGGGCTAAGAGGCTTTGTCAGTTTTTGCTGAAAACCGTCGAAACGTTTATTGTTTTTGTTACTTCAATAAATAGGTGTCTAGTTTTAGTTTAAATTTTCAGTTTAGTAGTGTAACCTTTTGGTATAATTTTTGGAGTGGTTCTACTCTGAAATTATATTAAAAGGAGAGTCAATTTGTAATTTTACTTTTAGTTTTTATAGGGTAATTTTCAGAATTGTTAAATCTGAAATTACTAAGGGTCTATGTGTCAATTGGGGGCTTCTAGAAGAGGAGTTGGTAGGATATTATCCCCCTATGTTGGCTGAACCATTAGAGCAATTTTAGACAAATTTTTCCAATGAAAATTGCTGAGAAAACTCAGTTTTGAATCAGCTTTGGATGAGGAACAGAAGTATCCAGCAGATTTTCGGATTCTGCACAGTGTTTTCGAAAACACTATTCACTGTAAATCCAGATTCCAGCACAGGTATGTTTCTGTGGATGAATTCAGTTTTGTGCTGCATTTTCTGGAGAATCTAGTACAGAAGTTGATGTTAAAGTTTATATAACTTTTGTTGTGCATGAATTGAATGATCTATTTTTGAAAGTTGCAAAGGATTTCTGTGATGTCTTCGTATTTATTTTGCTGATCAAAGTAGGCACCACAGTTCTGAAAACTGATTCTGGAAAAGTGGTTCAGTTTTGATTTTGCTCCCCTCATGTTTGATGAAATGTTTCATCAAGTGTTCATCAAGATTTTGGATGATCATTGAAGTAGTTCTTGAGTGATTACTTGGTTGAAGGTAGATCAAACATGTTTGCTTAGCTTTTCAAGGGATCATCACAGAATAGATGTTTTGTCTGTATCAATTAGTGTTGTGATGAGCTGTTGCTTTGATTAGAAATTATCTGAGTCTCTCAATAGTTGTAAACACCTTCTGATGTATGGTATGTTTTGCTATTGTTCAAATTTTATAGCATGAATCTGTGATAGAGCTTTTTGTTGAGTTAAGTCTGATCCAGAGTTTAATTGATTATTGAGTTTGTAAATGGCTTGAATACTTTCTTGATGGAGTGTTTGAAATTTTGTCTTCATGATCATATGTGGTTGTATGATCTGATGTGGTGAGTGCTCAAGTTGGTATAATTCTGATTCCTAGCATGATTCATCTGCTTGAACTATGTCTTGAATTGTATTGAGAAGGAACATTGATTTGGTTCAGTAGTTCTCATATATTGATCAACAGTTTGTGCCTGAAGTCTCTTTTAATGTGTGAAGTTTTTATTCAGATTCTTGAGATTATTCAGTTGATGAGTTGAGATTCAAATCATTGATCTGTAAAACTGAATCAATCCATGTCTGAGTTCTAATTGATTTCATATTTAAAATTCACACATTCTGTGTACTGTTTTGCATCTTGTGAGGAGGATTCTACTGAGTCTGAAATTTAATCTGTTCTGAAAATTCAGTCCAAATCAGAATTAATATCTGTTTTCAGAGAAAGGTTTATAGCATCTAGTCAGATTCTACATCTTAATTTTCTCATATCTACTGATATGTGTTCTCATGTATCTTCAGCAAGAATTATTCTGAAAACAGTCAACACAGGAAGTGTTTTTGTTCAGAGATCTATGTGGACTGTTTAACTGAATTTGAATTCAGTTCTCAGTGGATCTTTCATTTAGTTTGTCTCTGAAATTTTCTGAAATAGAACAGCCTATTTAAAGTTATGTTGTATGTTTAATGTGAATGTATTGAGTTGATATGCAATTAATAGTTCAGTATTGTAGTTAAAAGTTGTGTGCAGTTTTGTTTGCTGAATATTATTTGATCAACTTTAGTTTGTACTTGCTAAGGAATAGTGTGTTTTAGAATTAAGTTGTGTTGTTTGATTGATTAGAGATTTCAGAAATCTGAATTAGAGGCTCTTCTGAACTTGAGTAGAACTGATCTCCTGTATTCTGAATTAGTACAGGATCTGCATTGTCTAGTTGCGAGTTGCTGTTTTTGTAGAAACGTTGTTGGAATCCTGCTCATGAATATCAATTGAAAATATATCTGAATCTGGTTGAACTTTTTTTGTACAGAACCTGAATTGAGAATTCTTATGTGTCCTATTTTTAGAGATGTGTTGGGTGATTTGATTAGGCCATCACATTCGCGAGAAAGTATCTAGGCGCCTATTCACCCCCTTCTAGTCGCCATTCCGATCTCACAAGGGTGATTCTTCGGCTACCCCATCGGACCAATCACAAGAAGAGAAGGCGAAGAGTTTCGGCTGGCCATAATGAATGTGAGACGACCGTGTGAAAAGACTCGGTGGCGTAAGGTAATTATGGCTGATATTTTCAAAGTGTCAGGTGCCTCTTAATGCCTCAAAACTAAGGGGCATGTGTTGACGCTAAGAATTGGTAAATCCCAAGGTCCACCAAGGAAGGTGCACAGTCAAAAGAAGGTCAAAGAAGATCCGGTCAAAGAAGCCCGTCCGCAACAACTACATGATCGGAAGGAGGCCGATGGAGATAAGAGCAATAGGAGGTTACAGATTCATCTGAAATCGGCTAATAGGTTATTTGGACGGCAAGTCTACGGACCATAAATATGTATCCCCTAGGTTAGGTTTAGTTTAACTCTCGTTTAATCTACAATTGGCGCATTGCCATCCTTGTGCCCCAAGGTTATCCGGCGGGACTCGGGCTCTCGAAGCTGGGCTGCATCTGTTTGATCTTCGGCGAAGAGGTGAGTCCCGCCACCCCTGGCTTCTGTGCCAACTAGGTTAGTATCCGCACGACTACATTGATTCATTCCGATCTCTTGAGGAGAACGGTGAAATAACATGGTCGCCGATTGTTCTCAGTGTATTTGATTAGGTCTAAGGCTGCATCAGTTGGGTTTGATCTCTTAGATTGAGGTGATGTAGGTTTGATAGCTTGAGGCTTCATCGGTTAAGTTCTACATCTCTTGTTGTTGTATCTTTTTCATGTCGTATACTGTTCATCTAAATAAAGTTTTCCCGATTCATTGATATATTGTTCAGATCATCGTGACTAGCTACTATCTCGGTTAGGTCCGATCTAGTTATTGTGATGATTTCCGTGATATAGATCTATTATCTGGCATGCTTTATTTGTTTCTATCGGAGTACAAGTTGATAGGTTATCTTCAATTCATCTACGTATCATGTTCATCGTCAAAGGGTGCTCATGGGCCTATATGTACGTCCTGTTTTTCTCCATCGGCCGATGCCACGCTTGTTCGATTGGGTTAATCCGGGCTATCGGCCATATGGCTAATCGCACGATGCTTCGCGGCATTATCTTTTACGCCACAGTCATTGGCTTGCCAACCGATCAACTATGCTACTAATGTCTATATTTTCCGATCCCTTATTAGTTGTAGGGTCAAACTGATTGGCACGCCCTGAACCCTTTTTCTAAGACGTAGGACCTGCACTGGAGTTAAGAAAATCTCTTAGGCTATGCATGTTTCAGTGTGCGACCAAAAAGCACGTCAACAAAAGGCCTTAAAAATCTAGTGAGATCCGCTCCACCCTTATCATTACACAACTCCTCAACGACCGTAACGGTAAAAACAAAGGATTTCGAGTATGCAACTCAAAGCTCCAAAAGAGTCGAAGGTGACCAAAAATCTGGTAAGATCTGCTCCACCCTTATCGTTACACAGCGTCTCCAGGCCTATAACGATAAAAACAAATGACTTTGAGCATGCAACTCGAAGCTCCAAAAAGAGTCGAAGGTGACCAAAAATCCGGTGTGATTCGCTCCACCCTTATCGTTACATAGCATCTCTGGGCCTGTGATGGTAAAAACTAGACCTTTGAGATGCAGATCGAAGTATCCAAAAGGGTCGAAGGTGACCACAAAAAAAACTAGAGCCTTGCTTCGTCTTATAAAAACTGAAGTCTCGCTTCCTCTTAAACAAAATTGAACCCCCACTTCATGAAATATAAATTATGAAGACTTGCTTCACCTTGAGTAAATTTTGAAGCCTTGCTCACCTCGAGTAAGTTTTGAAGCCTTGCTTTGCATCATTAATAAAAGTCCAAAGCCTTGCTTCGCTCGTTAAATTAAAAATTGAAGTCTTTCTTCGCTCATCCAATCATAAATTCTGAAACCCTGTTTCAATAGCTGGATTTTGCCTACTATAAAATTGAAGCCAGATTTTGCTTGCTACAAAATAAAAAACTAGATTTTGGTTGCTATGTGGGATCGGAATGGCGACTAGAGGGGGGGTGAATAGGCGCCTCGACACTTTCTCGTGAATGTGATGGCTTGTTCAGATCACCCGACGCACCTCTAATAATTTTAAATTCCAATTTAAACTAATCAGAACGAATCAAAGCAACAAATCATTCCAAATTGAGAAGTCATACTTGATCGGCATTTGAAGTATCGAAACAATCTATCGACAATTGAAATTTCAAACTACCGTGAGTAGATCGGTAACTGGATGGTTGACGGATATAAATCGATGTCTGAAACTCCGACAAAAGGCTAGAAATGCAGAAAACTCAGAACTGAGCAAAAACTGTTCAATCAGCAACCTTAATTCAGTATTCACTTTGAGTTCAGTTGAGAAAACACAATTTCTGAAACTGGCTTGAAGAGGAATAGTGTTGACAATTCTCAATTTAGAAAACTAATTACAACTTCACAATAAATTTCAAATCAGAATTTCAGAAATGAATCAGATTGTCTCTAGTAGATTCTGTTCAAACACTCAACATGATTCAGAATCCTCCAGATGGATTTCAGCTGTGAATACAATGAATCAACCAAAAACAGGAATATAAACAGTACTAATATAGATTAAAAACTAGATGAATACAACACTTGATCAGAACTCAAACTGAAGTAAAATAAACCATTCAGAGGTAGTTTAAACTTACACAGATTCAATTCTTCAGTTAAAATAAAGTTCTGAAACTTTCTGTATTATGAACAGTACTCATACAGGGAAACTAAACAACAGTGTTCACCTCGAATTGATGCAAGATTTGAATTCAATGATTTCTAATCAAACCCCTTTTTAGACTGCACTATTCCTCAGCTGTAATTGATCTAGAACAAAATCAGTTTAGCTGAAAAACACTGTACCAAAACTCAGAATTGGATCAACAGGACAATTTAGCATTCACTGAAGCATTCATAATTTCAAATCAGTAAGTATAGTTTGAATTCAAGGCTAAACCCAATTATACACTGAAACTAAAAAGAGTTTCTGATACATAACAGTAAATTCAGTGATGATTAGAACTGAAATTGACTAGAAGTTTCAGATCAGTGCTTGTACTCAGACTTGACAAAATATTTCAGATCAAGAGTAATTTTCAGAATCCTTCAAACATACAGATCATGCCTTGAAAATAAATCACCTAAATCAGAACTCAAGACAAGAAACTGATCAACAATTTTGAGTTGGTACTTTTGAGGTTCTAAAGTTCAAACAACAATTTCAGCACATGAGATCAAACTAGAGGAAAATCAATCTTCAAACCAGTTTCAAATACTAAACATAGATTGACTGAAATTAAGCCAAGCTCTCAACCTCACAAACATAGGTTCTTGACACAACTATGACATCAAGAAGCATTTAAAACAGCAAAACAGACATGAGTTCATCTCAAACAGAGACAAGTATTCTTCCTGTAATCAAATCAGATTTAAAGTAAAAACTATTCAAGTAGTGAATCTGAATGAGCTATTAAGTTAAGACCAGAGGAATATGTGATTTGGATTCAAATTATACCCCAGACAAAAATAAACAACAGCTGCATTGGATTCCGATACTTACAAACTGAAGAACAACTTATCCCTTCTTGAATTCAGAAGTATTTCTTTGCATTTTCCCCATCGATTTTGATTGGAATTATCAGCAAAAAATTGTTTCCACAAAGTTTTGATTCATAAATGATTTGCTCAAGAAACACCTCAAGAATCAGCCAATATGATGATGAACACTTAAAGAAACATTTCATCAAACATGTAGAATACTAAACCAAAAACTAAAACAGCTGATCCAGAAAATTTTCCAGCACTAAGATGCCTTGTTTGATCAGAAAAAGAAATAAGAAGGAATATCAGAAATCACTTGAAACTTTCAAAAATGGATCATTCAAATCATGCACAACAAAAGATGTATAAGCATCAATATCAACTTCTTCACTAGATTCACTAGAAATCACAGCACAAAATCGATCACAACCAAAATAATACTCTGCGCTAGAAATAGAAATTACCGTGAATAGTGGTGCTGAAATCGCTGTACCAAATCCGGAATTCCCAGCAAAACACTGTTCATCATCAAAACTTCCTTCAAACTCAGTTTTTCTCATAAATTTTCATTGGAAAAATTTGTCTCTAATATCCTAATCGGCTGAGAGGTCTCAAGGCGATAATATCCTACCAACTCATGTTCTAGAAGCCCCTTTTTACACATAGCCCCTTAGTAATTTCAGAAATAGCAATTCTGAAAATTACCCTATAAAATCTAAAAGTAAAATTACAAATTGACTCTCTTTTTAATATAATTTCAGAGTAGAACCACTCAAAAAATTATACCAAAAGGTTACACTATAAAATTAAAATATTTAAACTAACACTAGACTCCTATTTATTTGAATGTAACAAAAACATTTCAAGTTCCGACGGTTTTAAACAAAAACCGACAAAGCCTCTCATCTTTTGTCTTCAACGCGTACGCCTGAGATCGCTTTTCGATTCCAACTGGTATCCTTGACCATCTGGCTCTTGACTCCCTGTCTCACCCTGGTCACTCACCATCGGCAGTCGACAAAGCATCTCCTCCGGTACACATAAGACAACTCCACGCAAACCGTCCATCCGTTCTTGCTCGATATTTTCGTGCACTCTTGAGATCTCCAACTTTGCCCGCCCTCCCTGATCCTCCGGCATCAAGATCCTTGCTCGACCCTCGATCACCCGCCATCGATAATTGGTCAGCATCTCCTGCCTGCACATACAAGACAAGCCAAGACACGAACGCGACACACTACCGAAACCTCGGCAACCAATCCTCCATTTCACATCGAACCCCTCGATGCACTCAACCAACACTCCATCGCTCAACCTCTCAAACGCTCATCCTTGTCAATCACTCATCATCCATACCGAAACCACTCTTGGTTTCACATGCTACAAAATCGAAGTCTGATTTTGCCACCTACAAAATCAAAACTAGGTTTTGCTTGCTACAAAATCGAAGCCTGATTTTGCTCGCTACAAAATCATAATCCGATTTTGTCTGCTACAAAACTAAAGCATTAGTTCATGCCGTACAAGATTTCAAAGCATTGTTTCCCATCTAAAGAAATAACACTAATGCAAGAAGTGCAGGTTTGCCCACACATGAAGTACAACTGCAGTTAGAGTTCATCTAACCCCTACATTCGAAATGCCATATGCGAGGGGCTACTATTAGGGAAAATAACTCCTATTGTACTTAATGATTGACCAAGAACTGAACAAGAAATATCGAACTTCGAAGAACTCTTTGAACTAGGGCTTCCATGGCTTCCTAGATATTCAGAGGTTCGAAGCCTCCCTTCACCAGATTTTGAAGCCTCCTTCACTTGGCTTGGAGGCTAGGTTCAAAGCACCGCTTCACCGGGTTCGGAGGCTAGGTTCGAAGCCCCCCTTCACTAGGTTCGGTGGAAAGGTTTGAAGCCCTCCTTCACTAGGTTCGAAGTCCGCCTTCACCAGGTTGTAGGACCGAGAGTAGAGACCAGGGGGTGAGAATGGGCGCAATAAAATTCACACAACGAAAATCTCAGATAAAAACTAGTGATATCACTCACCTATATGATATGATGTGAAGTGACAGTCTAAGAGATCCGGACACTAAAATGTAATATAGCCTTCAAAAACAACAGATCTCTTAAAAGAAAAGATACCTCCACAGTACTTAAAGGCATACTGGATATTACAAGAACAGTCAAAACATGCTAATTAACCAGACATAAAATCATCAAGCATTTTGAATTATTCTACTTTGGCATCTCATCAAGCAATGTGGCAATCAACGAAAATCACATGCAATGGATCAATTAATTTACAAAAAAGTAATTAATCATCAAGAAATCATTTCATCGATTACACGGAGAACAGTAAAAAACTCACAAAAATTTCAATGAGTACTTGTCATGCATATTCATCAACAATTAAATCAGAGAAGTTCCTCATCCTTTAAACAGGCATTAAGACAAATACTTTAAATGAATTCAGATTAAAAGGAATATTACCTGACCTATTCTGTGTCGACTAGGATGAAGATCATTTAGGCACTGTGAATGGAGATCCTGTTTAGAGTGGGGTCTTGCCGACATGAGCTGGCTGGACTACAGTGTGTTGTCTCATGATTGAATGCACAGAAAATCAATCAATAGGAGCAGGAAGCAGACTTCCAGGAGTAGCCCTTGCACATGGAACTTGGAGACGCCATGCAAAGAGACCGTCGAATTGGGGTGAAAACGGACCAGATATGGACGGATATTACTAATATCATATCCTTTTTTCATATATTTTTTCGGATTCAAATTCGGATTCGGATAATTCAGATACGGATACGGAATCGAATATCAACACGGAGCGGATACCAATCGAATACGAATACGGTTACGAGTACTTACCGAATATCAATAATGTATTTATTTATTCACAATCACAATTCACAATACACAAATGACAAGTAATAGTTAAATATCTGTTTAAACTTGAATTTTTTCTACGATCAAAATACAACATATCTCATCTCATATAAAAAATTCACATTTTTCGACGTAAGTTTGATATTTTTAATTCATTATGTATGTTTCTATGATTTATATTGAAATTTGTCAAATTTAAACTACAAGTGCATGAAATAACGAACCAAAAATTCTAGAAAAATCATATTCATGCATTTGAGTCTATTTTAAGTCAGTATCCACTAAATTGAAAGATTTTATTTAAAAATGTTATGACACTCAATGGGTAACATAGAACTTAATGAATTTTTAATTCTAACAAATTCAAATGAAGTCTGAAAAATACGGGACATCTCATGGTATCATCATATGATACATAGATATTGTGATAAAAATTTAAAATATTTTGAGAAAGTTTTTATGTACGATGTTAAGAAAGATGGAGATTTGAGAGTAACGAATTAGAATGATAGGAAGGAATGTGCTAGGTTTAAAAGCAAATCAATAGTTAAATCTTCGTTTGACTTAATTTTTTCTACGACCAAAATAAAACATATCTAGTCTCATACAAAAATTCACATTTTTCTACATAAGTTTGCTATTTTTAATTCATTATGCATGTTTCTATGATTTATATTGAAATTTGTCAAATTTGAACTACAAGTGCATGAAATAATGAACCAAAAATTCTAGAAAAATCATATTCATGCATTTGAGACTATTTTAAGTCGTTATCCACTACATTGAATGTTTTTATTTAAAAAATGTTATGATACTTGATGGGCAACATAGATCTTATTAAATTTTTAATTCTAAAAAAATCAAATGAAATATGAAAAATACAAGACATCTCATGGTATCATCAATTCATCATATGAATACAAATATACTGTGATAAAAATCTAAAAATGTTACGAGAAAGTTGTCATATAGTGTGATAAAATTCTTAAAATGTTAAATAATTTAAATGAATTAAGTTTAAAAGCAAATCGGTGGTTAAATTTCAACAGAAACTTTTTCTATAATTAAAATACAACATATATTATTTTATGAATTGTTTTGATATTTTTATATGTCAATTTGCTATTTTTAGTTAATTGATTATGTGTTCCAAAATTTATATTTAAATAAGTCAAAAAATTTTATTTTTTATTTTATCTGTTAAAACATCACATTTTCTCTGTTTAAAATGATAAAATTTTATCCCATTTATAAAAATATATTTTTTATTTTTTAAAAAAATCTTTTTAATTTTTTAAAAATCTTTTTTATTTTTTATTTCATTTTTCCTCCTGGGCTCCTGGCTCCTGGGCGAGTGGCCATGTGGGTCTGGGTGAGTAGGTGCCCTTGGTGATGGATGAATGGACCTACATTTTTAATGGATTGGATAATTCAGATAAGATTTATCCGGATTATCCGAATTCGACGGATATCAGACATATCATATTCATTTCCATATCCAAAAAAATATACGAATCCGAATATGTATCCGAAAAATCCATATCCGAATAAAAAAATCCGAGTTTGCATCCGAAAAATCCATATCCGAATCAAAAAAAATCTCAATCCGAATTCATTTTTCCAAATACGGTCGGAAACTATCTGAACCATTTTCACCCCTACTGTCAAAAACTCCCTTGGACTCATGCACCAAGATAAAACATCCCTCGATTGATGGGTGCTCATGGTTAGAGAAGACCATGGCTGGATGAAGTCTACGGCGTGAACGCACTGCCACCCGAGACCCCGAAATCTAGAGGAAAGACTCGATGCAGGCAGTAGGGAAATCAGGTGGCGTAGTGATTTCTTGGACCATGATGCTATGCACTCGGCTTGGACACCCAATACATGTGTAGGCAGCACTCCACGCACACAGACTTGGCAGAAGAAAAACCATATGCACAGAAAGAGCGAAAGAAACCAAAAATCCCTCAAAGCGCTTGGAATCAGTTCGGCGGCGCACACAACATAACAAAGATGACAATACAAAACCTCAGGCCGGTGGTGCTGTAACACCAAAGCGGTGGAAGGAGAAAACCATGTCGGCGGCTGGGTGAATTTGGTAAAAAACTTCAATTTTCAATTAAGTGAGTTGTCTCAAATCCTAGGGTTCAAGTGCCTTTTATAGGCACCATAAAAATAGGAAAAATCCTAAAATACCCTTAAGGTATTTTTATAGACACGATTAAAAACAAATACTGGGTCCGTGGAGCAAAAAGGTAAAAACACCTATTCTATTTATTTTGTCCAATGCCCTGCTTTCATTACTTTCACGGTTTCACATCAGATTCGTTGATCTTCACGTGTACGGTTGATGTGGTTGATGATTTTACGTAGAAACTGTCAAAATGCTTTTCGCCCTTGCACCGTGTTTCTAAATTGGACCACCATGACCCTACAGCTTCTTAGCTTGGCAATCACCCATCCGTCTACCCGAGTCACACTGGTCAACGCCACGACAAGTCTCTTGCCGTTCTCAATCCGTGTATACGGATTAGACCAGCACGACCCCGCGACTCCCTCAGTCCACCAGTTGCATGTCCATGTACTTGAGTCACACGTGCAAGAAACTGTAGGTCTCCTCTTCCTTCGAAGTGCCTCCCTTCGAAACGCTCCTTTGAAGTGCCTCGCCTCGAAGGGCTTCCTCATCATCTCTTCTCTGTTGACAATCACGTATCATCTGGGATCCATGAGGCCCACAATCTTCACCATTGCTCCTCAATCTCTCCCTTAATGAGTGCATTATTAGCACACCTATCATCATCTCTTCTACCTACCAACAACATGTGGAAACTCAAAAACAAAACACAATAAAATTGAAAGAAGAAAAGAAAAATTCATCTTAATGACCAAAAGCTAAACAAAAGCCAGAAAAAGTTCATTAGGCCAAATAGAAAAGAAATCAACAAATATTTCAAACAAAATCTCAAATGAGTGCGTTAAGAGTAAAGGCAAAAGAGAGTAAACCCGTCTGAAACAAATCCAAGAGAAAACCAAAATTCTCCCCTTAAACTCTCAATCTCTCCCCCCATGTCCTCAAATTTACCTCCTTTATTGACAATTAGATTCATCAAGAGAGACTAAAAGCACTCAAAGAGAGAAAGATCCACTCCACCCGAAATGTACCTCCCCTCCTCAAAGTATGCTATTGTTTGTAGCAAAAAATGGCATTAGTGGTCAAACTAGGCAAATACTGAAAAATAATATTTTTGACCAAAAATATGTCATCCTGGCAAAGGCTAGTCTGACCGGCTATGGTAGGCCGGTCTAACCGGCCAGGTCTGGTCAGACCGGCTAGGGTCTGGATTTCGGATCCGAGTAGGATTCGAGGTATTTTCGCCCAAAACTTATCTCAACAGAGTTTTGAACGCATCTAACTCTATCTCTAGCCAAGGATAACTATCCCACCCCCTATAAATACTAGGGGCAAGGCCGATTCAAGGCTCTCTCTCCCCGACATATCAATCCAAAGCCCTAGCTTTGAATCGTATTTACCTTCTTTTACTTTTCGCATCTTCGTGGGTTTGCTTGAAAGCCCTCCGTCTGTCGCGTCCGTAATCACGGTAACCCTTGCTGGTTTGCTTGTGAACCTACCGTTAATCCACGTAACAGATTGATATACTTTTCATCGGTTTTATCCCCCTACCTAGCAATTCGGCCCTCTGGCCAAATTGTGTTTGATATCTTATTGTTTTGTAGGTCAATTGCCTTCTTAAACATCCCTGCGAAGTTTGGGAGCAATTGGAGATTGTTTGCTATGTTCACTGAAGCTTAACATATCGGATCTGTTACTTCGGTCTAACCAGCATTGAGGTACCGGTCTGACCGGGGCACCCTCATCATGCCGTTGTCAGCAACATCCTGTCCGACCGACGGCACTCCATCGGTCCGACCGAGACCCTTCGCACCGGGTGCGACGAAGCCAAAGTCTGAGCCCTCCGAAGCCCTACGTGTCGGAGCTCCGTGCGATCGAAGGCCAACGTTCGTAGGTCCCTTTGCTCGGTGTGACCAGGGTAGCATGGTCGGTCCGACCGACGAAGCCTCACCGGTCCGATCGC
Organism: Zizania palustris; assembly: GCA_019279435.1. Classification (NCBI taxonomy): domain Eukaryota; kingdom Viridiplantae; phylum Streptophyta; class Magnoliopsida; order Poales; family Poaceae; genus Zizania; species Zizania palustris. The sequence continues at coordinate 78,827,574 of JAAALK010000082.1, read as the reverse complement.
CAGAGTCACGTTTCGCATCTGTCTTCGGGGCACCGCCCAAAGCCCCTTCACGGCTCTTCGGTCTGACCGGGCTGGTACCTCCGGTCTGACCGGGATTGAGGCCGAAGTTGTTCCAAGGACCCTTCGGACTAGACTCCGCTATATCTCCGAATCGGCCTCCGAATTGGCCGATTCTAGGTATTTTGGTCATTCTTATTGTTCACATTGCTACTAATACTTTTTGGCCAATTGGATCGAAATATTAATTATTTATCTGATTGCCTGGCGACTCCAAATCCCTTGTCACTATCCAGGGTAGTCGGAACGCGGCGTCGGTATCGTTGCGATACTTTTGGATGTCGAACCGACCCAAGTGTGGGGGCGCGTTTCTGCGTCAACACACTTTCTGGCGACTCCGCTGGGGACAACGCCAATGAACATTGTGAGAAGCGTGGACATCGACGACTGCAACATTATAACACCCACCATGGCAGACATATCTGAGGAAGACTGAGCAAAGATCGAAGCGAAAAAGAGAGAACTCGAAGAACTGATGCTCAGAGATTGCATAAAAACGTGCTCGGGCTTCGTCATGCGCGACAACCTCAACTTGGCCCAGGTACGCCCATCATCACCCCCTTTATCCGCCTCACAAGTAGACCATAGGATAGCTGCGTCTGTTGATCAAGCGGTTAGCGCCTCGCTAGCCAATAAACTGGAACCCGCAGTTTTCTCGCAAGTGGCGGCAGTGTTTAGAAGATTCGGTTTTACTGAGGCCGATTCGCCAGCACCGATTACTAGTATTCCGCCAGCACAACATATCTCTAGCAGAACTGACGGTAATACCGGAAAAACCATCATGTTTCTGGCTACTTCCTCCACAGCCGAAATGCATAACTACTCTTATGGACAGGCAAACCCAGCTTACCAGGTACCGCCACCGCCTGCGCCCATGCCTGCTCTGCCGCCGCCGGTTGCACTGCATGCTCCTACACCACAGCATAGGACAGAGCATGTTGATATACCACCACGCGTCCCGCCACCACATGAAAGGCGTGCACAAGCATTAGATCACGACGATATCGAGGAGCGTATTCGCGCACTATTTAGGGAATGCACCGGTTTTGCACCTCGGGATAGAGCTAGGGTTTATCAAAAACCATATCCCTACCACATTGACAATGTTCCGTATCCTCACGGTTATAGAGTCCCAGATTTCACGAAATTTGATGGCGAGGGTATTAAATCAACATTAGAACACATTAGCCAGTTTCTAGCACAATGTGGTGAAGCTAGCGGATCGGATGCATTAAAACTCAGATTATTCTCCCTGTCGTTGTACGGCTCTGCGTTCACTTGGTTTTCGGCACTCCCGCCGAACTCCGTGCAAACATGGGCTCAACTGGAGCAGAAGTTTCATGATTATTTCTACACAGGCGAGACCGAGCTTAGGCTATCACACCTCACAGCGATTAGGCAAAAATCCGGCGAAAGTGTTTCTGAGTATGTTAAATGGTTTAGAGATACTAGGAATAAATGTTTTAGCCTAAACATATCGGAAAGGGATCTAGCAGATCTAGTATGCAGTGGCCTATGGGTAGAAATTAAGGAGCGTATGGACAATCAAAATCTCTTGGATGTTAGCCAGGTATTACAACAGGCTCTGGTCCAGGAAGGCCGGGCCAAAGATAGAAAATTCGTTAAAACTTTTAACAAACCAAGGGCTGAGATCCACACTATAGAGCACTCCGACGAGGAAGGATCCGAAGATGAAGAAGATCCGGTCGATACCTACACGACCGAATGGACTTGGAGCACGAAGTCCAAGCCCGTCACCTACTCCGAATTGTAGCCATCTCCCTCTAAGAGCCGGCCTAATGAAATTAGATATTCGTTCGACATGACTAAATGTGATAAGATATTTGATTTCCTATTAAAAAATCAACTTCTACGGCTACCGAAAGGGCAAGTCAAGCCATCCGCCGATGAGTTAAAAAAGCGTCCCTATTGCAATTGGCATGATTCGCATTCTCACTACACTAATGATTGCAACGTTTTTCATCGACAGGTACAATCGGCCATAGAGGAAGGACGATTGAAACTAGAAGCAAATCCAAAAATGAAATTAGACAGAGACCCTTTACCCACGAACAACGTTGATCTAGAAGGGAAGAAGGTGTTGATTCGGCCAGAGCAGACCGAGTCGGCTAAGGGAAAGGCGATCGTCATAGGAGACGCTCGCACACGCACACTTGTACCAAAGAATCCGGAGGTAGGAGTGTGGAAAGAAAATATGAAGTCATCATCTTCGGCCAAACATCGCAAAAGGCCGAAGGTGACGTACAAAATGCTCTTGGACAAGCACCAGCGAAGGTCCAAGAGAAAAGGTGTTCCCCCACGTGCTTCGGGACGGTCGAAGCCTCTTAGGAGGACCAGCCTCATGAGTGATGAGTTCGGACCTCAAGGTCCGAACACTCCCCCGGAGTGGATGCAGTAGCCAGCAGGGTTCAGGCCTCAGTGGCTGAACCCCCCTCCGGGTTGGTCCCAACCTCCGGCAGGTTTCGGGCCTCATTGGCCGAACCCTCCCCCAGCTTGGCCCCTATTTCCGGGAGGCTTTGAGCCTCAGTGGCTGAGCCCACCTCCTTCAGAGGGTTTCCAGCCTCCGGGTGGGTCCGAGCCTCAGTGGCCGAACCCACCCCCTTCGAGCGGTTTGCAGCTTCCGGAGGGATTTGGCCTCCAATGGCTGGGCCCGCCTCCGCCATGGGCTAATTTACCTCTGGCTTGGTAGGACCCCTCGCTGGTCTGGTCTGAGGTACCATCGACGTGGCCAGATGTAGGACCGAAAGTAGCGACCAGAGGGGGGTGAATGGGCGCCTAAAAAATATTCTTTCGAATAAATGGCCTGCTCCCAACACCCAACGCTCCTCAAAAGACTTAGCAGCAAAACGTAAACAGATCGCCAAAGCCTAAAAATATCTAGCCTAGAAATGACCGGTGTCCTAGACGAAGAAACACCAATACGGTTCTAATAGGCAGAATAACAAGGTAATTAAAACATGGGTAGATCAAGGTACTCATAAATAAACCATCACAGTAAAAACTCTGAGTGTACGTTAAAAGCAGATGAGAGATTACTGTTCAGAATTTGTCTCCTGTTCGGTACTTGTCAAAGCCTGCAATGCCGAAGCTTGTAGTTGTCAAGGTATGCTTCGAAGTTGAAGTGCGAAGGCTGATGGAGTCGAAGCTAGTTCGGTGAAGAGCGTTGCAAACTGCGAAGCATGCTTCGGTGCGAAGTGTGAGGCAACCGAAGCCTGCTTCGAAAAACACACTTCGAAGGTACTGAGATTAACACAAGAAAAATCAACTTCGATGCTTAGGAGAGAAAAATCGAAGCCTACAATGCAACCTTCGAAGCCAGATTGATCGAAGTAAGACTAACAGAGTAGTAACCTTTGAAACACAGACCAAGCTTTGAAACGGAGCCCTCTGAAGCTTCCACACAAGAAACCGAAGCCCAGAAACAGACTCTGAATCACAACCTTCGAAAGCAAATCTATGGTCCCTATACTCCGAACAGAGAACTTCGAAGTAATAGAGACAAAGTAAGAGCGGAGCAAAAACCAGTAACAGCAAGGCTTCGCCAGTAGTACTTCGAAATCTTTTGATCGAAACTTAACGTGCAGACACAAGCTTCGATAGTGAAAAAATTGAGTCTGTTCGAAGACAGCCGTTCGAAGCCTACAGGTGGTGAAAATCGAAGCTAGTCGTTCGAAGTCTACAGGATGTGCGAGGAATACAAATGCAGACTTCGCATCACATGTAGCCGTTGTAAACCGAACTAAACATAAGCGAAGTATGCAAGATAACGACGGTAGACACAGCCTTTCGAAGTCAGACGAAGTTAGAACAAAGCTTGCATGGAGCATATTTTTTCGCACAAAAGAAAAAAAACTGCCCGAAAGCAAACAGTGACATCGAGGATTGTGTCAGTCTCTTGTCTCCACTAGCCTGTCACACAGATCGTAGACTACAGTGCTAAAACTCATAGGCACTTGAGTGAATACTTCTGCAGCAGTCTCAGATCAGAAGAAGCAAACAAGGCACATCCATCGACGTGATTAAACAAAAAAAAAACTGAGATTGCTTCCGATGAACATTGGCGGCGGAGTGAAACAAAACGCCAGAGTGAAAAACAACAGTAAACAAATGCACGCAAATGGAGGCAAGCAGAAATCTGTCATGCATGCAAAGAACAATGATGGCGGCGGATAAACTCACAAAAAATTCGGAGACAGTACAGGAGCTTGGCGGCGCACAAAAACCGGAACAGGGAGGTGAACTCTGATTTTTTGATTAAAGTGAGTTAACCCTAACCCTAGGGATTGGGGCCCTATTTATAGGCAGCCCAATAGACTAGGAAAAATACCAAAAGACCCTTAGGGTTTTTTACAGACGCTGAAATAAATGGCAAAGACCAAACTGCCCTTAGGATATTTTTACAGACTCAACTGACTGACTGTGGGCCTAAGGACAAAATAGTAAACTCCTATTTACAGATGACTTATCCGGAAGCGGAGCTTTCGTAGCAACTACGGCTTCACCTCTGAACAGTCCGATGCGAGATCAGCGGTTGTCAGTTTTGCGCCGAAACTAACAAAGCGTCCACCGACTTTGCACCAGGTACCCGGATTGGGCCGGCCCGATTCCACAGCTCTCTTAGCCCGGCAATCGCTCGCCGCCCGTGTACCTGAGTCAATCCTGGTCAACAGCCCAGTGGATCCTCTGCTTCTCCTAGCCCATGTACTCAGATTGGGCCAGCCAAACTTCGCGGTCCTTCTTCCCGACAGTCGCTTGCTGCCCGTGTACCTGAGTCACACGCGGCCCAGACGCAGCTGCTCTCTCCTCTTTCTAGTCCTCTTTGACTAACGTTGACAATGACTCATCACATCTGGAGCCATGAGGCCCACGCTCTTCAACATGGCTCCTCAATCTCCCCCTTGATGAGTGCATTGTCAACACTTCTCTTCATATGCTCTTCAGTACCTGTGAACACAAGTGGAAACACGAAAACAAAGCACAAGAAAACAAAGAAGAAGAAAGTAAAGTAAAAGTTTAAACCTGATGACCAAAATCCGAACAAAAGCAAGAAACGGTCATTATGGTTAACCAAAAGTGAACACTCAAAAAGAGTGCAATCTCAGAATTTATCAACAAGGATACCAAAAGAGTAAGTACAACCGGGACAAAAACTCCCCCTGAAACAAATCCCAGAGAAAGCCAAAACCCCCCCTTAAACTCTTCTCCCAAATTTTCTCCCCCTTGTTGACAAGTGGACTCATCAAGCGAGACTAAATGCACTCTAAAGAGACACAGACTCCCCCTGAAAAGCAACTCCCCCTCAAAATATGCAATGAATGCAATTGGGGTGCAGGTGGAGTGAGGCAAGCATGCTTCTCAGATATGATTGACTGTAGTTTACAAAATCTAGCAGGTATAGCAAAAGACATACTGTCTAAGACACATGGCATGATCAGTGCAACAGATGATATCTAAAGAAAAGTCATTAGCACGCATTTTTTAATTTTTGCAAACAAAAGCATCACCACAATTTCCAGTTGACAAGCAAGGTAAAGCATGAGATGCAGAAGCTAACTGATATCTACCAAGATAAGCATTGTCCAAAACAAAGTGCTTCAACAAACTTGTTGTCTTTTTAATTTTCAGGCTTTTTCATTTTCCTTTTTCATTTTTTCTAGGGGTTATTTGCATGTCAAACCTTATGCTGACCGACCAAGTCAAGCCTAGGCCAGAACTGTACCATCAGAAGCTTAAGACACTGGACTTGGCATACACTACATTGTCCTAGTTCATACCAAAGTGCTATGGTAAGCAGTCCAGAACAATGTAATGCGATAAGGCAAACCCACCTGGATCTTTTCAGATTATGCATAAAAGGCATGAAATTTTCATTTTTCTGATTTTTCATTATTTTTATAGCACATTTTCCATGTTAAAGCATTAAGATGTCCAAGTTGCATAATTGCATCTAAGTAAAGAACTAGCTACAAGGCATGTAACAGATAGCAAGAGCATTCAGCCTACACATGCTAGTTACCAGAAGCAATGGTGATCATTTTTCAATTTTAAAGTAGAAAAGCCATGCATATGACAGATATCAGACATATCAAGTGAACTGAACCAAAGCATGATCATCGACAAGTAATCAAAAGCATGTACCAGCTAGAATAAATAAAGCAGTTTAATCATATAACAGAAGCAGCTCAAAGTGTGATATGTGAATATGCATGATATGAACACACACAAAAAGACTCAAGAAAAAAAATAAAGAAGAAAGAAAACTGACTCAAAATATCCTAAAAAGGATACACAGCACCCAAATCCCCTCGTAAACGCTCAAAAGTAGACTGATCCAGGGGTTTGGTGAAAATATCAGCCAACTGATGATGAGTATCAACATGAACAAGATCAATGACACCTTTTTCATATTGATCCCTCAGAAAGTGAAAGGACACATCAATGTGTTTGGTTTTTGAATGGAGACACGGGTTTTTCCCTACACCAATAGCACTGGTGCTGTCGCAAAACAGAGGAACTCTGGTAGGGAAAAAACAACCCACAATCTCGCAAAGTGGAAATCACCCAAACCAACTATGAGCAGCAGCTACATACTCAGCCTCAGTGGTCGAAAGAGCAACTCCAGATTTCTTTCGAGAAACCAAGAAACTGGCAAGTACCGGAAGTCGACTTGCGATCCAACCGGCACCCACCAAAGTCAGCGTCCGAAAAGCCAGATAAATCAAGAGATGATGATGCTGAATAGTAAAGACCAAGATCAGGCGCATAGGTGAGATACCTGAAAATACGCTTGACAGCCTGCCGATGAGACGTGCGGGGTGAAGACTGGAAACGCGCGCAAAGTCCCACAGCGAACTATATGTCTGGTCTTGTCGCCGTCAAGTACAGCAGCGAACTGATCATCCCTCGAAACTCTCTCTCATTGACCTTGACACCGCTCTCGTCCTTGTCCAGGCCCCCAGATGTGCCCATTGGGGTCATCTGAGGCTTCAGCTCTTCACCAAAGTCAAATTTTTTAAGCATGTCCCGAGTGTACTTACCCTGGTGGATGAAGGTGTCGTCCTTGGTCTGCTTGATCTGGAGCCCTAAGAAGTACTTGAGCTCACCCATGAGGCTCATCTCAAACTCGTCGTGCATCTGCTCAGAAAACTTGGACACAAGAATGTCAGTAGTACCACCAAAGATAATATCGTCCACGTAAATCTGAGCGACTAAAAAATCTGAAGCATCTCTGAGCAAGAAAAGATTTTTATCCACAAAACCCATCACAAAGCCCTTCCCTAACAAAAACTGCTTTAACCGGTCATACCAAGCCCTGGGGGTTTGCTTCAGACCGTATAAAGCTTTCTGCAGCTTAAAAACATGTCGAGGAAACTTAGGGTTCTCAAAACCAGGGGACTGCCTAACATAAACTTCCTCCTCTATGTACCCGTTCAGAAAAGCACTCTTGACGTCCATTTGAAAAAGCTTAAAACCCTTCGAAGCGGCAAAAGCTAAGAGAATGCGCATGGACTCAAGACGGGCAACATGGGCGAAAGTTTCCTCAAAATCAATACACTCCTTTTGGCAAAAACCCTAGGCAACTAATCGAGCTTTGTTGCGCACCACAACCCCATCTTCACCTTTCTTGTTCTTGAACACCCACTTGGTTCCTATGGGGTTGCATCCGGGTGGCAGCTCAACTAGTGTCCAAACCCGATTGCGGACAAAATTCTCAAGCTCTTCTTGCATAGCATTAATCCAATTTGAATAAGAAAGAGCATGAGAAACGTCTCTGGGCTCAAAAGATGCAACAAAGGCAGATTCAGCAAACACAGCAAGTGAGTCAACAGAAGAACGCAAAGTCCTTGCAGACAAATCACCAATGATGAGCTCTAAGGGGTGATCGCGCTGAACTGCTCGGGATCCCTGATGATCTGAAGTCACCCCACCGGAGTCAGCAGCTGGCACCTCTGGACTCGACTGTGGAGGATCGATCAAAGTGGAAGAAGTGATCAAAGGTCCGCCCTCATCCTCAGTCGAAGTCTCAGAAGGTGTGGGTTCTGTAGGCTGTGCAGAAGGCCCACCCTCATCAGCAGTTGGAGTGTCCTCATCTTCCTCGAAGATGGACTCTTCGAGCTCACCATCTCTAGAAGGCTCAAAAGAAGGAGTCAAAGAAGGCAGGGACTCATCAAAAGAAACCTCACAAGTCTCGACAAGCTGCTGGGAGTCGAGGTTCCAAACACGGAAGCCTTGAGAATGCAAAGCATAGCCAAGAAAAACTCCATCCTAGCAAAGAGACTCAAACTTGTCCAAATACCCTCCCTTCTTGAGCACAAAGCACTTGCAGCCAAACGCTCGCAAGTGGCTTACCTTGGGCTGTCTGCCAAACCGCAACTCATATGAAGTCTTACCTAGGTAAGCTCTAAGAAAAATGCGGTTGGCCAGATAGCAAGCCATGTTCATGGCTTCAGCCCAAAAACGCCTAGGAGTCCTGTGCTCATCGAGCATCATCCTGGCCATCTCGACTAGCACGCGGTTCTTTCGTTCCACAACACCGTTCTGTGGGGGAGTGTAAGGAGCAGAAAATTGATGGTCAAGACCCTGATCACTATAGAAACTGACGAACTGAGAGTTCTTGAACTCAGAGCCATTGTCAGAGCAAATTGCTCGCATCCGACCATTGTTCTCATTCTTCAGCTTCAAAATCAGGTCATGAACAAAAAGAAAAGTTTCATCCTTAGATTCCAAAAAGAAAACCCACGAGAATCGAGAAAAAATCATCAACGATCACAAGCGCGTACCACTTCCCATCGACTAAGCGTACCCGAGCTGGACCGATAGTGTCCATGTGTAACAGCTCGCCCGGATACGAAGTCATCACCTGAGTCACAGGTGAGTGAGAAGCGACAACCATTTTCCCATGACGACAGGGATGGCAAACTAGATCCTTTTCCATTTTAAGCTTGGGAAATTCTCGGATGAGGTCCATAGAGCTCAACCTGACTAGCAAATCAAAACTCAAATGACCTAACCTCCTATGCCACTTCCATAGCTCAGAGGAGGATCTAGCAATCAAACAGCGAGAAGGGCCAAAAGAACTAGAGAAGTCAATCCAAAAAACCTTACCAAAAGGTAAGATCTGGCAAATCAAAGACCCTCTAGAATCAATCACGGAAGAACTGCCCTTCTTAAAATGAACCTCCAAACCATCCTCAAGAAGTTGCGAAACAGAAATCAAATTGAAGTTCAAATTTCCAACCATAGCAATGTTCTTTAAAGAGAAATAGTCAGAGATGCGAATTGAGCCAATACCGTTTACCTTCCGTTTACCACTGTTCCCGAAGGTGATGTATTCCTTGGAGCTCGGGGGAGAGAGACTGGAGAACCATCTGCGATGTCTCGTCATGTGGCGAGAGCATCCCGAGTCCATGATCCAAACATCTTCCAGTCCCCGGTCCTGCAAAATCAGTGGTTGTAAGGGGGAGCAAATGGTCCGGCACCAGGTTTAGCAAAAGAACTAAACCAGTGTCGAGCCATCTGCTCAAAAGATGGAAAGCAGAAATCATCACAAGAGTTTGGAACAAAGCGCGGCTCAAAACACGGTCCACGGTTCTGCCTAAAACCTCGGCCATGAGGTCTAGAACCGTAGCCAAAACGGCCTGGAGCTCTGACGGAACGAACACCACCATCTGGAGCACGGGCATGAAAGCCATCTCCTCTACCACCACCTACATGACACGACCTGGCCTCCAGCCTCTCCCCGCGTCGAGGAACTCTCAGTCTACCACCCTGCTGGTAGAACTGCTCCTGATCACCACGAGCTCTCTCTGCTCTCTCAAACCGCTTCCTCCTGAAGAAAAACTCCGCAAGATGCCCGTCTCTCTGACAGTACTCACAGTGATAGGTGGGCTTCTTGGGATGTGGTTGAGGCTTTGGGTTCTTGGGCTTAGTGGTGTTTGGTGTAGTCTTCTTGGTGTGAGAGGGTCCAAGAAGAGAGTCAAGAGAAGTGTGGAGGTGTTTGGGCTTTGGAACCTAGATGGGCTTCTTAGGTGGAGCTTTGGGCTGTTCTTGGAACACTCCATCATTGGGCTAACTAGCCTGGAAAGACTCAGTGGAGTGAGTCTTGTGGTATCTCTGCTCACGAGTCATTTTACTCCACTCCACTGCCCGGCTAATGGCACTCTCAAAGTCAGCCTTGGTGTAGGTGTAGCCTACCCCAAACCCATCTTGCCTCTTAAACTGCTGGATCATCATGCCGAGCTGTGGTTCTCTGGAACTAATCCAACTCAAGATTAAACAGAGGTAAAAGTTTTCATTCTAGGCATCAGCTAGCTCCTCTCTCAAGGAAGCTAGAACCTCCACCTGAGACAAGCAGGTCTCACACTCTCTATCTACTTGGACATACTTCTCGGCTTTCAGCTTAATCAACTCCAGTCTAAGAGACAAGCAGTTCTCACAGACAGTGGGTGGAACTGACAGTGTCTCAAGCTCTAGCCTAGTCTGCGCCAACTCAGCTCTCACTCTCTCCAAATTACCCAAATGCTCATCGCCCTTGGCTTTCAACTCAGCTAAACTAGCTAGATGAGATGGGCAATCAGCACAGGGTACGATGACAGTGGCATGAGCATCTTTCAGGTCCAACTGAGCGCTCTCAAGCTCAGTGGCCTAAGCGTCCCTCTCATCAACCCTTTCTGTGTACCTGGACTTCAAAGTTGACAGGTCACATAGAAGCACCTCACACTTTGGGCACTCACTGCTATCACCTAAGCAAGGGGAAGAAGATAGACTCTCAATTCTGCCCTTGGCCACGACAAGCTCACTTTCTAATTCATCTATCCTCTTCTTAGCCCCCCTAAGCAGTTTTTCCCGATATTTTAACTCCTGATGATTGCTTTCAAGTAAATCAACGATTTCACGTTCATAAGATGATACCTTTTCGTTGTCATCGTCATCGGAGACATCGGAGGAGCCCTTCTCTTCCTTATCCCCAAGAGCCATTGAGCAGAAGCTCTTGCGGGATCTTCGGCGTTGATGTGAGCGGCTCTTCGGTCTGTCCCCGAAGGCCATGAAGCAAAGACCCACCGGATTGTCCTTGTCTTTCCCCTTCATGATGACGATCTCCTCATCGCTTGAGCTTGATGAAGAGGAAGAAGACGTGGACCGCTTGGAGTAGCTCTTCTCCATCTCGGTGAAGAAGGCCTTGTCGCGCTTCTTGTTCTCTTGCCGGTAGTCCTTCAAGGCGTTTCTAAAGAATCTTGTCTTTGGCTTGCCCTTGTTAAAGGAGGAGCTGTCGTGCTTGCTGGAGTCATGGAAGCCACCACCGGTGCCCTTCTTGTGGCCATTGCGCTTGGGGCAGTCGGCGATGAAGTGTCCTGGGTCACCACACTCAAAGCACCCGGATTTCGTGCCGTGTCTTTTGAACATTCTCTTGTCATAAACACGACACACCCGGTTGTTGAAAAGACACAAGTCATCATCTCCTAACGACTCAAGCTGGTCCTCAGTGATATACATCAAAGAGAACCCAGCACAGCTCACAGAAGTGGGATCAACAGAAGGTGTAGCAAGGGCCAGGGTTTTTGAACCAGAGCCAGTGAGATTTGATCTCAACTGGGTATCAACCTCATTGGCCTTCAGCTTGCTAAACAACTCAGAAATGGTCAAGGTGTCATAAGACGTGCTCTCAATGATAGAGGATACCTTGATCTCCCAGATCTTAGGGTCCAAGGTATGGAGAACCTTGAGCGTCTGCTCATGATCTGAGCCTAACTGAACACCCTCAGCCTTGTTGTCCCGAAGCTTGTTTATGATCGATTGAAAATGACCAAACAATGCTTCAACAGATTCACCCGGTTTTTGTGTGAAGTTCTCATATTCACGCCGGTAGGTCTGATAGAGCCGATCCTTGACCTGGGCTGTCCCCTCATGGTGTGCCTAAAGGGTAGCCCAGATCTCTCTCGTAGTGGAGAGATGGCTCACACGCTCAAATTCAGTGGGACCTAATCCAGAAAACAAAATATTCACTGCTTTGTTGTTGTTCTGATGTTGGGCCATAATATCTGGAGAATTACGCTCAGCAGCAGGCAACACTGTGAAAGTAGTGTGAATACAAATGTCCCAGATGTTCGAGCTTTGGCTCATGAGATAGGCTCGCATGCGAGTCTTCCAATAATTATAGCCATAAGCTTCCAAGGACAGGACCTTTCTAGGAGATGTCATGATCACTACTGGGTTTTAGAACCGATTAAGGTATGAAAAACCCCTAACCAGGCTCTGATACCACTTGTAGGACCGAAAGTAGCGACCAGAGGGGGGGGGGGTGAATGGGCGCCTAAAAAATATTCTTTCGAATAAATGGCCTGCTCCCAACACCCAACGCTCCTCAATAGACTTAGCAGCAAAACGTAAATAGATCGCCAAAGCTTAAAAGTATCTAGCCTAGAAACGACCGGTGTCCTAGATGAAGAAACACCAATACGGTGCTAATAGGCAGAATAACAAGGTAATTAAAACATGGACATATCAAGGTACTCAGAAATAAACCATCACAGTAAAAACTCTGAGTGTACGTTAAAAGAAGATGAGAGATACTGTTCAGAATTTGTCTCCTGTTCGGTACTTGTCGAAGCCAGCAATGCCGAAGCCTGTAGTTGTCAAGGTATGCTTCGAAGTTGAAGTGCGAAGGCTGATGGAGTCGAAGCTAGTGCGGTGAAGAGCATTGCAAACTGCGAAGCATGCTTCGGTGCGAAGTGTGAGGCAACCGAAGCCTGCTTCGAAAAACACACTTCGAAGCTACTGAGCTTAACACAAGAAAAATCAACTTCGAAGCTTAGCAGAGAAAAATCGAAGCCTGCAATACAACCTTCGAAGCCAGATTGATCGAAGTAAGACTACCGAAGTAGTAACCTTCGAAACGGAGCCCTCTGAAGCTTCCACACAAGAAACCGAAGCCCAGAAACAGACTCTGAATCAAAACCTTCGAAAGAAAATCTACGGTCCCTATACTCCGAACAGAGAACTTCGAAGTAATAGAGACAAAGTAAGAGTGGAGCAAAAACCAGTAACAGCAAGGCTTCGCTAGTAGTACTTCGAAATCTTTTGATCGAAACTTAACGTGCAGACACAAGCTTCGAGAGTGAAAAAATGGAGTTTGTTCGAAGACAGCCGTTCGAAGCCTACAGGCTATGAAAATTGAAGCTAGTCATTCGAAGTCTACAGGATGTGCAAGGAATACAAATGCAGACTTCGCAGCACACGTAGCTGTTGCAAACCGAACTGAACATAAGCGAAGTATGCAAGATAACGAAGGTAGACACAACCTTTCGAAGTTAGATGAAGTTAGAACAAAGCTTGCATGGAACATATTTTTTCGCACAAAAGAAAAAACAACTGCCCGAAAGCAAACAATGACATCGAGGACTGTGTCAGTCTCTTGTCTCCACTAGCCTGTCACACAAATCATAGACTGCAGTGCTAAAACTCATAGGCACTTGAGTGAATACTTCTGCAGCATTCTCAGATCGGAAGAAGAAAACAAGGCACATCCATCGAGGTGATTAAACAAAAACAAAAAACTGAGATTGCTTCCGATGAACAGCGGCGGCGGAGTGAAACAAAACACCAGAGTGAAAAACAACAGTAAACAAATGCACGCAAATGGAGGCAAGCAGAAATCTGTCGTGCGTGCAAAGAACAATGATGGCGGCGGATAAACTCACAGAAAAACAGGAGACAGTACAGGAGCCTGGCGGCGCACAAAAACCAGAACAGGGAGGTGAACTCTGATTTTTTGATTAAAGTGAGTTAACCCTAACCCTAGGGATTGGGGCCCTATTTATAGGCAGCCCAATAGACTAGGAAAAATACCAAAAGACCCTTTGGGTTTTTTATAGACACTAAAATAAATGGAAAAGACCAAACTGCCCTTAGGATATTTTTACAGACTCAACTGACTGACTGTGGGCCTAAGGCCAAAATAGTAAACTCCTATTTATAGATAACTTATCCAGAAGCGGAGCTTTCGTAGCAACTACGGCATCGCCTCTGAACATTCCGATGCGAGATCAGCGGTTGTCAGTTTTGCGCCGAAACTGACAAAGCGTCCACCGACTTTGCACTAGGTACCCGGATTGGGCCGGCCCGATTCCACAGCTTTCTCAGCCCGGCAATCGCTCGCCGCCCGTGTACCTGAGTCAATCCTGTTCAACAGCCTAGTGGATCCTCTGCTGCTCCTAGCCCATGTATCCGGATTGGACCAGCCCAACTTCGCGGCCCTTCTTCCTGACAGTCGCTTGCTGCCCATGTACCTGAGTCACACGCGGCCCAGACGCAGCAGCTCTCTCCTCTTTCTAGTCCTCTTTGACTAACGTTGACAATGACTCATCACATCTGGAGCCATGAGGCCCATGCTCTTTAGCATGGCTCCTCACCGGACCCCCAGCTAGCCAACGGGTTTGACACTCAGTGGGCGAGGCCGCTTGAGCCCCCGATGCCACCGCCCTACTGTTCGACGATGGCCCCGGTTTGGCCTCCGCCACCGGATAATTTTGTGCAATGTTCGGCTACAAACACTTACACTCCGGCATAGGATAACAACATTGTTCATCGCCTGTCCATGGTCCCCCAGAACCGGGCTCCACGAGATATCACCGAAAGGGGCAAATATGGAGACGCCTCAGAGGTTATAGTCATTAGGGTTGGATCCCAGGAGATCCCAATCCCGAAGGATACCCCAATGGGAATGCACGAAGACTCAGCCGAAGCTCGGTCTGACTGGCCTACTGTGGCCGGTCCAACCGGCCTTACGACAATTTTCGGCACAGCCCGGTCTGACCGGCCCGCCATGGCCGGTTCGACCGATCAGGAGCAGGAGACCTTTCATGGCAAACACAAGGCGCTCGAGGCTGATACAAGTAAGTCCCCTTCGGCTAAAAATGTTAGAAGAAAGACCGTGGAACCCGGCACCCATCCTCAGCCATCATGGGCACCCTCAGAGATGTCCAAGTCACAAAAGAGGAGGTTGTAACGCTTGCGCACACAGGAGATACGAGAAGAGAAGGCCGAGGGGGCACGGGACACACTTTTTGAGGAAATCCGTCTTCGGCCCACCGTGAAGAAAGCTTGGAGACCCAGGCCGATCATATTCGATGACTCGGCCCCCGTTGTTAGCTTCGATGAAGACGATTTGCTCAACGACGACTACACTCCCGTCTCCGAGGGGCCTGCTCCTCAGGCGATGGACGTCGGCGTCGTCATGTTGCCTTTCGAGTTCGCTCCACTGCAGGAGGAGGCTAGGGTCGCTCAGCTAGACCTCGGCCCACGAGACACCGTATTCGAGAAGCCCGGAGGCACGAACCATCACCTGAGACCCCTCTACATAAGGGGGCACATCGACGGGAAGCCCATCTCGAGGATACTTGTCGATGGTGGCACCACCATGAAGCTAATGCCGTACTCCCTCCTAAGGAAGCTCGGCAAAGATGAAGACGACCTAAAGAAGACCAATGTTGCCCTCAACAGCTTCAATGGTGACACGACGGAAGCCAAGGGGGTACTGTCCCTTGAACTAACGGTGGGAAACAAGATGCTACCTACCGCTTTCTTCGTCGTCGACGTACAGGGTAACTATAATGTATTGCTTGGGCGTGACTAGATCCACGCAAATCAGTGTGTACCATCCACCTTGCATCAGCGCCTCATACAATGGGATGGCGACGAAGTTGAGATAGTGTACGCTGATACATCGGCCCATGTTAGTTTGGCCGATGCGTCAAACGACGCCACCCATGATGAGATAGAGTGTTTGTCGAGACGGGATCTCTCGGATTATGACTTTGTTAGCGTATCAGAGGGGAGGTTCATTCCTATTTCCATGAAGCCGACCGGTGTGACTCAGTTGTGTCTAAGATAGGAGAATGTCTAGCGCTAATCTTGATTGGTTAAAGTCTCGCGTGGAGAAGTATCAGTCTTCTCAAGATGGTATCGCCGAAGCCATCGAAGACTTTAGCCAGGTAGAGAAATTAGGTCAAGGATTCTCGTCGGCCGACCCTTTGGAACAAGTATAAATAGGAGATGGTAGTGTTCCAAGGCCGACGTTTGTAAATCAGAATCTGAATAATGATGTAAAGGCCGAAGTAATAAAGTTGCTTCGATCGTATGTTGATTGCTTCGCATGGGATTATAGCGTGATGCCTGGGCTAAGCCGAGAGCTTGTTGAGCATCGGCTCCCCATCTA
Organism: Zizania palustris; assembly: GCA_019279435.1. Classification (NCBI taxonomy): domain Eukaryota; kingdom Viridiplantae; phylum Streptophyta; class Magnoliopsida; order Poales; family Poaceae; genus Zizania; species Zizania palustris. Next base: position 78,811,283 of record JAAALK010000082.1, on the reverse strand, counting down.
ACCAAGATTTAGGCCTTATAAACAGCCACCGCGCCGCTTCAATTCGGCCATCTATGACCGAGTTAAAGAGGAGATCGAACGTCTATTAGAAGTAGGTTTTATTAGGCCATGCAGGTACGTGGAATGGGTCGCTAACATCATGCCTGTCGAGAAGAAGGAGAGTGGCAAGATCCGCATCTGCGTCGATTTTAGGGATTTGAACAAGGCTACTCCGAAAGACGAGTATCCCATGCCGATAGTCGACATGTTGATCAACGATGCCTCGGGACATAAGGTACTAAGTTTTCTTGATGGCAACGCTGGTTATAATAAATCTTTATGGCCGAAGAAGACGTTTTTAGGATGGCTTTTCGCTGCCCAAGTTTTGTTGGTTTGTTTGAGTGGGTAGTAATGACGTTTGGTTTAAAGAATGCTGGCACCACATACCAACGGGCCATGAACTTAATCTTTCATGACTTACTAGGGGTTATGTTAGAAGTTTATATAGATGATGTTGTGGTCAATTCGGATGCTATGGAGAGCCACCTCGCTGATTTGAGAGTTGCTTTCGAAAGAATGCGCCAGTATGGCTTGAAAATGAACCCTCTCAAATGTGCTTTTGGTGTGTCAGCAGGAAAGTTCTTGGGATTCATGATTCACAAAAGAGGCATTGAAATTGATCCCAAGAGGCTTGAGAAAATTAGAGGATCTGTAGCGCCGACATGTAAGAAAGATGTGCATAAATTGCTAGGCAAGGTTAATTATTTGCGACGCTTTATATCTAACCTATCTTGAAAGATTGATGCTTTCGTCCCAATACTCTAGCTAAAAAATGAAGCCAAGTTCACTTGGGGGGCAAGCCAGCAACGTGCGTTTGAGAAAATCAAAGAGTGCTTATCGACGCCGCTAGTGGTGAGGGCACCGAAGACCGGGATCCCATTTCGACTTTATATTGCCGCGGAGGAGAGTGTGATTAGGGCCGTGTTGACTCAAGACATCGAAGGAAAAGAGTACATCATCACCTTCTTGAGTCGTCGACTTCTGGACGCTGAGACAAGGTACGTATTTGTGGAACATTTATGTTTATCCCTCTATTACGCGTGTACCAAATTACATCACTATCTTATCCCTAGCACATGTATCGTCACTTGCCAAACGTATGTCATAAAATACATGTTGCAAAAGCCGATTCTAAGTGGTAGAATCGACAAGTGGGCGTATGCGTTGATCGAATATGATTTGGCTTATGAACCATTGAAATCTATGAAAGGCCAAGTCGTTGCTAGTTTTATAGTAGATCACCACGTGGATGTTAATTGGGGCGATAAAGTCACCTTGATTGAAGTATTACCATGGAAATTTTACTTCGATGGTTCGGCTTGCAAAAATGGCCAAGGTGTTGGAGTGGTACTCATATCGCCGAGTGGTATGCGCTTTGAGACCTCGGCCCGTTTGGAATTTCATTCAACTAATAATCAAGCCGAATACGAAGCCCTATTGCTAGGTCTTGAGTTGTTAAACTCCATGGGTGTGAAATATGTTCATGCATACGATGATTCATTATTAGTCGTACAACAAGTAGCCAAGTTCGCTCAATGTTTTAATGGTTTGCTAAATAGCTACTTGGACAAGTGTTTTGACTTAATTTCTACCTTTGATGATTTTGAGATTACTCATGTGTCTAGAGAGGCCAACTCACTTGCAAATGACTTGGCTCAACAAGCATTAGGCTATCAAATTAGGAGGGGCAAATTCTGCACGCGGGAAAAGCCGATGATTGGAGATGATGTAGCACCCGAGGGTATTACTGTCGGTCTGACCGACTTTGTGGGCACGGTCCAACCGCCCTTGCGTACCCGGTCTGACCAACCATGTCAGGACAGTCAGACCGAATTGTGCCAGATAACTAGCAATAGTCGATTTAACTAGACCAACAGGGGCGGTCCGACCGACCGTCGTTAGGAAGATTTCGTGCTCGGGGGGCAGGTCCAAATGATGAATCTTGAAGCCAGTTCTAGTGGGAATTTGGCCATTGCTCCTCTAGTTAGTGAGGACGATTGGAGGGTCCCAATCGTCCAATATTTGAGAAACCCGAGCCAAAAGGTTATCGGAAAGTTCGGCGACAAGCTTTCAAATTTGTTTTACTCGACGATGTGTTGTATCACCGAACTATTGATGGGGTTCTTTTGAAGTGTTTGGACCCCGATTAGGCTAGAGTTGCTGTAGGTGAAGTACATGAAGGGCGTTGCGGTACTCATCAGTCGGCCCCAAAGATGAGTTGGCTGCTCAAAAGGGTGGGTTTTTATTAGACGACTATGACTGAAGACTGTTTTAGATACTATAGAGGGTGCGAAGCTTGTCAGAAGTTTGGGAATATTCAGCTAGCGCCCGCGTCGTCACTTAATCCTATTATCAAACCATGGCTGTTCCGAGGATGGAGTTTAGACTTCATAGGCCAAATTCATCCTCCGACCTCGAAAGGGCATCGGTTCGTGTTGATGGCAACAGATTACTTCACCAAATGGACCGAGGCCAAGCCGCTTAAGAACATGACTCACAACGAGGTGATTGATTTCATCTTGAAACACATTATACATAGATTCGGCATTCCTCAAACTCTCACCACGGACCAAGGTACTTCATTTGTCGCTAAAGAGGTGAGGGACTTTGTCGAATACTATGGGGTCAAATTGGTAAATTCTTCCCCATATTATGCTCAGGCCAATGGCCAGGCCGAGTCTAGTAACAAAACTGTAATTAAATTGATCAAGAAAAAGATTGAGGAGTTTCCAAAAAGGTGGCACGAGGTACTTTCTGAAGCTCTATGGGCTAGTAGAGTTGCAAAGTATGGTGCCACTAAAGTTAGTCCTTATGAGTTAGTATATGGACAAGAAGTCGTTCTACCGGTAGAGGTGGATCTTGGCTCACTTAGATTTCTTAAACAAGATGGCTTATCGGTCGACGAATATGAGACACTTCTAAAGGATAATTTAGAAGAGGTGACCGATAAGAGGTTGAAGGCTCTGGAGGCAATAGAGAGAGATAAAAGAAGAGTAGCTAGGGCCTACAATAAGAAGGTCAAGGCAAAATCGTTTCAAATCAATGATTTGGTGTGGAAGACAATTTTGCCATTAGGCACTAGGAGTTCAAAATTCGGTAAATGGTCACCTAGTTGGGAAGGACCTTTTAAGGTAGTCGGAATCGCTCTAGACAATGCATATGTCCTAGAATCTTTACAAGGAGAGCGATTTCGAAGGGCTTTGAATGGTAGATATTTAAAAAAGTACTTCCCAAGTGTGTGCAAAAACACTTGAAGTGTTAAAAGGCCGATATTGCAGGTATCGCCCAAGGCCCGTCGTGCTTTTAGATCACTAAGTTTGCTAAAAGGAAGGGGGCATGTGTTTGTAGCAAAAAATGGCATTAGTGGTCTAACTAGGCAAATACTGAAAAATAGTATTTTTGACCGAAAATATGTCAACCTGGCAAAGGTCGGTATGACCGGCTATGGTAGGCCGGTCTAACCGGCCAGGTCTGGTCAGACCAGATCCATGGGCTCGGTTAGACCGGCCAGCGTCTGGATTTCGGATCCGAGTAGGATTCGAGGTTATTTCGCCCAAAACTTATCTCAACAGAGTTTTGAACGCATCTAACTCTATCTCTAGCCAGGGATAACTAGCCCACCCCCTATAAATACTAGGGGCAAGGACGATTCAAGGCTCTCTCTCCCCCGACATACCAATCCAAAGCCCTAGCTTTGAATCGTATTTACTTTCTTTTACTTTTCGCATCTTTGTGGGTTTGCTTGAAAGTCCTCCGTCTGCCGCGTCCGTAATCACAGTAACCCTTGCTGGTTCGCTTGTGAACCTCCCGTTAATCCACGTAATGGATTGCTATCCTTTTCATCGGTTTTATCCCCCCTACCTAGCAATTCAGCCCTCTGGCCAAATTATGTTTGATCTCTTATTGTTTTTGCAGGTCAATTGCCTTCTTAAACATCCCTACGAAGTTTGGGAGCGATTGGAGATTGTTTGCTATGTTCACCGAATCTTAACAGATCGGATTTATTACTTCAGTCTGACCGGCGTTGAGGTACCGGTCTGACCGGGGCACCCTCGTCATGCCGTTGTCGACAACAGCCGGTCCGACCGATGGCACTCCACCGATCCGACCGGGACCCTTCGCATCGGGCGCGCCGAAGCCAAAGTTCAAGCCCTTCGAAGCCCTGCGCGCTGGAGCTCCGCGCGATCGAGGCCAACGTTCGGAGGTCCCTTCACCCGGTGTGACCGGGGTAGCATGGTCGGTCCATCCGATGAAGCCTCGCAGGTCCGATCACCGGAGTCACGTTTCACATCTGTCTTCGGGGCACCGCCCGAAGCCCCTTCACAGCTCTTCGGTCTGACCGGGCTGGTACCTCTGGTCTGACCAGGATTGAGGCCAAAGGTGTTCCAAGGACCCTTCGGACCAGACTCCGCTATATCTTCGAATCGGCCTCCGAGTTGGCCAATTCCAGGTATTTTGGTCATTCTTATTGTTCACATTGCTACTAATACTTTTTGGCCAATTGGATTGAAATATTAATTATTTATCTGATTGCCTGGCAACTCCAAATCCCTTGTCACTATCCAGGTGTTTGCGAAGTGAATTGTTCTAAGCCTCCGAAAGGATAACAACTTAGAATAGTTCGAATGTGTGTATTGAATAACTTGTATTTGGTCCCTATTACAGGGTGAAATGGGGGGTATTTATAGGCCCAAATATTAAGGAAAAGACCTATTTACCCCTCTATTACAACCGACATAGTGGAAACTATTCGGTACCCTTGATAGGGCTAAAATGGTAAAAGACTAATCTAATAAGAAAAAAGATAAGTCTTCCATCTTAGCTGGCAAAAAAGATCTCAAAGTGCCATAGTTCGAAGATATACTCCGAACCAACGCCTATCTTCGTACTTCGAGCTTGACTTAGGACATCTTCGAGGATGGACGTCTGGGAACCTTCGAATCCATTATCTGCCTTTGTGCTGTTACGGCAATAACCCTGAGGATGGGATATTTTCCCCCGACAGTAGCCCCTCGAATACGCTTCTCCATTTAAACTGTAATGTTAGGAGAGTAGTATACGGAAGGAAAAAATAACTAGGCGTAGGGGTTATTAGATTTTAATTCATCTCCGAAATGTACGAAGATATAAAACTTCGAATCAGTCTTAAGACAATTACTTTCGAACTATCTTAGAACTGACTCAGGAAGTTCGAAAGCCTTTTAGACTTAGAACAAATAGTCGTTAGCTTTCTTCTTCTAACGGAAACTGCAGAATGCGTTAATTTCGGAGAAAAGTAACGGGCAGGAATGCGAAACGACATGGACTAACGGTAAAAATGTAAAGTCTAGGCTATAAATAGAGGGCCTAGAACTTTCCTGTTTACCTTTCCACTACTCCCTTGCAAACAAACACCCCCTGAGCCCATTGAGCCCTTTGAGCCCTAGCCTCCATTTTTCCTCCAAAGTAACCCAGTAACTTCAATGGCGAAAACCAAGAGTTCTGGAGCCCCTTCGGCTTTGGCCCGGCAGCAGGCGGCTACAGCAGCAGCGGCCGCGGCGTTGGCGACAGCGCCTCCAACACCCGCAACGACATCCATGGTGGCAGGAGGGGGAAATCCCCAAAATGTTGGTGATCAAGGTCTCTGCCCGCCATCAACGAAGTATTTGGATCAATCCTTCCAACTGGGACCTTCTACCTGCAAGAGAGAAACACTGGCGGTCACAGTAGAAGGGAAGATTAGTACCGGAGTCATGATCCGCAAACCGGGAAAGGAGCTTATCCCATCACCAAGACCCGGAGAAGTGGTCGTATTCGAAGCCTTCTTCGAAGCTGGCTTGGGCCTTCCGGCAATAGACTTCTTGGCCGAGGTACTTGATTTGATTCACATCACCCTTACTCAACTTTCTCCGAACGCCGTAGCTCGCTTAGCTATCTTCGAATGGGCGTTAAGAGCCGAAGGCTGTGAGGGGAGGGCAGAGATCTTCGCTGCGCTACATAGAGCTTCATGCCAGCCAAAAACCTTCGTAGGCCCCGGAGGTGAAAAAGTGGTAGTAGCCTTTGGAAGTATTAACTTCAGGCTTCGGGATGAATATGCCCTTCAATTTCCCGCTAAGGCCATCAATGCAAGATGGTATACCGACTGGGTCATGAGATGGTTTTATGCCGAAGTTGGGGCGAGCAATCCTCTGGCCGGACCTCTGAGAGAAATCCAATTCCGGAAGGAAGCCTTAGTGCATCCAAACCAAGGTCAGCTCGAAGCTCGCCTTAACCTACTTCAGAAGATCAGTCGAAGGTTGAGCATGCGAGACTTAGCCGAAGAGTTCCTCGGGTTACAAATCTCTCCGCTGATGGCCAACTGGCCTATCATCTTCGAAGAGGATTCGGAAGGCGGTCTCCGAAAAATCACTTCGACTTCGAGCCCTGCAGGTAACTTTGAAGACAACATGTATTATGCATATTCATACGAAGAAATAACTAACTTGATTCATTTTTTAGCTTCTTCAGCCCCTATTACTTCGGAGCATATCGTAAGGGCTTCGGAGAAGATTTTGGGCGCTCCAACTCCGACCGAAAAGGAATGGAGAATCAAGTTGGTCGGGAGTTGGGAGAGATTTAACAGGGTGTGGGGAATGCTGGAAATCGTTCCGCCCCCTTTGATGGATTGGGTACCTTCGGAGAAAGGGCCCAAAAAGAGAAAAACCGAAGCTGGGACTTCGAGCTCTGCCAAGACTCCGGTCAAGAAGGTGGCTCGGAAACCAAAGAATCCCGCACCTTCGAGCCCAAGGGCTTCAGTCTCTAACTCCCAAGAAGATGAAGGGAGGTTGCTTGTGCGTCTGATAGACGAAGATGCATCTCAAAGGACTGCACAAGCCGAAGTACCCGCGAACGTGCCGGAGTCTCAAGATAACCTTGAGCAACCAAGGACTTCGGCAGTTCAAGATGATTTATCTCAGGACGAAGTTCCTGTGAATGAGAGTGGGGTCGAAGTTAGTATGGCTTCGATTCCTGAAGAGGCAACAAGGACTGCTCAGGAAAATGCTCCTGTAGTCGAAGATTTAACGGCTGATTCGGACGAAGATCTCGCCTTCAATCCGCCAAACAGTCCAATGATTACCCCTCACCAAAATGTCGAAGGTAGACTCCGAATAATTCTTTTATGTTTATTTTGCGTATTTATACGAAGTATAACACCTTTGTTTTTACAGAGTCCACTCCGGTGGAAGAGGTCCACCAAGAAGAAATAATCCCTGGGCCTTCGACAACTTCGGAGCCAACTCAAAGAGCCACTCAAATGGGACCTGGAAGAGGCAAAAGAAATATAGAACCCCTCCCTGCTGCAAGCTCCGGATCAACTCCGTCCGATTCATTAGACGAGAGTCAATCTTCCGAGGAGGGCCAGTCTCCAGGGGCTCCGAAGACCACAAGCCAACACTCCGGCCCTTCGCTGAACGAGGATGACCAACAAGCGATAAGCATGATCCCCCTTCTAGCTCCTTTCTTAGGGCAAACAACCGGTCTTCGGACTTTGCTCGAACCTTTGGATCGAGCTAGCCGCGACATAGGGGAGACCAACTTAGTGGCCATTCTAAGTAAAGCGGACAGGTCAGAGCTCAACGCTGCTATAGAATGCGCAGCTTACCAGGTACGAAGTATCTGTGAAATAACATACAATTCGTCTACAAATAAATATTTACCTTGTTTTTTCTTTTCGCAGCAAACAGTCTTGGCCCGAGCTGCGAATATATCAAACGATGAAGAAATCGCTCTTCTTTGGGAGGAAAATAACATCCTTCAACGGAATCTTACTATCTCCGAAAGTCGAGTGGTTCAGATGGACAATATAGTGTCGACGAAGCGCAGGGCCAGACAAGGTTTGGAGGCTGCGAATAAAGAGCTCGAAGCAGAAAGAATTGTGCTTCGAGCAGAAATTGAAAAATTGCGGGCGGAGCATGCTACTGCGGGGACCGAGCTTGTCAGACTCCAAGAGGAAGCTAGCCAGCTTTTGAACCAAAAGAATATCTTGACTACTGAAACTGCTAGACTTTCTGGGGTTCTGAGCGAAGTAACTTCGATGAAGGACGCATTGAACGAAGATAAGCTGAAATCCGAGAAGGTAGCTGCGGAAGTTATGAATCAGCTGCTAGGTGTCCTGGAGTACTTCGGTACTACTGGGACACTTCCTTCTGATGATAACATTTCTCTTCTGCGCCAGTTGAAAAGGATTCAAGGAGTGGCGAAGCAGATGAAAACAGCAGGCATTCGATACGGAGAACTCTCCGGACAAGTGGCTGCTGTTGGCCTACTTCGTTACTATGAGGATCTGGGCTGATCGATAACTCCGGGCGCAGGAGAGGGCCCAATTACCTTCGACGACGAGCGGCTTCTGACTCCTTCCGAAGATGTGGCTGCTGCCTGGCGAGCCTTCCAAACTTCATGGAGAGCCGAAGGTCGTTCTGCGATCAAGGCTTGGATCGACGAAGGTCAACGCCAGATGCAAGTTCGGACCCAAGCTTCGAGCAGTCAGCCTCCTCCGAACCCGCAGGTTTAGAAATACCTTAGGATTTTTGGCTATGTAAAGCTTTATGCTTATGAACATTTATCAATGAAAATTTGTTTATCATATTTTTAGGCTTTGCCTCATACTGAAGATATCGAAGTGTTAGACAATAACGACGAACTTCGCTCATTATGGACCACCTTCGATCTTCTAAAAGCTTATAAGCGTCCTCGATTTTTAGTTCCTCGAGATAGCTCCGGTGTAATTGCGCCCGAAGTAATCAAAGATATACTATCTTATATTAAAGAGGAAGAAAAAGAGGTTAACTTGAACACTTCGTCTTCTGAAGACGTTATATGGTCCGAAGACGAAGATGAATTTCGAAGTAAAAAACCTGAAGAACTTGGAAGCTGGGAAAGGAGCCCCGAACGGCTTCGAACTTGGGCCGAGCTTCAACAAGAACAGAAAGACTTTAGAGCTTCGAAGGGAGGCAAGAGAGTTAAACGCAAAGTTGTTAGAACTCCCGACGCTGGAACTAGTCGTTCCAACCCTAGCTCTAGAGACCGAAGAGGTCTTCAATTCCTTCTTGGTATAGATACCAATTTTTCATGATGTAACATGTAAACATATTCGTTCGAATAATGAATACCGATTTAAAATTGTCTCCATATTTACTAGCCCCTCTTTGGGTATAAGCAACTTCGAACTGTATTCAAAGATGGTTATGCGCAAAGAAAAACTTCGGAGTACAATTTTTTGGGGTTCGGAGCCCCTCTGCAATTTAAAGATCTTTTAAAATCTTATAAAATGTCTTCGACTATTTGTAGTCTGAAGAATGGTAACTTCGTACCCTTGTTTTTTGAAAGAAATCACTTGAGATAACTCTCAGGACACCTTTAGTGTCTTAGATAATTTGTCACTTGGGACTATGCTAACAGACATTCGAAGCTCATGGCTCAAACTCTGTTTTGCTTTGGCCACCTTCGGCTCTTTTTTGCGAGCTCTGTCGAACCAATGGTTCGGAGTTTGCAATGGTCTCTTGGACTCTTTTTACGGAAGTCTACCAGCCAATGGCTTGGACTCCGTATATTTTGGCCACCTTCGGCTCTTTTTACGGAAGTCTACCAGCCAATGGCTTGGACTCCGTATGTTTTGGCCACCTTCGGCTCTTTTTACGGAAGTCTACCAGCCAATGGCTTGGACTCCGTATGATGTGGTTTTGGGCTCTTTTACGGATGCCTACAAGCCGGTGGCTTGGACTCCGGATTATGTCAGCCCCCACATCGGAAGCTTCGAACCAATGATTCGATGTCCGAAAATATGATTCAGCTTCATGACACTTCCCTCTCGGTCAACCCCGCGGTTCCAATGCGTCCACTCGGAATCTGGAAGTCTATGAGGGGAAGGCATTATCTGGACCATATGCTTTATTAATTCAGAAGATTATTACAAGTGACTTACAAGGAGCCCTTATGCGAAGTATCGCTTTAGGTGCTCCGCATGCCAAGTATCTGCTAACTCTTCACCTTCTAAATTAGCTAATTTAAAAGAGCCAGGGCGTCCTGAACGAACAATTAGGTATGGGCCTTCCCATTTATTTCCTAACTTCCCTGGCGCTATAACGCTTCGTAGAATAAGATGACCCGGTCTTAGTTCATTGAGCTTAACCTTCGGGTCAAACCAAGCCTTCGTCTGCTGATGATACTTTGATAAATTTGCCACAGCTCGAAGTCTTGTTTCTTCTGATAAATCTAGCGAAGCTTGTCTTTCTTCTTCGATCTCTGGTTCGGTGCTGCGAAGCGATCCTCCTTTGAGCTCCGTTGGAGTCATAGCTTCGTCTCCGAATAGTAGTCTGAATGGAGTAAAACCTGTGGACCTTGTTTGCGTAGTCCGAATGGACCACAAAATCTTCGGAAGCTCTTCGGTCCACAGTCCTTTTGCTAATCCTACTATCCTTCGATTTAGCCCTAACAAAATATTTCCATTGGCTCTTTCTACGGCTCCATTAGACTGAGGATGCCTCACTGCAGCAAAACTTAACTGAATGCCTAGATCTTCGCAAAACTTTCTGAAAGGTTCTGCATCGAACAGTGTTCCATTATCAACTGTGAGTTGTCTAGGCACTCCGAACCGGCAAATGATATTCTTCCAAAAGAATTTCTGTACATTGTTCGAAGTGATAGCTGTTAAGGGTTCTGCCTCTACCCACTTAGAAAAATACTCAATAGCTACCACCGCGAACTTCAGATTTCCCTTGGCTACTGGAAAGGGACCAATTAAATCCATACCCCATCTGGCCATAGGCCATACCAGAGCAATGACTCGAAGAGCTGTTGGTGGGCGATGACTTCGTCGACCCATCCACTGACATCCTTGACAAGTGCGGACTAAACTCTCCGCATCAGCTGTTATTGTAGGCCAATAAAGCCCCTGGCGAAGTGTTTTTCCTGCCAATGCTCGGGGGGCTAAATGGCTACCGCAAAGGCCTTCATGAATTTCTCGAAGAATTTCTTGACCTTCAGCTTGAGATATACATCGGAGTAGAGGGGAACATACTCCGGCCTTGTATAAAATACCGTTGATTATTTGATAATTTCTAGCTCTAAGCTTCAATCTTGACAGCTGTGGCTCTTCGGGCAAATTTGTTCCTCCCTGTAAAAGTTCCATGATTGAATTTTTCCAATCTGCACTAGGAATGCAAAGAATCTCTGCAGAAGGAATTTGTGGCACCGAAGGTGTACTGAGCTCCTCATAGAAAGCTTCTTCTAGTACATCCACAGCTCCGGCTGCACCTTTTGCTAAGATGTCTGCTTGCACATTTTCTGTTCTTGGTATACTCCGAATGGAAATACCCTTGAAGTGTGCTTCGATCTTACGGATTTCTTCTAAGTACTTTGCAAGCTGTGGATGCCGAACCTGAAAACTTTTATCTACGTGCCCTGCTACTATCTGAGAATCTGTCTTTATAATAATTCTTGTAGCCCCTAGAGCACGTGCTTTTCGGAGTCCCAGTAAAATCCCTTCATACTCCGCTATATTATTGGTAGACATAAAGTTGAGTCTTGTGGAGTACATTGCTCTTTGCCCCGAAGGCGAAATTAATACTGCTCCAATGCCTGCTCCGGATGCTTGGAAAGCCCCATCTGAATAAACAGTCCAAACTCCGTCACTTGACTTCTCTGGAACCAAATTTGCAGGTGGAGTCCATTCTGCTACAAAATCTGCTAAGACTTGTGATTTGATTGCTGTCCTTGCCAGAAAAGATATGCCGAAGGGTGCTAGCTCAACTGCCCACTTCCCAATTCTTCCAGTGGAATCCTTACTTCGAAGCATATCTCCTAAAGGATACGAAGTTGGTACAATTACATTGTGAGCCAAAAAATAATGTCTTAATTTCCTCGAAGCCATTATCAGAGCATAAACGAACTTCTCGAGTTCGGAGTATCTTGTCTTCGCTCCTGATAATGCTTCAGATACAGAATAAACAGGATTTTGGACAACCTTCCCATTGAAATCCACTTCTCTGACAAGGACTGCACTGACAGCAGAACCTGTAGCTGCAAGGTAAAGGAGTAGGGTTTCGTCCGCAGTAGGCACCGTGAGTGTAGCAAGATTACTGAGATACTCTTTAATATCTTCGAAGCTTTTCTGACACTCCGGTGTCCATTTCAAAAATTCGGACCCTTTCAATGCTTTAAATATAGGCAATCTTCTCTTCGCAGACTTTGATAAAAACCTGCTAAGTGCTGCCAGACGCCCAGTCAGCTTTTGCACTTGCTTTAAATTTTCCGGAGGAGCCATCTTTTGTAGCGCAGTTATTTGAGTAGGGCTATCTTCAATCCCCCTGCTTGAAACTAAATACCCTAACAACTTTCTAGCCTTAGCTCCGAAGATACATTTTTCGGGGTTAAGACGGATCCCACATGCCCGAAGGCTATTGAATGTTTCTGCTAAGTCTAGGCTATGTTGGTGCTTTAAAGCACTCTTTATTACAATATCATCCATATAGGCCTCCACATTGCGACCTAATTGATGACCTAGAGCCTTAGCAACTAACCTCGAAAAAGTAGCCCCGGCATTTCTTAAGACAAAAGGCATTCTTACATAGCAAAAGACTCCCGAAGGAGTTACAAAGCTTGTCTTGATCTCATCTTTGCGCTTCAACCATATTTGATGATAACCAGAATACGTGTCGAGGGTACTTAATAACTCCGAACCTGCGGTGGAGTCGACCAATTGATCAATTCGGGGCATGGGGTAGGGGTCACGAGGGCATGCTTTATTCAAGGATGTGAAATCGATGCACATGCGCCACTTTCCGAAAGATTTCTTTTTGATGAAGACAGGGTTGGCTAACCATTCTGTGTGAGCCACTTCTCTGATAATCCCAGCATTCAACAATTTCTCAACTTCGTCTTTTGCTAGAACAACTCTTTCTGCAGACATTTTCCGGAGTCCTTGCCGAACAGGCCTGGCCTTCGGGTTTACAAGCAAACTATGTTCAATGATATCCCGATCGACTCCGGTGATATCTTCATCAGACCAAGCGAAGACATCTAAATTTTCTTCTACCACCTTTTCCAAGGAGGTTTCAACTTCTGGAGGTAAATCTTTACCAAATTGAAATGTATATTCTTTACCATCTTTCACAATGATCTTCGTTGCAATTTCTCCTTCGGGACTTGGTCTCGGGAAGGATTTTTTTGAAGCTTCGAAAGGGCCTGAAAAATTTTCTTGATTATCTTGCACATTATTTACTTGTCTTGGATCAAGAGGGGGGCCATGACCATATTCCGCTCTCCGGGCGATAGCTTGATCTCCGAAGACAGTAAGGACTCCTGCTTGTGTGGGCATCTTCATGCACAAATAATTGTGATGCGCCACAGCTCCGAACTGGTTTAGCTTGCCTCTTCCGAAGATGACGTTGTAAGCATACGGGGCATCTACAACATCGAAGATTACTTCCTCAGTTCGGGCCAACAAACCTTCTCCGAAGGTAACTTCCAGGCCTATTTGGCCAAGTGCATCAAGCGGAGGTCCTACGAAGCCTTGCAAAGGACGAGCCGCTGGAAGGAGATGCTTTCTAGAGATGCACAATTGATTGAAGGCTTGAACAAAAATGATGTCTGCCGAACTACCTCCGTCAATCAATACTCTTCGAACTTCAGTGCCCGCAATATCAGCAGTAATAACAAGTGGGTCTGCATGCGGGAATTTAATGCCAGCTGCGTCTTCCGTGGAAAAGGATATCGGTACATGAGACCACTCCGGCATAGCAGCTGCAGATGACGAAGTCCCAATGTGGCCCACTTCTCTGACGTAGTCTCTTCGCTGTCTTTTTGACATGCTTCCGAGGGTACCTCCTCCGGAGATGGGGAGGACTACTCTTTTCCCTCGATCTTTCCCTTCCTCTTGCTTCGGAGGTGGCATAACATTGGCCACTGGAGGGTGTCTTGCGGCTTCGAAGTTTTCTATCCGCGCCACAGCCTGGACCGGCTCCGGGCGCGCTGCAGCTGGAACTCGGTCGGTAGTACCTCGACCCGAAGTTCTTTCTAGATACTCTCCTCTTAGAGTAAGTATAGCCGTGCAAGTATCAGTTGCATGGCTTCGATTTTCACCATGGATGCAGCAGAAAAGGGTCTGGCCATTGCCAGCCGTTTTCCCTGGCGGCCTCCAGCCACTGACCTTGTTCCCCGAAGGCCGTGGATCTCTCTGTGTGAACTTTTGCGGGGGTGCAATGTTCAAGACTTCAAAACGAGGGTGCTTTTGCCCCCTTCTCCGATCATGTTGAACTTCGAAGACTGGTTCTTGCGGCTGTGCCGAAGTTTTTACTTCTACTTTTACTTCTTGCAATATGGATGAAGTAGCTGCAGTCCTTCGAAGCCAACCCTCTTCCGACCTTGCATACTCCTCGAAGTATGACATCAGCTGAGAAACCGAGGATATGCTTTTCCGAAGGAGCTTATCTAGGAGGCCTTGATGAGTGACACCTTCCCGAGCTGCATCAACTACCGAAGATGCAGACAACCCTCGGATCTACGACTTCGTATGAGCGAAGCGCTTGAAATATTGCCTCAATGTCTCTCCAGGGAGCTGCTTCACCTGGAAAAGGCTTCCCGTTGACATTGGAGGCACGAAGGTGCCTTGAAAATTGCTTACAAACTTCTTCTTCAGCTGCCCCCATGAATTAATTGATCCTGGCTTCAAAGACCAGAACCACCTTAATGCCACTCCTTGAAGAAATAAGGGGAAGCACTTTGCCATGGTATCTCGAACTCCTCCGCTAGCTTCAATTGCTAGGGCATAAGAACGGACAAACTCTCCGGATCTTCGTCTCCAGCATACTTATAGAGCTTCGAAGTTTTAAATTTCGGATCAAAGCGAACTTTCTGCAGCTCAGGATGCAGCGGAGATTCATTATCAAAGGAGGCATTCTCCGGGGCTTTGGGATAAAGGAGTTCGTCATCTTCGGGCACTTCTGGAACAGTTGGGACGACTTGAGAGCGAAGCCTGTTCGCGGCTTCTTGCCGCCATCTTGCTACTTCAGCTTGGAGGCTGGCCATTTGAGTGGCCATATCTCCAAGATTATCTTCATCTCCTCCGGAAGGATCTTCCGGGTCTTGAGAACTGAGGGGATCAGTTCGAAGTGGGATTGAAGGTGGAAGAGGGACTCCGGGTGGTCGACGTATGGAAGGAGTTGGCGGAGGAACTCCGTATGTACGAGGGATGGAAACTCCTTCCGGAGTTTGAGGTGGAGGGAAAGTCGAAGGCCCTCCGACCTCAACCGTGTCGGATGGTACCTCTCCGGAGATCCGAGAGGACCTCCGAACAGGGTTACGAGGTGCGCTCCGCTTAGGAGGCATGATGTAAGAAGTTGGTAGAGAACGAAGTTTTTTGGACTAGGTTCCCCACGGACGGCGCCAACTGTTGGTGTAAAAGATTACGCTAACAGGTTTCTGTAGATTAGAAACTAACAAACGAAGTGTTTGCGAAGTGAACTGTTCTAAGCCTCCGAAAGGATAACAACTTAGAATAGTTCGAATGTGTGTATTGAATAACTTGTATTTGGTCCCAATTACAGGGTGAAATGGGGGGTATTTATAGGCCCAAATATTAAGGAAAAGACCTATTTACCCCTCTATTACAACCGACATAGTGGAAACTATTCGGTACCCTTGATAGGGCTAAAATGGTAAAAGACTAATCTAATAAGAAAAAAGATAAGTCTTCCATCTTAGCTGGCAAAAAAGATCTCAAAGTGCCGTAGTTCAAAGATATACTCCGAACCAACGCCTATCTTCGTACTTCGAGCTTGACTTAGGACATCTTCGAGGATGGACGTCTGGGAACCTTCGAATCCATTATCTGCCTTTGTGCTATTACGACAATAACCCTGAGGATGGGATATTTTCCCCCAACACCAGGGTAGTCGGGACGAGGCGTCGGTATCATTGCGATACTTTTGGACGTCGAACCGGCCCAAGTGTGGGGGCGTGTTTCTGCGTCAATAGCCATGAATACAAGTGGAGTGCATGATAAGTGTAAATGAAAGTTTCTCAAATATGATTAATAGAAATTACAAAAGCTAGCAAGTATAACAAAGGATATTGTCTTTAAACATAACATGACAAGCTCAGATGAATAATATCCAAAGAAAATCATAAGCAGACAATTTTCAAGTTTTACAAACAAAAGAATCACCACTCAAACTAGAATACTAGGTATGGTAAGATATGAAGTGCAAAAACTAGCAAATATCTACCCAGGTAAGCATATCCAAAAACACGGAGCTTCAACAAACATGTTATACAGTATTTTCAAGCTTTTTGATTCTTTTTCATTTTGATTTAGTGATAGGGGTTATTTGCTTGTCAATCTTATACTGACCGACCAAGCTAAGACTAGATCAAGCAAAGACCATCAGCAGCTTAAAGAATTTGTCTTGGCATACACTGCAGTGTCCCACTTTATACCAAAGTGCTATAGTATGCAGTCTAGAATAAAAGTAGTGCCACAAAGCAAACCCTTCTAGATCTTTTCATTTTAGCACATAAAGGCATGGATATCAATTATATGGTTTTTATCATTTTCAAGACAAGATTTCCATGAAAAGCATATAGATGTTCAAGTTGCATATTTGCATCCAATGAAAAGGAATTAGCTACCCGGTATGTAAAAGAAAACAAAAGCAATAAACCTACACATGCTATTTTCTAGAATAAGTGATGACCATGTTTTCGATTTTTTTAAAGCATAAAAGTCATGTTTATGATAGATATCAGATATATTCAAAAGAGTTGAATCAACATGATCATAGACAATAATCCAAAAGCATATACAAGCAAGTGCATGTAAAAATAGTTAATCATATAACAGAAGCTCATGCAACTGTATGTATGCAATAAAGCATGAAATGAACACACAAAAATGCCAAAGAAAATAAGAGAAAGAAAAATCTCAAGACATCCAACTCAAAAGGATAAATAACACAAAAATCCCTTACCCTGATCGTTGTTCCTAAAAGTGATGTAGTCTTGAAGCTCATGGAGTTCACGCTAAAGAACCATATGCAAGTCCATGATCACTATGTCCTCTAAGCCCCGATCCAACAAAATCAAGGGTAAAAAGGACTAGCGAATGGTTCGACACTAGGGTTAGTAAAAGAACTATACTAGTACCGAGCCATCTACTCAAAGGTAGGGTAACAAAAAGGTGTAAAATGGTTAGAACAAAAACAAGACTCTGAACCACTAGTAGGAAAACCAAAAGAAGCATAGCAGTTAGGACCAAAGCGCGACTCCCTCTCAAAGCACGGTCCATCAAACTGCCTAAAGCCACGACTATGAAGTCAAAAGCCATATTGAGAACAAGCTAGAGCTCTGCTGGAACGGTATCCACCCTCCGTAGCATGGGCACGAAAACCATCTCCCCGACCACCACCTACACGATGTGCCTGTTGATAGCAAAAAATGGCATCAATGATTAATATTGTCAATATATCAATTTTGGTAATTTGGGCCAAAAATACACATGTCCCAGGTCAGGTCGAAGCCCTACAGGGCCGAAGGACGATTGGGCTACGGCTTTCGGAAGCTTCCAGCTAGCCCACAGCCTTTGGCCAGGAGGTCTTTGGAGGCCCACTCCGCTGAAGCTTAGGCTCGAGGAGTAGGCTTCGGCGGGCCTGTCCGAAGGCCCACTTCGGGCAAAGTCTAGCCCCTATAAATATAGAGGCGAAGCCTGTTCAGAGCCCCAACAACAAAAATCAACCACAAAGCCCTAGCTTTGAATCACATTTACTTTATCTTTACTTTTCTGTACTCTTCGTGGGTTTGCCTGGAAGCCCTTCGATGACCACTTCGGAACAGTGGTAATCCTTGTTACTTCGCTTGTGAAGTATCCGTTAATCTACGTAATAGATTTCTATCGCCTTGTTACTTCGCCTGTGAAGTATCCGCTAGTCTGCGTAATAGATTGCTATCTCCTTATTACTTCGCCTGTAAAGTATCTGCTAATCTGCGTAACAGATTGCTACCTTTGCTCCTAGTGCAAAACTTAGCAGAATTCGGTCCTCAGGCCAAATTGGTACTTCGAATCTACTCTGTTGTAGGTTTCCACGTTCGGAGCTACTTCGTCGGAGGTGTCCAGAGCTGAGAGATTGGTTTCAGAGGTTGCCAGAACACCCTTCGGTGAGACTGTTGCTTCGACCGCATGCCAACAGACTTCGTCACGACAGGCTTCGCCACACTCGTACTCCGCTCCGGACGAAGTCACACTCGTGCGTTGCGCTTGAGTCATTATCCTATATCTTACAGTATCGGAGACTTCACGCCGAACCCCGCTGTTCAGAGGTGATTGTCACGTCCAGATCTGTTTGGAGTTCATCTTCGACCAGATCGGTCCGAACGCCGAAGGTACACATCGGCGGGACACTTCGCATCAGACGCCGAAGGTACACTTCGGTGACCCCCTTCGAACCATACTTCGAATCAGTCAGGCTTCGCTCGGTTTGCTGATTTATTTTGTTTAATATATTTCTCTCGGCTAATTGGATTATTTTGTGTGATCTGATTTCCTGGCAATTCCACCCCCCTTACCATGGCTAAGGATAGTCAGAACGCGATGTCGGTGCTGTGTTACGCTTAGGCTGGTCCCTAAGTATACTTACACTTTTGGATCGTCGAACTAACCCAAGTGCGGGGGCACGTTTTCGTGTCAACACACTTTTTGGTGACTCCGCTGGGGAAAAGCTACGCCAACATGACGTGTACGTTTACATCGGCCACCGGTACATCTACAACGACTACTACGTCTACACCACCGATGGACACCATAGGAGGCGCGGATATCAACAACTGCAACATCTTGACACCTACTCTTGAAGATATTCCCGCAGAAGACTGAGCAGAGATAGAGGCAAAGTTAAAGGCGCTCCAAGACATGATGCTTGGGGGCTACGTCAAGACACGCGCGGGCTTCATCTAGCGTGACATCATTGCCCCCGACCTTGCTCGGATCTAGGTAATGCCCGTATCGCCTCGTTTATCTTCTTTAGAGATTGAGCAAAAAATAGCCGCATCAATAGATCAGGCCGTTAGCGCTTCGCTAGCCAACCTTTTAGATTCGGTAGTTAGCTCCCAAGTAGAGGCGACACTTAGAAGGTTCGACTTTACTGAGGTCGTACCATCAGCCCCTATCGCTAGTATACCTTCGGTTAATCATGTGTACAGTAGAACTGACAGTAGCACAGGCAAGACCGTTACGTCTCCGGCGTCAAAACCCATGGCCGAGACTAGTCATTATGCTTACGGCCAAGCTAGCACCACGTACCATGCACCACCACCTGTGCCGGTACCAGCCCTGCCCGCGCTGCTCGCACCACATGCACAGGCACCTAGGCTCAAGCATGTCATACAACTAGCACATAAGGAAGAGGCCCATGGCCGACACGCCGATATCCCGCCGCGTGTCGCGCCCCCGCACGAGAGACGTGCACAGGAAGCAGGCCAAGATGACCTAGAGGAGAGAATCCACGCACTATTTAGGGAATGCGCTGGCTTTGTGCCTAGAGGTTGGGTTAGGGTTTACCAGAAGCCATATCCCGACCATTTCGATACAATACCCTACCCCCATAGCTATAGAATTCCCGAATTCACTAAGTTCGACGGTGAGGGTAGAAAAACAACACTAGAGCATGTTAGTCAATTCTTAGCACAGTGCGGAGAAGCTAGCGGGACAGACGCTCTAAAAATTAGACTATTTTCTCTCTCACTATCCGGCACCGCTTTCACTTGGTTCTCGGCACTCCCGCCGAACTCCGTTCAGACATGGGATGAATTGGAACAAAAATTCCAGGACTACTTTTACACAGGTGAGACAAAAATTAGGCTTTCCCACATGACATCGATTAGGCAGAAATCTAACAAGAACGTCTCTGAGTACATCAAGCGTTTTAGGGATACTAGAAACTGATGTTTCAGCCTTAATATTGCAGAAAGGGATTTGGTGAAGCTAGCTTTTAATGCGTTGCGTTTTGAGATTAAAGAAATATTAGACAAGCAGAACTTTTTAGTGGTTAGCCAAGTCTTGCAGCAGGCTCCGGTCTAGGAAGGCCGAGCCAAAGATAAAAGTTTATTAAGACGTTTAACAAGCCTAGGGCTGAAATCCATGTCATAGAACGCTCCGATGAGGAGGAGTTAGAAGAGGAGGATTCGACCGACATGTACGCGGCCAAATGGGTTTGGAACGGTTAGAGTAAACCCATCACGTGCTCCGAGTTACGGTCGTCTCCCACAAAGAATCGGCCTAGTGAGGTCAAGTACTAATTGACATAACTAAGTGTGAAAAAATATTTGATTTTCTCTTAAAGAACCAACTTCTCAGGTTGCCTAAAGGTCAAGTCATTCCATCTGCCGATGAGTTGAAGAAACATCCATACTGTAAGTGGCATGACTCGCATTCACATAATACTAACGATTGCAATGTTTTTCGATGGCAGGTTCAATCGGCCATATAAGAAGGACGATTGAAAATAGACCACAATCCAAAGATGAAGCTGGACAAAGATCCTTTCCACATCAACGCCGTCGACCTCAACGAGAAGAAGGTGCTGATTCGGCTGGTACAGGCTGAGTCGATTAGAGGGAAGGCGATAATTGTTGGAGAACCATGCACGCGCACACTCATACCAAAGAACCCCAAGGTGGGATTGTGGAAACAAAACATTAGCATTCCTTCGGCTAAGGCTCGCAAGAAGTCGAAGGTAACATACAAGATGCTGTTGAACAAGCATCAAAGAAAAGCCAAGGAAGCAGGCCCCCGCACTAAAAAACTAAGTCAGCCGAAGGGCCCAAGGTGTCCGGAGGGTGGCTTTGGACCGTAGTGGCCAAGACCTCCCCGTGTTGGCTTCAGACCGCAATAGCCGAACCCTCTACACGGCGACATCGGGCCATAGTGGCTTAACGCTCCGTACAATGGCTTCGGACCTCAGTGGCCGAACCCCCCGTGCAGTAACTTCGGACCCTAGTGGACAAACCCCATGAGGAGCGAGTTCGGCCTCCAATGGCCGGACCCCGCACCACTCTAGACGACCCCTTCGACAGGAGGCTTTGGCCCGCACTAGCCTAACGTACCTCTGGCCTGGCAGGACCCCTCACTGATATGGTCCGAGACACCATCGACTCTGATGAACCCCCCTCCGGGTAACGAGTTCGGCCCATAGTGGGTGAAGCCACTGGAGCCGCCGATGCCTCCACCGTACAACTGGGCAGGGACTCCATGGGCTCCGTATGTATCACAGTTGGAGTAACCTCCACAACTTAACACTATGCATTGTTTTCCTTCGGAGTATTATGAATGGCAGGGACAAACAGACGCAGCGGAGGGAGGCATCATCCACAGGCTGTCCGTGGTACCTTTGAATGGGCCCATGCAGAGCGAAGTCGAAGAATACAGACACGAAGAGGCCAAGGACAAGGAGTCCTAAGCTATCATAGTCAGAGTAGGGTCTCAGGAAGTCCCAATCCCAAAGGCCCTATCACCGAAGTCTGACGGAGATATGTCCCCTGCTTCGGCCGAAGCCCGCACCGGAGCCTGGTCCGATTGGCCGAACGAGGCCGGTCTAATTGCCGGAGTCCGCAGTGAAGACTCTTCTGAATATAGAGTGCATGGGGCCAAGGTGGGCAGTACCACTTCTGCTAGAGTTGACAGGAACTAGGCAGTGGCACCTGGCACCAAGCCACAACCATCTTGGGCACCTCCAGGTATGTCCAAATCACAAAAGAGGCACCTACAATGACTACGGACACAGGAGATGCGTGAGAAGAAGGTTGAGGACGAGCGCGACGCTATTTTTGAAGAAATATGCCCTCGACCAACGACGAGATAGGTATGGAGGATGAAGCCGGTTGAGATGACCAACTCGGCTCATAGTCCGAGCAACGACAATGATGACATGGTCGACGATGACTACTCACCTGTCTCCGAGGGGCCTGCACCCCAGGCAATGGACATCAACGTCGTCACGCTACCCGCCGAATTCGCTCTACCACAGGACGAGGTCGAGGTCGCTCAGTTGAACCTCGGCCCGCCCAATGCTATTTTCGAGAAGCCCGAGGACTCGACTCGCCATCTAAAGCCTCTCTACGTCAGAGGACACATTAACGGAAAGCCGATTTCCCGGATGCTTGTTGACGGTGGAGCCACTGTTAACCTAATTCCCTACTCGGTATTGAAGAAACTTGGTAGGGATGGGGATGATATGAAGAAGACTAATTTGATGCTCAACGGCTTCAATGGCGAGAGTTCTGAGGCCAAGGGCGTGCTCTACATGGAGTTAACAGTGGGCAACAAGACATTGCCAACAACATTTTTCGTCGTCGATGTACAAAGTAACTACAGTGTGCTACTTGGGCATGACTAGATTCACGCGAATTGTTGCATTCCTTCTACTCTGCACCAGTGCCTAATTCAGTGGGACGGCGATGAAGTAGAAGTCATACCCGCAGACACTTCGGCCCAAATGGCATTGGCCAATGTGTTAGTTGACGCCGTTCACAACAAGGTAGAGTGTCTGTCTGGTAGAGATCTTTCAGATTACGATTTTGTTAGCGTATCCGGAGGAAATTTTGTACCAGTGTTTGTAAAGCCGGCTGGTGTAGCACGACTATTTTTATATTAGTCGTCATGTCTAGCAAGAGTAATCTAGATTGACTAAAGTCTCGTGTAGAGCAGTATAGGTATACTAAAGACGGTATTGCTGAAGCCATCGAGGATTTTAGCAAAGTAGAGAAATTAGGACAAGGTTTTGCGTCGACCGATCCCTTAGAAGAAGTTGACATAGGTGATAGTAGCATGCCGAGGCTGACTTTTGTAAACCAACATTTACATCCTGATGAAAAGGCCGAAGTAATAAAGTTGCTTCGGTCGTATGTCGATTGTTTCGCATGGGAGTATAGCGAGATGCTGGGACTAAGCCACGAGGTCATGGAGCATCGACTACCTATCAAGTCCGGATTTAGGCCTTATAAAGAGCCTCCTCGTCGCTTTAACTCGGCCGTCTATGACTGGGTTAAAGAAGAAGTAGAGCGACTGCTCAAAGCTGAATTTATTAGACCATGTAGGTACGCAGAATGGGTCGCTAACATTGTGCCTGTAGAGAAGAAAGGGAGCGGCAAGATACGAGTATGTATTGATTTCAGGGATCTGAATAAGGCCACTCCGAAGGACGAATATCCGATGCCGATAGCTAACATGCTAATCAACGATGCTTCAGGACACAAGGTACTAAGTTTTCTTGATGGCAATGCTGGCTATAATCAAATCTTTATGGCCGAAGAGGACGTCTACAAGACAGCCTTTCGATGCCCTGGTTTTGTCGGTTCATTCGAGTGGGTCATTATTGTGACGCCCCGATTTAACAAATCGGAACATTATTGAATTTCCAAAGAAAAACAATAATATAAGAGGTTCATCATGCGACAACGTACATATGGCAAGCGTTCATGGTACGTGTTGGACCGGAAATGGCGACCAGAGGGGGGGGGGTGAATGGGAGCTTTTAAAATTTCAGACTAAAAATAGCCTTCTGTTTTAATTCTGTCTTCTGCGGAACAGGCTTCGAACACACCCATCGAAGTTCAGGTTCAGAGGTATTTGACGGCTCCGAACACAGGCTTCGCAAGGAGTAAAAGTTCGAAGCCAAGAGGACTTCGCTCCACCCACAACCCCGAAAAATCAGCTCTGCTAAGTCAGTGCAGGCTCCGCACATAGGGTGCTTCGAGCAGGCTTCGCACTTCACACTTCGCAAGAGCAGACTACCCTCTGAGGACTTCGAGCAAATACTTAGTGACAACAACTGGTGCTGGGCTTCGTACTTCGAAGGTCTAAACGCACACTAAACAGACTTCGCCGAGGACTTCGTCAAGGGAAGAAAACGGGCTTCGATCAGGGCTTCGCTAGTAATCAGAGAGGTCTAGCCTCCAGTTTACACAGAGCGAACACACACTGAAAAACACACTTTGCTCAAAACACACAAGAGATCGAAGCATGCAGCGAGGTATGCACACAAGCTCAAGCAGAAAATGAACACATAATCAAGACTTCGATGCTTGAACAGGGAACACAAAAATTGAACTCACAGGATGAATACAGAGTGTGGTGGCTAGCACAGGAGTTCTACAATGAATGCTCAAAGTGTTAATGCGACATACCCAGCCTCCACTATTTATAGGCACTATTCACCCATGTGAATTGACTACTTTACCCCTAGGGTTTACATTGGTTTTGTCTCATCAGAACAGAGGGGTACAAAAGGTAGTCTACTTTATTTGGAGGCTTCTCTTGTCAGCTTTGCAGAGGGGACAACGTCAACTTTTTGCAGAGCAGACACTGTCAGCCTTTACAGTTTTGGATTCTTCTGAAGCCCCCCTTCGCACGCGAGGGGTGCGGTAGCTTCGGTGAGAAGCCTTGAGCCTGATGGCCTTCGCTTCACCGAATTCTGCCTTCGATACAGTGACGGTTTTGAGCCGAAGCCGTCAAAGCCCTTGGGCCTTCGCACCAACACCTTCAGAGTGGACCACCATGGCTTCGCAGCTTCTCCCAGCTCGAACTCTGTCAGTCTGTGTACCGAAGCCATGCACGGCCGAAGTACCTCAAGTCAACCTCACATCAGAATCACCCTCGCTCCGGAGCCTGCTTCACTCCGAAGCCAGCCTCCGAACACCTTCGGAGAACCAACCTCCGAACCCCTTCGGAGGGACCCCTTCGAATCAGAGGGTAAAATATGTCAATCACTCATCACAGACTCCGAAACCAACCCTTGGTTTCTCAATCTCCCCCTTGATGAGTGCATTGACAACCAAATTCAAGTTCAAGAAAATATGAAGAATTTTAGCACACAAGTGACCATAAAAACTCAGAACCGAGCCAAATCATGTCACTTGACAAAATAATTTTCCTCCCCCTTTATCAATAGAGTAAAAGCTCCTTCGGCAAATCTTTCCCTTGGCAAGATAAAACTCTCCCTGAGTTATTTTACCCCCCTTGCAACAGAGAACTCAAAAATTTAAAATTTGTCCCCCTTTGGCAATGCAAGCATCAAGGAGAATGTAAAAGATGCATAGCTTCGAAATGGGCAGAATTGCAAAGACATATAAAGCAAAAATATGCCAATATTAATACCAATTATCATGTGCTTAACTCAATTTAACATGCTCTAAAAACATGATGACATCATGTGATTTTATCATTTTGAAATAAAAGCATCACCACTCAATCAAGGTAACTAGACAAGTAAAAGCAGGAACTGCGCAAAGCTGATCAATTTCTACTCTAGACAGACAAGTCCAGTTCAAGTGGAGCATTAAAAGCAAACTTGATGATCAAGGAATTTTGTTGTTCTTTTTCATAATGCTAGGGGTTATTTGTTTGTCCACCTTATACTTTCCAATCAGGCCAAGCCTAGGCATGAAAGCCATCAGAAGCTTAAGGCGGTGATTTTGGCATACACTACACTATCCCAGTTCAGACCAAAGTACAATGGTAAGCAGTCTAGAATAGAGCAGTGTGACAAACAAACCCACCTAGATCTTTTCGCTTGGAAGCATGCAAATCATGGATTTTTTTTGGAATTTTGATTAAGTGAACAAATTGTTTAGCACTTGATGAATATCCATGAGTATGTAGAACAATTTTTTCAAGTTGCAATGTTTAGCATCCAAAGAAAAAGTGTCTTGCTATCAAGCAGATAAAAGATAGCTAAAGCAGTCCAGCCTAAACATGCTAGATTCAAGACTAAGCAGTGAGCATGATTTGATTTTGGAAAGAAAAATCATGCACATAATGTTTCAGATATATTAAATAGAGCTGAGTTTTCATGATTACATGAATTAGAATCAGGCATATAAGTACAAGAGATGTAAATGCAATTTCACACACAATGAGCATATGCAAGACAATAAAAAACTGCTCCCCCTCACAAAATGCCGTAAGGGTGACAAATACTAAGTTCCCCACGCAAGTAGGAAAATCGAGAAGCATCGAGGGGTTTTGTGAAAATATCGGCTAGCTGGTGTTGGGTATCAACATATTGAAGTTCAATATCACCCTTCTCATTATGATCTCTGAGAAAATGATATCGCACATCAATGTGTTTGGTTCTGGAGTGCTGAACCGGGTTGTTTGCAATACAAATAGCACTAGTGTTATCACAGAAAAGTGGAACACTCTTATAATCTAACCCGAAATACCGCAAAGTGGAAACCATCCACAAAATCTGAGAGCAACAGCTAGCTGCAACAACATATTCGCCCTCAGCCGTCGATTGTGCAACACTAGACTGTTTGCGGGAAGACCAGCAAACCAAAGAAGTACCCAGAAAATGACAAGTACCAGATGTACTTTTCCTATCAATCCTACACCCAGCAAAGTCCGCATCGGAATAACCTTGAAGACACAAAGAGGAAGACGCTGAATACCAAATGCCGAATTCAAGGGTATGTTTGAGATACCTGAGAATGCGCTTTACCGCTTGGCGGTGCGAAGCTCGTGATGAAGCCTGAAAATGATCGCACAGACACACTGCGAAGTGTATGTCCGGCCTCGTAGCAGTCAAGTAGAGGAGGGAGCCGATCATGCTTCGGAACTCCTTCTGATCTACGAATTCTCCATCTTCATCAGGATCCAATGCTACAAATGTAGCCATTGGAGTGGCGAGTGGCTTCGCATCAGCCATGTCGAACTTCTTGAGCAGGTCATTGGTGTACTTCGTCTGGTGGATGAAAGTACCTTGTTTGCTTTGCTTGATTTGCAAACCAAGGAAAAATGTGAGTTCGCCCATCATGGACATCTCGAACTCCCTGCTCATGGCATCTGCAAACTCGGCAACCAAATCATGAGAAGAGCCACAAAAGATGATATCATCCACATAAATCTGAACCAGGAGAAAATCTTTGCCATGCTTGAGAGTGAACAGGGTTTTATCAACAGATCCCATCAAATACCCCCGCTCAAGCAGAAAAGACTTAAGTCTGTCATACCATGCCCGAGTGGCCTGCTTGAGTCCATAAAGAGCCTTATGAAGTTTAAGGACTTTATGTGGGTATTTGGGGTTTTCAAAGCCAGGGGTTGTTTTACATAAACATCTTCGCCTATGAAACCTTTAAGAAAAGCACTTTTGACATCCATTTGATAGAGTTTGAATCCCCGAGATGTCGCAAAGGCAAGCAAAATCCTAATGGCCTCAAGACGAGCAACAGGTGCAAAAGTTTCAGTAAAATCAATCCCTTCTAATTGAGAATAACCCTGAGCTACAAGTCTAGCCTTGTTTCTAACTATAGTCCCATCCTCCCCTTGTTTGTTTTTGAAAATTCATTTTGTTCCAATGAAATGAACATTTGGTGGAGGATCAACTAATGACCAAACTTGGTTTCTCTCAAAATTTTCAAGTTCTTCATGCATGGCATTGATCCAACTAGAATCAGAAAGTGCATGACAAACATCTAAGGGCTCAAAAGAAGCAACAAAAGCGGAATCAATGAAATGAGCATGAGAACGTGTTACCCTTTGATCAAGCTCACCAATGATCTGCTCGGGAGGATGCATCCTTTGAACATGGTGTGGAGCCTCACGGCGGGATGCAGTCTCCCCCTCAACTTGTGCGTTGGAGTGGTCCAAGATGACCGATGTCGAGGTAGTTGCTTCGGGACCGTGTGCCGAAGTAGTCGAAGCGGGGTCGGCTTCGGGGGTTGATGTCGAGGGTAGTAGGGGTTCATCCTCGAAATCTCCGGGATCTTCTTCTTCGAAGATGGTCTGCTCCATGTCATGTTCATTTGCCTGTTCAAATGCAGAGCTAACGAGGGGGTTGATTCATCAAAAGTCACATCACATGACTCGATGACAGTGTTAGTCTCCAAATTATAAACACGATAAGAATGACCATGTGTAGTGTAACCCAAAAAGATCCCGTCAGAAGAACGCGACTCAAATTTGTCCAAATTTCCATGTTTTAGGATAAAGCAACGACAGCCAAAAACTAAAAGATGAGTAACCTTGGGCTGTCTCCGAAAACGTAGCTCATAATATGTCAAATTCAAAATTGAGCGCAAGAAGATTCAGTTTGAGATGTAACAAGCAGTGTTCATGGCCTCAGCCCAAAATTTTCTAGGAGTCCTGTGCTCATCGAGCATCATCCTAGCCATCTCAACCAAAGTGCGGTTCTTTCTCTCAACAACACCGTTCTGTTGAGGAACCAGTGGAGCAGAGAATTGATGTTCTATGCCATGCTCCATGCAAAAGTCAACAAAGAGACTGTTCTTGAACTCAATGCCATTATCACTTCGAATGAATTTCAATGCACCAGGGAGTTCAGTGAAAAGTCTCAAAGCCAAGCTCCGAAAGTGTGAGAACACTTCATCTTTGCTGGAAAGAAAGAAGACCCAAGAGTAGCGAGAGAAATCATCGACAATAACTAACACATACCACTTGCTGCCTAAAGAACTAACCCGAGAAGGACCTACAGTGTACATGTGGAGAAGTTCTCTGGGTTGTTCAGTCATCACTGTGGTTACTGGCGAGTGCTAAGCGGCAATCATTTTTCCATGTCGACAAGGAGCACAAACTAAATTCTTCTCAAACTTGAGCTTGGGCAATCCTCGGATCAGGCCTAGGGCACTCAGACGAGCGAGTAACTCAAAGCTCATATGCCCTAGTCTCCTATGCCACTTCCAAAGCTCAGAAGTAGAATGTGCAACAAGACAATGAGAAGAACCAGATGACTCTGAAAAATCAGCTCCAAAAACTCTCCCAACTCTAAAGATCTTACAGACAACAACGTCATCAGAATTGAGTACTTGCGAAGTATCGCGATGGAATTGCACTTCGAAGCCCTCATCAAGCAACTGAGATACAGAAAGCAAATTGTATCCCAGGTTTTCAACCAAAGTAACATCTTTGAGAGTGAAATTCGAGTTAATTCTTACCACACCTTTACCTTTCACTCTACTCCTTCGATTGTTCCCGAAGGTGATATGTTCCCTTTGCATGGTTGTGGTGAGGCTGGAGAACCATGCTGCATCTCCGGTCATATGGCACGAACAACCGGAGTCCATGATCCACATGCCCTCCAAGCCTCGGTCTGTCGCCTACACATGATAAGAAAATCTCGATCGCTCAGTGCTGGGGTGAGTGAAAATATGACGAGGCATCCAGCACTGAGTGATACGAGTAGTAGGCACAGTAAAAGTAGACTGTCTACGCACAGGATAATCAGACTAATGCAAAGTGCGAGGTCTACCTACATGCTGTGATATAACAACATGACGAGGTCTCCTACTCTGATGAGGTACAAAGCTACTCGCCCGGGGTCTACGACCATATGGAACATGGTGAACACCTCGAGGAGCAAAACCTCTCCGAGAAGCACGAGGAGCCTCGAAAACAGGACGATAGTAAAACTCAGACTCATGCATACCTAAAGATGGGTAATGCATGTCCTGGTAACTCATCGCGTGAGAGCGTCGCTCATCCTTGATGTGACGAAAACAGAACCCAACCAGATGACCCACCCACTGACAATAGGAACAATGAAAAACTCTCCTAGGGGCACTCTCATGGGTCATAGGAGCAATCCTCACAGGCTCCTTGGGCTTCTGCTGAGTGGTTTTCTTGGGAGGGATTTTCTTGGCGGGAGGAGTGGTTTTCTTTGGAGTTCGGGTAGGCTTTTTGGCTGATGGAGTGTCTAACAGAGCTCTATCTTTCTCTAGGGTAGTGGGCGAGGTAAAAACAGTTTTGTTTTCACTATCTGGAGAAATCCTCTCAAAACCCAAACCTAGAGCTAACCCTGCTCTGTCAGCACACATCTTGGTCTTGGGCAAGAGCAAATCCATCCTACCCTTTCCCTCAGTGCATTTGTTAACCACAGAAAGAAGGTTTTTTTTAGGCAAATTAGTAGGAGAGGCTCCTACCTTGATTTGATTAATTAAAACGAAAAGCACAACAGAGAACAGAAGCAAAGAAGACCGGAGGGGGAGGGAGATTACAGGGGGAGGTTACAGGTGCCCAGCCAATTCCTTGCCGCCTCCTTGAGCCGAGGCGGGAACCGCTGGGACTGAGCAGAAAACAACATGATGAAAAGACCTAACCAGCCCCCGACCGTCGAGGGTAGGGACCTGAAGATGCTGTTATTCCTAGTAATCCAAAGGGCCCAAGCGGATATGATCACAATTTCCATAAAGAAAGGTTTACCAAACCTTCTTCTAGCTGCCGAGAGCTTGTCCTGAATCGTGGCAGCAGACTGCCAATGAAGGCCCAGCAAGTGCCAGCAGTGGCAGCTGAAGGGGCAATCGAAGAAGAGATGGGACACCGTTTCCTCAGCACCCGAATGGCAGAGGCAGCAAGATGAATCCTCTTCCCAAAGCAGCATGCGCTTACGGCGGAGGATATCCCTAGTGTTAAGACGGTCAACCAGGAGAAGCCAGAAAAAAACCTTGAGCTTGCTGGAGCATTTGGACCTCCAGACCCATTTAAAGGCGGCGTGGGGTTGCATGAACTTGAATTGGTAGCCGTAGAGAGATCTAGGGCAGTAAGTGGAGGAATGCCAAATGAAGGACCACTTGTCAGGGACATCATCATGCAGGTTAATCGCCGACAACATCTGCTGAAGGAGATTGAACTCAAGCAAGGCTTCCAAGGAGAGAGGAAGAAAGAAATTGTCCGCTGGGTCCGGGGAGGAGAAGAAGTGGACGGAGCAGACGGGGGCTCTGGCAAAAGGTACTTGTTGGGGGAAAATATCTCATCTTCGGGGTTATTGCCGCAACAGCATGACAGCAGATAGGAGATTCGAAGGTTTCCAGACATCCATCTTCGAAGATACCCTGAGTCAAGCTTGAAGTACGAAGATAGGCATTGGTTCGGAGTACATCTTCGAACTAAGGTCCTGCGAGATCTTTATTGCCAGCTAAGATGGGAGATTTATCTTTTATATCATTAGATTAGTCTTTTACCATTTTAGCCCTATCAAGGGTACCGAATAGTTTCCACTATGACGGTTGTAATAGAGGGGTAAATAGGTCTTTTCCTTAATGTTTGGGCCTATAAATACCCCCCGTTTCACCCTGTAATAGGGGCCGAATACAAGTTATTCAATACACACATTCGAACTATTCTAAGTTGTTATCCTTTCGGAGGCTTAGAACAGTTCTCTTCGCAAACACTTCGTTTGTTAGTTTCTTTTCTACAGAAACCTGTTAGCGTAATCTTTTACGCCAACAGTTGGCGCCGTCCGTGGGGAACCTAGTCCGAAAAACTTCGTTCTCTACCAACCTCTTACATCATGCCTCCTAAGCAGAGCGCACCCCGCAATCTCATTCGGAGGTCTTCTCAGATCTCCGGAGAGATACCATTTGACACGGTTGAAGTCGGAGGCCCTTCGACATTCCCCCCGCAAACTCTGGAAGGGGCTTCTATCCCTCGAACATACGAAGCTTCTCCGCCAACCCCTTCCATACTTCGACCACCCGGAGTCCCTCCTCCACCTTCCATCCCACTTCGAACTGATCCTACTAGTTCTCAAGACCCGGAAGATCCTTCCGGAGGAGATGAAGACAATCTTGGAGATATGGCCACTCAAATGGCCAACCTTCAAGCTGAGGTAGCAAGGTGGCGACAGGAAGCTGCGAACAGGCTTCGCTCTCAAGCCATCCCAACTATCCCAGACGTGCCCGAAGCCCCGGAGAACGCCTCCTTCGATAATGAATCTCCGCTGCATCCTGAGCTGCAGAAAGTTCGCTTTGATCCAAAGTTCAAAACTTCGAAGCTCTGTAAGTATGCCGGAGATGAAGATCCCGGAGAGTTCGTTCGTTCTTATGCCCTAGCAATTGAAGCTAGCGGAGGAGTTCGAGACACCATGGCGAAGTGCTTCCCCTTAGCTCTTCAAGGAGTGGCATTAAGGTGGTTCTGGTCCTTGAAGCCAGGATCAATTAATTCATGGTCGCAGCTGAAGAAGAAGTTTATAAGCAATTTTCAAGGCACCTTCGTGCCTCCCATGTCAACAGGAACCCTTTTCCAGGTGAAACAGCTCCCCGGAGAGACATTGAGGCAATATTTTAAGGGCTTCGCTCATACGAAGTCGCAAATTCGGGGGTTGTCTGCATCTTCGGTAGTTGATGCAGCTCGAGAAGGTGTCACTCATCAAGGCCTCTTGGATAAGCTTCATCAGAAAAGCATCTCCTCGGTCTCTCAGTTGATGTCATACTTCGAGGAGTATGCGAGGTCAGAAGAGGGTTGGCTTCGAAGGACTGCCGCTACTTCGTCCATATTGCAAGAAGTTAAAGTAGAAGTGAAAACTTCGGCACAGCCGCAAGAACCAGTCTTCGAAGTTCAACATGATCGGAGAAGAGGGCAAAAGCACCTCGTTCTGAAGTCATGAATATTGCACCCCCACAGAAGTTTACACAGAGAGCTCCACAGTCTACGGGGAACAAGGCCAGCGGCTGGAGGCCGCCAGGGAAAACGGCTGGCAAGGGCCAGACCCTTTTCTGCTGCATCCATGGAGAAAATCGAAGCCATGCAACTGATACTTGCAAGGCTATACTTACCCTAAGGGGAGAGTACCTAGAGAGAACTTCGGGTCGAGGTACTACCGACCGAATTCCAGCTACAACGCGCCCAGAGCCGGTCCAGGCTGTGGCGCGGATAGAAAACTTTGATGCTGCAAGACACCCTCCGGTGGCCAATGTTATGCCACCTCCGAAGCAAGAGGAAGGCCAAGACCGAGGGAAAAGAGTAGTCCTCCCCATCTCCGGAGGAGGTACCCTCGGAAGCATGTCAAAGAGGCAGCGAAGAGACTACGTCCGGGAAGTAGGTCATATTGGGACTTCGTCGTCTGTAGCTGCAATGCCGGGGTGGTCTCATGTACCGATATCCTTTTCTGCGGAGGATGCAGCTGGTATTAAGTTCCCGCATGCAGATCCACTTGTTATCCCTGCTGATATTGCGGGCACTGAAGTTCGAAGGGTGTTGATTGACGGAGGTAGTTTGGCAGATATTATTTTTGTTCAAGCCTTCGATCAACTGTGCATCTCCAAGAAGCATCTCCTTCCAGCGGCTCGTCCTTTGCAAGGCTTCGCAGGACCTCCGCTTGATGCACTTGGCCAAATAGGCCTGGAAGTTACCTTCGGAGAAGGTTTATTGGCCCGGATTGAGGAAATAATCTTCGATGTTGTAGATGCCCCGTATGCTTACAACGTCATCTTCGGAAGAGGCATGCTAAACCAGTTCGGAGCCGTGGCACATCACAATTATTTGTGCATGAAGATGCCCACACAAGCAGGAGTCCTTACTGTCTTCGGAGATCAAGCTATTGCTCGGAGAGCGGAATATGGTCATGGTCCCCCTCTTGATCCAAGACAAGTAAACAGTGTACAAGATAATGAAGAAATTTTTTCAGCCTCCTCCGAAGCTTCGAAGAAGTCCTTTCCGAGACCAAGTCCTGAGGGAGAAATTGCAACGAAGGTCATTGTTAAAGATGGTAAAGAGTATACATTTCAATTTGGTAAAGATTTACCTCCAGAAGTTGCAACCTCCTTGGAAAAGGTGGTAGAAGAGAATTTGGATGTCTTCGCTTGGTCTGACGAAGATATCATCGGAGTCGATCGGGATATCATTGAACATAGTTTACTTGTAAACCCGAAGGCCCGGCCTGTTCGGCAAGGACTCCGGAAAATGTCTGCAGAAAGAGCTGCTCTAGCGAAAGATGAAGTTGAGAAATTGTTGAAGGCTGGGATTATCAGAGAAGTGGCTCACACAGAATGGTTAGCCAACCCAGTCTTCGTCAGAAAGATGTCTTCCGGGAAATGGCGCATGTGCATTGATTTCACATCCTTGAATAAAGCATGCCCCCGTGACCCCTACCCCATGCCCCGAATTGATCAATTGGTTGACTCCACCGCAGGTTCAGAGTTATTAAGCTTCCTTGACGCGTATTCTGGTTATCATCAAATATGGTTGAAGCGTGAAGATGAAATCAAGACAATCTTCGTAACTCCTTCGGGAGTCTTCTGTTTAAGAAATGCCCTTCGGCTTAAGAAATGTCGGGGCTACTTTCTCGAGGTTAGTTGCTAAGGCTCTAGGTCATCAACTAGGTCGCAATGTGGAGGCCTATATGGATGATATTGTAATAAAGAGTGCTTTAAAGCACCAGCATAGCCTAGACTTAGCAGAAACATTCAATAGCCTTCGGGGATGTGGGATCCGTCTTAACCCCGAAAAATGTATCTTCGGAGCTAAGGCTGGAAAGTTGTTAGGGTATTTAGTTTCAAGCAGGGGAATTGAAGCTAGCCCTACTCAAATAACTGCGCTACAGAAGATGGCTCCTCCGGAAAATTTAAAGCAAGTGCAAAAGCTGACTGGGCGTCTAGAAGCACTTAGCAGGTTTTTATCAAGGTCTGCGGAGAGAAGCTTACCTATATTTAAAGCATTGAAAGGGTCCGAAGATTTTTCATGGACACCGGAGTGTCAGAAAAGCTTCGAAGATATTAAAGAGTATCTCAGTAATCTTGCTACACTCACGGTGCCTACTGCGGACGAAACCCTACTCCTTTACCTTGCAGCTACAGGTTCTGCTGTCAGCGCAAGTCCTTGTCAGAGAAGTGGATTTCAATGGGAAGTTGGTCCAAAATCCTGTTTATTTTGTATCCGAAGCATTATCAGGAGCGAAGACAAGATACTCCGAACTTGAGAAGTTCGTTTATGCTCTGATAATGGCTTTGAGGAAGTTAAGACATTATTTTTTGGCACACAATGTAATTTTACCAACTTTGTATCCTTTAGGAGATATGGGGTATGGATTTAATTGGTCCCTTTCCAGTAGCCAAGGGAAATCTGAAGTTCGCAGTGGTAGCTATTGAATATTTTTCTAAGTGGGTGGAAGCAGAACCCTTAACAGCTATCACTTCGAACAATGTACATAAATTCTTCTGGAAGAACATCATTTGCCGGTTCGGAGTGCCTAGATACCTCACAGTTGATAATGGAACACAGTTCGACGTAGAACCCTTCAGGAAGTTTTGCGAAGATCTAGGCATTCAGTTATGTTTTGCTGCAGTGAGGCATCCTCAGTCTAATGGAGCCGTAGAGTGAGCCAATGGAAATATTTTATCAGGGCTAAATCGAAGAATAGTAGGATTAGCAAAGGGACTGTGGACCGAAGAGCTTCCGAAGATTTTGTGGTCCATTCGGACTACGCAAACAAGGTCCACAGGTTTTACTCTGTTCAGACTACTATTCGGAGATGAAGCTATGACTCCAACGGAGCTCAAAGGAGGATCATTTCGCAGCACCGAACCGGACATTGAAGAAGAACGACAAGCTTCGCTAGATTTATCAGAAGAAACAAGACTTCGAGCTGTAGCAAATTTATCAAAGTATCATCAGCATACGAAGGCTTGGTTTGACCCGAAGGTTAAGCTCAATGAACTAAGACCGGGTCATCTTGTTCTATGAAGCATTATAGCACCAGGGAAGTTAGGGAATAAATGGGAAGGTCCATACCTAATTGTCCGTTCAGGGCGCCCTGGCTCCTTTAAGTTAGTTAATTTAGAAGGTGAAGAGTTAGCACATACTTGGCATGCGGAGCACCTAAAGCGATACTTCGCATAAGGGCTCCTTGTAATTCGCTTGTAATCATCTTCTAAATTAATAAAGCATATAATCCTGATAGTGCCTTCCCCTCATAGACTTCCAGCTTCCGAGTGGACGCACTGGAACCGCGGGGTCGACCGAGAGGGAAGTGTCATGAAGATGGGTTGTATTTTCGGACTTCGAACCTGCAAGTTCGAAGCTTCCGACGTGGGGGCTGACATAATCCGGAGTCCAAGCCACCGGCTTGTAGGCATCCGTAAAAGATCCCCAAACCACATCATACGCAGTCCAAGCCATTGGCTGGTAGACTTCCGTAAAAAGAGCCGAAGGTGGCCAAAACCTGCGGAGTCCAAGCCATTGGCTGGTAGACTTCCGTAAAAAGAGCCGAAGGTGGCCAAAACCTGCGGAGTCCAAGCCATTGGCTGGTAGACTTCCGTAAAAAGAGCCGAAGGTGGCCAAAACCTACGGAGTCCAAGCCATTGGCTGGTAGACATCCGTAAAAAGAGTCCAAAGAGACCATTGCAAACTCCGAACCATTGGTTCGACAGAGATCGCAAAAATAAGCCGAAGGTGGCTAAAGCAAAACAGAATTTGAGCCATGAGCTTCGAATGTCTGTTAACACAGTCCAAAGTGACAAATTATTTAAGATACTAAAGTATCTTGAAAGTTATCTCAAGTGATTTCTTTCATAAAACAAAGGTACTAAATTGCCATTCTTCCGACTGCAAATAGTCGAAGACATTTTATAATATTTTAAAAGATCTTTAAATTGCAGAGGGGCTCCGAACCCCCAAAAAAAATTGTACTCCGAAGTTTTTCTTTGCGCATAACCATCTTTGAATACATTTCGAAGTTGCTTATACCCAAAGAGGGGCTAGCAAATATGGAGACAATTTTAAATCGGTATTCATTATTCAAACAAATATGTTTACAGATTACATTATGAAAAATTGGTATCTATACCAAGAAGGAATCGAAGACCTCTTCGGTCCCTAGAGCTAGGGGTGGAACGACTAGTTCCAGCACCGGGAGTTCTAACAACTTTGCGTTTAACTCTCTTGCCCCCCTTCGAAGCTCTAAAATCTTTCTGTTCTTGCTGAAGCTCGACCCAAGTTCGAAGCCGTTCGGGGCTTCTTTCCCAGCTTCTAAGATCTTCAGATCTTTTATTTTGAACTTCATCTTCGTCTTCAGACCAAATAGTGTCTTCAGAAGACGAAGTGTTTACGTTAACCTCTTTTTCTTCCTCTTTAATATAAGACAATACATCTTTGATTACTTCGGGCGCAATTACGCCGGAGTCATCTCGAGGAATTAGAAATCGAGGATGCTTGTAAGTCTTTAGAAGTTCGAAGGTGTTCCATAATGAGCGAAGTTCGTCGTTAATATCTAACACTTCGATATCTTCTGTATGAGACAAAGACTAAAAATATGATAAACAAATTTTCATTGATAAATGTTCATAAGCATGAAGCTTTACATAGTCAAAAATCCTATATTATTCCTAAACCTGTGGGTTCGGAGGAGGCTGACTGCTTGAAGCTTGGTTCCGAACTTGCTTCTGGCGTTGACCTTCGTCGATCCAAGCCTTGATCGCAGTGGACCTTCGGCTCTCCATGAAGCTTGGAAGGCCTGCCAAGCAGCGGTCACGCCTTCGGAAGGAGTCAGAAGCCGCTCGTCATCGAAGGTAATAGGGCCCTCTGCGCTCGGAGTGATTGTTCGGCCCAAGTCCTCGTAGTAACGAAGTAGTCCGATGGCAGACACTTGTCCGGAGAGTTCTCCGTAACGAATGCCCGCCGTCTTCATTTGCTTCGCTGCTCCTTGGATCCTTTTTAACCGGCGCAGCAGAGTGACGTTGTCATCTGAAGGAAGTGATCC
The DNA here is from genome assembly GCA_019279435.1 of Zizania palustris. Taxonomy (NCBI): domain Eukaryota; kingdom Viridiplantae; phylum Streptophyta; class Magnoliopsida; order Poales; family Poaceae; genus Zizania; species Zizania palustris. The sequence continues at coordinate 78,773,757 of JAAALK010000082.1, read as the reverse complement.
AGTAGTACCGAAGTACTCTAGAACACCTAGCATCTGTTCTATGACCTCCGTAGCTACCTTCTCGGACTTAAGCTTTTCTTCAATTAATGCATCCTTGCTCGAAGTCGTTTCTTCTAGAACTCCGGAAAGCCTAGCATTCTCCGTAGTTAAAGTATTCTTCTGATTTAAGAGTTGGCTAGCTTCCTCTTGGAGCTTGACAAGCTCGGACCCCACATTAGCATGCTCCAACCGCACCCTTTCGATTTCCGCCCGAAGCACGATCCTTTCTGCTTCGAGCTCCTTATTTGCAGCCTCCAAACCTTGCCTGGCTATGCGTTCTACCGAAATCATATTATTCATTTGAACCACTCTAGCTTCGGAGAAAGATAAGTTGCGCTGGAGAGCTTCGTTTTCTTCCCGAAGCTGAGCAATTTCACGTTCGCCTGATAAAGTTGCAGCACGGGCCAAGACCGCTTGCTAAGAAAAGAAAAAACTGAAGTAAGAAATTATTCATGTATAATTTGTTATTGGTTCGAAGGTGTTCCGTACCTGGTAGGCTGCTCGTTCCATGGCAACGTTTAGCTCCGAACTCTTCGCCTCGCTTAAAATAGCTACCAGCTCTGTCTCCCCGACTTCGCGACTGACTCGACCTAAAGGTTTGAGTAGAGTCCGAAGCCCGGTTCTTTGCTCCAAAAAAGGAGTTAAAAGAGGGAGCATTGCCGAAGCTTCTTGGTCATCCCTGCTTGGCGAAGCTCCAGAGCGTTCTACTGAGGTCCTTGGAGCTTCAGTAGATGGCCCCCCCTCAGTAGATTGACTCTCGTCTGTTGATTCAGACGAAGTTGATCCTTGAGCAGGGAGAGGTTCTATATGTCTTTTACCCCTTCCAGGCCCCTGTTGAGCGACCTCTGGGTGAGGCTCCAAAGTTGTCGAAGGCCCTTGAATTGGATCTTCGCGACGTACTTCTACAGAAGAGGGCTCTGCAAAAGCAAATGTATTATACATTGTATAATTTTGCAGAAAAGAACAAGAGAATTATGCGAAGTTTACCTTCGACATTTTGGTGGTGAGCGAGCATCGGACTGCTCGGAGGATCGAAGGTGAGGTCTTCGTCTGAATCCAGAGTCAAAACTTCAACTGTCGGAGTATCTCTCTGAACATTCTTTCCTTTATCCAAGGCCGAAGTCGCAGTAACTTCGACTTCACCTTCAGTCGTAGGGGCTTCGATTTGCTCTTCTTCTTGAGCATCGAGAGTTCTCACTTCTTCAATGTTAGCCTAAGACTCCGGCATACCTGCAGTATCTTCAATATGAATATCTTTTTGAGCTGCATCTTCATCAATCAACCTCACTAATAGTTTACCTTCATCTTCTTTAGAACCGGAGGTTGAGGTTCTTGGGCTCGGAGGTGCAGGTTTTCTGGGCTTTCTAGCCACTTTCTTCACCGGAGTCTTTGCGGAGCTCGAAGCCCCAGCTTCAGCTTTCCTTTTCTTGGGTCCTTTTTCCGAAGGCAGCCAATCCATCAGAGGGGGCGGAGTGATTCCCAACATTCCCCATACTCTGTTAAATCTCTCCCAACTTCCGACTAACTTGACTCTCCATTCTTTTTCGGTCAGAGTTGGAGCGCCCAAAATCTTCTCCGAAGCCCTTATGATTTGTTCCGAAGTAACAGGGGCTGAAGAAGCTAAAAAAATAAATAAATCAAGTTAGTCTTTCTTCGAAGTGAATATGCATAATACATGTTGTTTTCGAAGTTACCTGCAGGGCTCGAAGTCACGGTAATTTTTCGGAGACCGTCTTCCGAATCCTCTTCGAAGACGATAGGCCAGTTGGCCATCAGTGGAGAAATTTGTAACCCGAGGAACTCTTCGGCTAAGTCTCGCATACTCAACCTCCGGCTGATTCGCTGAAGTAGGTTGAGGTGGGCTTTGAGCTGACCTTGACCGGGATGCACTAAGGCTTCTTTCCGGAATTGAATTTCTTTCAGAGGTCCGGCCAGAGGATTGCTCGCCCCAACTTCAGCATAGAACCACCTCATAACCCAGTCAGTGTACCATCTTGCATTGATGGCCTTAGCAGGGAATTGCAGGGCATATTCGTCCTGGAGCCTAAAATTAATGCTTCCGAAGGATACCACTACTTTTTCACCTCCGGGGCCTACGAATGTTTTAGGTTGGCATGAAGCCCTATGCAGTGCAGCGAAGATCTCTGCCCTCCCCTCACAGCCTTCGGCTCTCAATGCCCATTCGAAGATAGCCAGTCTAGCTACTGCATTCGGAGATAATTGAGGGAGGGTGACATGGAAAAGATCGAGTACCTCCGCCAGGAAGTCTACTGCAGGAAGGCCCAAGCCGGCTTCGAAGAAGGCTTCGAATACAACCACTTCTCCAGGCCTTGGTGACGGAATAAGCTCCTTTCCGGGCTTGCGAATCATCACTCCGGTACTGATTTTTCCTTCTACTGCAATCGCTAGTGATTCCCTTTTGCAGGTAGAAGATCCCAGTTGGAAAGACTGGTCCAGATACTTCGTCGAAGGCGGGCAGAGACTCTTATCATCGATGTTTTGGGGATTTCTCCCTCCTGCCGCCATGGATGTTGCTGCAGATGTCGGAGGAACTGTCGCCAACGCTGCAGCCGCCTGCTGCTGGGCCAAGGCTGACGGAGCTCCAGATCCCTTGGTCTTCACCATTGCGGTCGTCGGATTGCTTTGGGGAATTGGAGGCTAGGGCTTAAAGAACTCAAGGGGCTCAAAAGATGTTTGATTGCGAGAGAGCAGTGAAAAGGTAACCTGGTAAGTTCTAGGCCATCTATTTGTAGCCTAAACTTTATATTTTTACCGTTAGCCCATGCCGTTTCGGATTCCTGTCCGTTACTTTTCTCCGAAATTAACGCTTTCTACAGTTTCCGTTAGGAACAGAAAGCTAACGGCTATTTCCTCTAAGTCTAAAAGACTTCCGAACTTCCTGAGTCGGTTCTAAGATAGTTCGAAAGTAATTATCTTAAGACTGATTCAGAGTTTCTATCTTCGTACATTTCAGAGATAAATTGAAATCTAATAACCCCTATGTCTGGTTATTTTTCCTTCCGTATACTGCTCTCCTAACATTACAGGCTAAACGGAGAAGCGTATTCGAGGGGCTACTGTTGGGGGAAAGTATCTCATCTTCGGGGTTATTGCCGCAACAGCATGACAGCAGATAGGAGATTCGATGGTTTCCAGACATCCATCTTCGAAGATACCCTGAGTCAAGCTTGAAGTACGAAGATAGGCATTGGTTCGGAGTACATCTTCGAACTAAGGTCCTGCGAGATCTTTATTGCCAGCTAAGATGGGAGATTTATCTTTTATATCATTAGATTAGTCTTTTACCATTTTAGCCCTATCAAGGGTACCGAATAGTTTCCACTATGACGGTTGTAATAGAGGGGTAAATAGGTCTTTTCCTTAATGTTTGGGCCTATAAATACCGCCCGTTTCACCCTGTAATAGGGACCGAATACAAGTTATTCAATACACACATTCGAACTATTCTAAGTTGTTATCCTTTCGGAGGCTTAGAACAGTTCTCTTCGCAAACACTTCGTTTGTTAGTTTCTTTTCTACAGAAACCTGTTAGCGTAATCTTTTACGCCAACAGTACTCATTTTCAGTCAAATCATCTAATTTTATTGAAAGTTGGTCATAGGATAGAGGTACCTCAGATGAGTCAAGCTCATCACCGCTGTGATCACTGTCGGCCATGAAGCAAAGGCCGGTGAAATCTCGTCCCTTCTTGTCCTTCTTCTCCTACTTCCTTGGAGACTCTTCCTCCTCAGAGCTCGACTCCTCAGTTGAGGAAGTGTCAATGTCGCTGAGAGCAGCAACAAATGCTCTGGAAGCGGCTTTGGCTACTCTCTTAGCCACCTTGCCGCGCTTGCCCTTCACAAAGGGTTTCCTCTCCTTCTTGTGGTAGTTGGGGCGCTCACTCTCATCTCTCTTCTTGAGTTTAGGGCAATTGGCCTTGATATGAGAAGTGTCGCCACACTCAAAGCAACCACTAAAACCACTTCTCCTCTGATCCCGTCTCTCATGGTAAAAACGGGTGAACCTTCTGGCAATGAGAGCAAGCTCATCATCATCCAGAGTATCCACCCGCTCCTTAGTGACGGAGACCAGGGAGGACAAAGCAAAACCATCTGCAAGAACACAAGTGCCAGATGTGCTTGGTTCTGCAGTGGTGCCACGGCTAGTGCTAGAAACCAGTGCCAACGGCTGTGGCAAGGAGTTCCTATGCACTGCAAGAGATGCCTTGGCAATCTCTGTGGACTTCAGCTTGCTGAAGAGCTCATCACAGGTCAATGTGTCATAACCTGCGGACTCCTCAATGTTGGATATCTTCACTTCCAATATTCTACGATCAAGAGCATAGAGAAGCTTGATAGACCTATCATGATCATTGTAAGCAAGCGTCCCGTTGGACCGCAAGTTACTCACTATTGCATCAAAACGAGAAAACATGGCATCTATCGATTCACTAGGTGCCTGCACAAACAACTGATATTGTTGATTGTATGTGCTTTGGCGCCTGGCCTTAATCTGAGTAGAGCCCTCATGAAAAATAGTGACTGTAGTCCAAATTTCCCTAGCTGTCTTAAGGTGCTGCACCCTATCAAACTCACTCCGGCTCAAACCAATGAACAGTATATTTCTAGCATTGGAGTTGGCATTATACTGATCCTTCTCTGTTTGAGAGGTGCGAGTTTCAGTGATGGAGTATTGTGAGTCCACAATCTCCCAAATTGCATTTCCTTGGCTTAGAAAGTAAGCCTCCATGCGCACCTTCCAGTATGCAACAGATCACAAAACCGGTTAAGGTCAACTGGTGATCTTAACCAACTCTGATACCAATTGTTGGACCGGAAATGACGACCAGAGAGGGGGGGTGAATGGGAGCTTTTAAAATTTCAGACTAAAAATAGCCTTCTGTTTTAATTCTGTCTTCTGCGGAACAGGCTTCAAACACACCCTTCGAAGTTCAGGTTCGGAGGTATTTGACGGCTCCGAACACAGGCTTCGCAAGGAGTAAAAGTTCAAATCCAAGAGGACTTCGCTCCACCCACAACCCCGAAAAATCAGCTCTGCTAAGTCAGTGCAGGCTCCGCACACAGGGTGCTTCGAGCAGGCTTCGCACTTCACCCTTCGCAAGAGCGAACTACCCTCTGAGGACTTTGACCAAATACTTAGCGACAACAACTGGTGCTGGGCTTCGTACTTCGAAGGTCTAAACGCACACTAAACAGACTTCGCCGAGGACTTCGACAAGGGAAGAAAAACGGGCTTCGATCAGGGCTTCGCTAGTAATCAGAGAGGTCTAGCCTCCAGTTTACACAGAGCGAACACACACTGAAAAACACACTTCGCTCAAAACACACAAGAGATCGAAGCATGCAGCGAGGTATGCACACAAGCTCAAGCAGAAAATGAACACAGAATCAAGACTTCGATGCTTGAACAGGGAACACAAAAATTGAACTCACAGGATGAGTACAGAGTGTGGTGGCTAGCACAGGAGTTCTACAATGAATGCTCAAAGTGTTAATGCGACCTACCCAGCCTCCACTATTTATAGGCACTATTCACCCATGTGAATTGACTACTTTACCCCTAGGGTTTACATTGGTTTTGTCTCATCAGAACAGAGGGGTACAAAAGGTAGTCTACTTTATTTGGAGGCTTCTCTTGTCAGCTTTGCAGAGGGGACAGCGTCAGCTTTTTGCAGAGCAAACACTGTCAGCCTTTACAGTTTTGGATTCTTCTGAAGCTCCCCTTCGCACGCGAGGGGTGCGGTAGCTTCGGTGAGAAGCCTTGAGCCTGATGGCCTTCGCTTCACCAAATTCTGCCTTCGATACAGTGACGGTTTTGAGCCGAAGCCGTCAAAGCCCTTGGGCCTTCGCACCAAAACCTTCGGAGTGGACCACCACGGCTTCGCAGCTTCTCCCAGCTCGAACTCTATTAGTCCGTGTATCGAAGCCATGCACGGCCGAAGTACCTCAAGTCAACCTCACTCCAGAACCACCCTCGCTCCAGAGCCTGCTTCACTCCGAAGCCCCACCTTCGGAGTACCACCCTTCGAAGTCCCTCCTTCGTCCAAGGCCTTCGCATGAAGCATTCCATGAGCACTTCGTCAGTGTCTCTCCCCGAGCATACTCCTCGACGAGCCTCACCCGGACCATGCCTAAGACGCACCTCGACTTCTGAGACCTTCGTCGAGTAAACCTTCGAGTGTCTCCATCCGGAGCACACTTCGAACACCTTGCCTCAATGCTGAGGACTTAGACCACCATACTCCGAAGTCACTCAATTCGGAGTGCCCTTCGAAGTGCCTCGCCTCCGAGGACTTCATCTCGGAGTACCTTCACCCGGAGTCACACTCCGCACTTACTGCCTTCTCCTGGTGCACCTTGACCCGAGGTCCAATCTCGACCCCTTCGCAGCCTTTGTGATGGAGCTCCCTGCTCCCCTGGCATCAAGCCTCCCGCTTGACCCAGGTTCACTTGCTACGAACCGTCCGTCGCCTCCGAAGTCCCCTGCGCACCACAGACAAGCAGACAAGTGTATCCAGTACCCCGGAGACCTCTCCGGGTAAGCAACCTCCGGCACACACTCCGGTGTACCGCCCAAAGTATCGAGCCCTTCGGTACAGCCAAGTCATTGTGTACTGTCGGACCCCTCCGACAGGCACACTCCGCTGCAACAGCTGCAGCAAACAGACCCACTGAACCCTTCAGTGAAACAGCCTCCGAACACCTTCGGAGAACCAACCTCCGAACCCCTTCGGAGGGACCCCTTCGAATCAAAGGGTAAAATCTGTCAATCACTCATCACAGACTCCAAAACCAACCCTTGGTTTCTCAGTACGCATACCATATTATTAGAAAAGAGTAAAATTAAAATAAGTAATAAAAAGCATGACGAACACCCTCTTCAGGATCTTTCTTCTTGACTGGGTCGCTACTCCAGACCATCCTCGTAGTAGACATCCTCTGAATTGTGTGTCCAACGGGTATGAGTACAAAGAGTACTCAACAAGCCACCACAAATGCAAATAGTAATGCACGATAATAACAAAGGAAGGATAATGGCTAAAAGTAAGGAAAAGTACATTTTTCAGTTATTGCATTTAGTATAGTCAAATTTTAATCATGTGAAATAATAAACGTGAACATCAATTATACCATCTAACTCGAGGAGTACGTTTTCCCTCCTCGCACAACAGTCCTTACATGTCAAACCATCATGCACATTCATTTCAAAAGTAGACTAACTGTGGGATGTCACGCAACCCGCCCTTGACCTTGGGCTCGGCTTTTTGAAAAGATTAATGACTCTGATCAGAGGTGTACTACTGTACCCACAAGGCACGCACTCATCCCAAACACCAAAGTGTAACGATATGACCCATACCACGTGAACTCGTGCCAAAACCTCAGCATGAAATGCTCCAAGCGATAACCACCCGCTCTAGGTTTCGCCGGCGCACCGGGCCGCATCCCGACAAACGTCGCACCACCTTTTGCGCCACGTCGGTACAAGCCACCCGCAAGTGCTGCTTGACCCATCTCCAAGTGGTGGCCTTGGTTTGGAACACTCCATACTTTAGTTAGGACTTACCCATTAGACTTGTGGTTAGTATGGAAGTGTATTTCTATGGATCCCACAGACCGGTCCTTATAGTGCCCCGGGTGCTACCGACCAATGGCCTAGCTTGCACCCGGAACCCACCATGCATACACTCACAACCATAACTCTATCACCAACAGCATTCTAGAGATAAGAATAACGGGGATCATATAGTAGATTCCAATCGCTACGACTCATGTTTAATCCTATAGCAATCATGTCGATACAATGGACACTAGCTAATAATACTAATCATATGGTGACAAGGAGTTTAGGCTAGATAGCATGGCTTGGGTTGCACATCAAGGTCGGGGGATCCTAAATAAATATATTGTAAGGGTTTCATTTGACTACTGCATGTATATCCTATATGTTTTAGCGATAGTTTAATAAAACATGGGTTCGATATGCTCAAAAGATTGGTTTGGTGACTTGCTTTGTTCATCGAAAGGGGAGGGAGGAACTTCCGGGAAGTACTCCGGCTCCTCGGCGGCGTCGTAGTCTTTTTAACATGAATAATAAACATAACATTCAATAAACAATACAAAAATCACACAACTAGCATATAGGTTTTGATTGGGTTAACTTAAGGAAAATAAAGTTGTTTAGTTTCTGAAATTCATTTTATGAATATTTAAAATGTACTATAATTAAATATGGTCCTTCATAAAAGAGATTTTAAGTGTGAACAATCTTATTTTAAGTTTTCTAACTAATTCAAATAAGAGGTTCGGAGAAAACTTGGGGGTTTCATCCTATTAACAGGAAATGAATAAAGATAAATTTTACTGAAATTGAAATAATTAAATTTGTAATTTACCCTAAAGAGCATTTGAATACTTTATTAAATAAGCAGAAAATATTCAAAGTAAACATACTGTTTTTATTGTATTAACATGTAGAGAATAAAATTACAAATTTTCTGGAATTGAAATGGTAATTTTTGGAGTTAAAATGCACAAGATATGAATTTTAGAAGTTTAAAACCATTTGTGGAATTTAAATTAAATCCAAAACAGCCCCCGGTCCACGGTGAACCAGATCCACCGTGAACCCACACACTGTGCACGTGGTCCAGCCCATTCTGGACCGTTGGATCCAGATCCAACGCGCAGGGACGAGGCGGGGCGTCAAGTGGCGATCAACAGCCCGCAGCGCTCGATACCACTTTGACCAGATGGATGCGCGAGATTAAATGTCGTAAGGGTTCTAATCCATGCCATCGGATCGAGATCGTGCGGCCAGGATAGAATCCGGCATGGCATGCGTCGGGAGGGGTAAAGTACCCGTCTTCCTCGACTCCGGCGATACGACGATGAGCGATTCCAGCGACAGCGAGGGCTACCCAGCCTACCTAGGGCTAAAAATGGAAAGAGGGAGTTCTGGGGAACACGAGGGTACCGTTGCGGTGGTCCGAGGTCGACAGGGTGTGGCCGGCGATGAGCGGAGGCGGCAAAGATGTTCGGGTCCTCGTCGGCTGTGGTGTTCCGGCGGGGTTCATCGACGACGGAGTGGTGGTCGAGGTCGGGGTGGCGCTTGCGGTCACGGTGGTGCGGTCACCTAGGGCGGAGGAGGTCACCGGCGATGGCGAGCAGTGACTGGAGCGAAGGCGGCGATGAGGTGTTTAAGTGATCGTCACGGGCGTTCTGGTCGGGTTCGGTGCAATTGCAAGCGAGGGGGTGGATGCAGGGTACCAGGGGGCTTAAATAGGGTCACCGGCGGGGGCAGAGGGGGCACAATTGAGGGAGGCCGAGAATAAAAGCGCTTCAACACCAGCGAGCCTCTTTCCATGCATGCGGATGACGGTTCTGGGGCGATGACGCGGTGGAGTAATGGGGGAAACGGTCGGCGGGACGCGGGGAATTCAATGCCGACGACAGATTAAAGGGAGGGAGCCGGCGGGGGCAGATCCGAGGCAGGTTAGGGCTTTGGCCGGCAAGGGGGGGATTTGGGGGCGGATACTGTGGGGAAGACGGATTCGACAGGTGGGGTCCACCGGGCAGCGGGCGCGAGCGAGCGGGTGAGGCGAATGACGGGTGGGGTCGGGCGGTCGGGCGCGCGTGCGGAGAGGAGAGGGTCTCTGACGGGTGGGGCCCGGGTGTCAGTACCGGGCGTGGGAAGGGAGTGGGCTGGGCTGGCAGAGAGAGAGAAAGGGAGGGGGAGGACCCGTTACTGTTTAAATACTTTTCTGAATAAAAATAATTACATAAATTGATTTAAAATATTTGGGATATTTCCAAGGGTGATAAAAATTTGTAAAATTTCTCAAAAATATCTTTTGGTGATGGGAACCCATACACAAATTTCGGTTCTAGTTCAAAAGGGTTAAGGAGGGCATTAAAGGTATTTCCAAAATAAATAATTCTAGGAAAATATATTAAATGATATTTTTATTTCTTTGAAAATTTGGGGTGTTACAAACCTATCCCCCTTACAAAGAATCTCGTCCTCGAGATTGGAATGCTACTCGAATAACTCAGGGTATTGGGCTTTCAACTCGTCTTCTTTCGCCTATGTGGCTTCTTCAACGGGGTGGTTGTCCCACTGAACCTTGTAGAAGCGAACCACACGGCTCCTGGTTACTCTTTCCTTAGTCTCCAGGATGTTGACGGGTTTTTCGATGTAGGTCAAGTCCTCTTGGACGTTGAGTTGTTGGAGGTTGGCTTGCTCGGTGGGCACATGAAGACACTTCTTCAGCTGAGAGACGTGGAACACATCATGGACTCCTACCAGGGATGAAGGTAGTTCTAGTTGATATGCCACTTCTCCTTGCCGTCGGAGGATCTGAAAAGGTCCGACATAGCGGGGTGCTAACTTGCCCCTCCTGTTGAACCTTTGAGTGCCACGGAGGGGAGTGACGCGGAGATAGACATAATCACCCTCCTCAAAGGTTAGGTCTCTTCGTCGGTTATCGGCGTAGCTCTTTTGTCGGGACTGGGCTATCTTTAATCTGTCCCTGATGATCTTGACCTTTTCTTCGTCTTCTCTTAGTATATCTATCCCAAACAGCTATGACTCTCTGGTCTGATCCTAGAGTAACGGCGTTCTGCACTTACGCCCATAAAGTGCTTCGAACGGGGACATCTGCAGGCTAACTTGATAGTTGTTGTTGTAGGAGAACTCCGCATAAGGCAAGTTCTTGTCCCACATTCCGCCAAAGTCTAGAGCGCAAGCTCTAAGCATATCCTCCAATATCTGGTTGACCCTTTCGGTTTGACCATCGGTCTGTGGATGATAGGCGATGCTAAAGTTCAACCGGGTGCCGAGTTCCTCTTGAAGGTTCTTCCAAAACTTAGAGGTAAACTGACTCCCACGGTCAGATACAATCCTCTTTGGAACTCTGTGTAGGCACATGATCTGGGTCATATACAACTCAGCCAACTTGGCGAAGGTGTAAGTTGTCTTGACGGGGATGAAGTGAGCCACCTTTGTGAGTCGGTCGACGATCACCCAGATAGAATCATGACTAGCTTGGGTTCTGGGTAGTCCCGTGATGAAATCCATTCCTATCTCTTCCCACTTCCATTCGGGGACCTTGAGAGGTTGCAACAGTCCAGCAGGTCTTTGGTGTTCCGCCTTGACCCGCCGGCATGTGTTGCACTTGGCCACATACTCAACTATTTCCCTCTTCGTGCTGACCCACCAATATTTCTCCTTTAGATCTTGATACATCTTTGTACTCCCGGGATGTATGGAGTATAGAGTATCGTGAGCTTCTTGAAGGATGAGAGTCTTCAACTCAAGCTTGTCGGGTACGCATATCCGGTTTCCGAACTAGATGGTACCATGCTCGTCCTTGGAGAATCCAAGGGCTTTACCCTTCCGCATGTTCTGCTGGATCTCTAAGATGTCCGGGTCTTCCTTCTGCTTTTCTTGGATCTGGGCTATCAAGACAGGTCTAGACTCCAAGGCAGCGAGGTACGCTCGGGTGGTGATCCCTAAATTCAGCCTTTCCATCTCCTTATATAGCAAAGGGGCCTTGTCCTGTATCATGATGGCATTGTAGTACCCTTTTTGACTAAGGGCGTCTGCCACCACATTGGCCTTGCCTGGATGATAATGGATGCCCAAGTCATAATCTTTGATCAGTTCCAACCATCTCCTCTGTCTGAGGTTCAGGTCCGGTTGGGTGAATATATACTTGAGGCTCTTGTGGTCGGTGAAGACCTCGCACCGATTTCCCACAAGGTAATGTCTCCATATCTTCAAGGCATGAACCACGGCTACTAACTCCAGGTCGTGGGTCGGGTAGTTCAGCTCATGTGGCCTCAGCTGTCGGGAGGCGTAAGATATCACCTTCCCATCTTGAATTAAGACACATCCCAATCCTTGACGAGAGGCATCACAGTAGACGTGGAAGTCTTTCCGGATGTCTGGCAGAGTCAGAATTGGGGCTGACACAAGCTTCTTCTTAAGAGTTTGGAAGCATTCTTCACAATCTGGGGTCCATTCAAACTTTACTTCCTTCTGCAATAGCCTAGTCATAGGCTTGGCTATCTTCGAGAAGTTCTCGATGAACCGGCGGTAGTATCCGGCCAATCCAAGAAAACTCCGGATCTCAGTCACGTTCGTTGGTTGCAGCCAGTTGGTCACTGCTTCCACGGTGGTTGGGTCCATAGCTATTCCTTCGGCAGATATGACATGACCGAGGAACTTCACCTCAGACGACCAAAACTCGCACTTGCTGTATTTGGCGTACAGTTGCTGTTCCCTTAGCTTTTCGAGGGTCAGACGGAGGTGGGTTTCATGTTCTTCTTTGGTCTTGGAGTAGACGAGGATATCGTCGATGAATACCACAATGAACTTGTCCAAGAACTCCATGAATACATTGTTCATCATGTTCATGAAAAAGGCCAAGACATTCGTGAGTCCGAACGACATCACAGTATACTCGTAGAGTCCATAGCGGGAGGTGAAGGCAGTCTTGGGGATGTCTTCTTCTCTAATCCTCAATTGGTGATAACCTGACCTGAGGTCAATCTTGGAAAACACCGAGGATCCTTTCAGTTGATCGAACAGGTCGTCGATCCGAGGGAATGGGTACTTGTTCTTGATGGTTACATCGTTCAGGGCTCTATAGTCCACGCACATCCTTTTAGTCTTGTCCTTCTTCATGGCGAAGATGACCGGTGCACCCCATGGTGAGGTACTCGGGAGGATGTACCCTTTCTGTTCCAGGTCTTCGATGTTGCTCTTGACTTCGGCTAGTTCATTGGCGGCCATCCGGTATGGGCGCTTGGAGATTGGAGTGGTCCCGGGGACAAGCTTGATTCTGAATTTGATGTCTCGCTTGGGAGGCATTCCTGGTAGGTCCTCTGGGAAGACGTCCATGAACTCCTTGACTATGGGCACTTCTTCAAGGGCTAGTGAGTGAAGAGATGCCTCAAGAGGTTTGTGGTTGGTCATCCGAAAGGTGACGGCTTCGCCTTCGGGGTTGGTCACCGTTACGGACTTGCTGGTGCAATCGATCACTCCCTTGTGTTTCATTAACCAATCCATCCCTAGGATGAGGTTGAGTCCGGTACACTTAATGAGGACTGGCTCGGCCCGGAATAATATCCCTTGAATCTCTATCTTAACCTTAGGACTGTATAAGTGGGCTAAGGTTTTATTGCCTGGAGTGGCAATCATCATGGGGACTGGTAGAGGGAGCACTTCCAAGTTGTTGGTTTTCACAAAATCTTCCGAGATGAAAGAGTGTGTTGCTCCAGAGTCAAATAGTATCATAGCTGGTATGGAATTTGCGGTAAACGTACCGAGCACGACTTCGGGAGCCTACTGAGCTTCCTCTGCACTGATGTGGTTGACGTGGTCACGAACCGCTGGGTTGGGTGCCGCGCCTTGGGGTTGCTTGGGGTGAGGACACTAGTGCGAGTAGTGCCCTTCCTTTCGGCAGTTGAAGCAGACGACCGGCTTCCCTTGGCGGTCCCTCAAGATCGGGGCCTTGGCGGTGGGCGTCGGCTGAGCGGCTAGAGCTGGTGGAGCGGGGCGGGGATGCCCAGCGTTGGATCCACTAGCGGCGTGAGGTGGCCTGTAGGCGGGCCGAGGATGGTAGGCGGGCGCTGGTGGCGGAGGGACAAAGCGGGGCCTCTGAGAATTCGCCTGTTGATGCTTGAAGGCGATCATCTTTCTCTTCTTGAGGTCCAACTTGTTTTGCTCAGTCTCTTGGATGAGCGCCTTATTCACCAACCGTTGAAAGTCGGCGTAGTCAGTGGCGACGAGCTGGATGGACAACTCATCCTTGAGTCCCCGGAGGAACTTGGCCTAGCGGAGGGCGTCGGTTCGCACCTCCTCTGGCGCATAGCGTTCTAGATGGTTGAACTCATGGAGGTATTCCATGACAGTCCAGCTACCCTATTGCATGTCGCGGAACTCCTGCTGCTTGACCGCGATGACTGCGGTGGGGACGTGGGCGACGCGAAAGGCGATGGTGAATTCCGCCCAAGTCATCACGTGGTCCTCTGGCTGGGACTCACGGTAGTTGTCCCACCACTCCACGGCGAGACCCTGGAGCCAATTAGTGGCGAAGGCCACTCTCTTCCGGTCGGTGCAGGGGAGGAGGTCCAACTTCTTCCTGATGGTGCGGAGCAAATCTCCGGCCTCCATGGGGTTGGTGGTGCTGGAGAAGATCGGTGGACGCACGCGCAAGAACTCCGAGAGTTGAGGCACGGGTGTGGGTACTGGTGCATGAGGGGCGGGCTCCACATTCTGCAGACGGTCCAACTATGCCTGTTGGTGCTGCATCTGCGTGAGAAGGGCGGTAATCAGCTGGTTCTAGTTCGCCATCATTTTCGCCAAGGTAGGGTGGTTGGCGGATGGCGGCCCACTCTGTCGTTGGCCCGTTGCGCCCTAGTTGGGCACAACACTTTCGGGCAAACCGTTGCTTGCCCCTTCTCCATTGTTGGACCCGGTGTTCTGATTGTCGGCCATCTTCTGAACATAATATTTTTTTTGCCTTAAGATAAAAAGATGATGAAACAAACATTTTAATCAAAATGGCCCATTGAGGCTCATATATATATATATATCTCTCAAGTGGTATAAAAGTTTATTACATTCATGCTCTTATTTTATTCTACCTACAACACAAGTTGTTGTAGATAGCACCACATACATAAAATTATTATAGCCAAACAACGGTAACTAGCGTCTACTCACACCCGGAGGCGGTCTCCGTGCTCTCGGAACCACGAGCAAGCAGGTCCATAGGGACGGTGGGCTCGAGAAAATTCTCGATGATGGGGTCGGAGACGAGGCCAGGTCACGGTGTAGGAGCGCTGGAGCTGGACGGTCCGGCGGTCGAGGGGTGTGGCGCGATCCTCTTGGGGCGAGGGGCGGGCTCGTGGATGGGCTTCTTCCTCCTTGGGACGATGGGGACCATCTCCGCTATGTCCTTCTGCAGCTGCATAATCTTGCGCTACAGCTCGCCATTTTGTTGGATTAAGCTCTTCGTCTCCTGATGAAGGAACTCAACCGCCTCATGGTGCTCCTCGGCGTCAATCATGGCCTCGGTATGGAGATCGTCCATGGCCTGAAGAAGACGCGTCTACTGGGCCATGACCGGATCACGATCGGAGTGAACTCCGATGTAGATACTACGGTGGGCATCGGGAGTGCGCTTCGGCACAAGCCGAAAGGACGAGTTCTGAAGACGATCATGAGGGCTTGGAGGGCGACGCGTTGGCACGCGACGTCGAAGGTTGGGCCCCCAAGTGCTGCCGTGAAGAACGTCAGGTGCTCGCCGGAACCATGGATGGTGAGGGAGACGTCACATGGCCCTGCAAACTCTTCCATGTACACCCCATGGAACTCGGACTCAAAGAGGAACCCAAGGAAGGTGACCATCATGCGGAGCTCCCTGATGAAGCCATCGAAGTGGTGGCAGAAGCTGTGTACTTGGTAGACCAACATCTACAAAAACAAGTTGAAGAAAAGTGACGGGAGGAAAAAAGTTTATAAAGTAGGTTTTCGAGAAATAGTTTTCTGTGGCTATTGGCTAGGCTGGTCTGTTTAGCTTCCAACAGTCAAGTCGGCTCTGATACCATCTTGTGATGCCCCGATTTAACAAATCAGAACATTATTGAATTTCCAAAGAAAAACAATAATACAAGAGGTTCATCATGAGACAACGTACATACGACAAGCGTTCATGGTATGCAGACCATATAATTACAAAAGAGTAAAATTAAAATAAGTAATAAAAAGCATGACGAACGCCCTCTTCAGGATCTTTCTTCTTGACTGGGTCGCTACTCCAGACTATCCTCATAGTAGACATCCTCTGAATTGTGTGTCCAATGGGTATGAGTACAAAGAGTACTCAACAAGCCACCACAAATGCAAATAGTAATGCAAGATAATAACAAAGGAAGGATAATGGCTAAAAGTAAGGAAAAGTACATTTTTCAGTTATTGCATTTAGTATAGTCAAATTTTAATCATGTGAAATAATAAACATGAACATCAATTGTACCATCTAACTCGAGGAGTACATTTTCCCTCCTCACACAACAGTCCTTACATGTCAAGCCATCATGCACATTCATTTCAAAAGTAGACTAACTGTGGGATGTCACGTAACCCGCCCTTGACCGTGGGCTCGGCTTTTTGAAAAGTATATGACTCTGATCAGAGGTGTACTACTGTACCCACAAGGCACGCACTCATCCCAAAACCTCAGCATGAAATGCTCCAAGCGATAACCACCCGCTCTAGGTTTCACCGGCGCGCCAGGCCACATCCCGGCTAACGTCGCACCACCTTTGTGCCACGTCGGTACAAGCCACCCACAGGTGCTGCTTGACCCATCTCCAAGTGGTGGCCTCGGTTTGGAACACTCCATACTTTAGTTAGGACTTACCGATTAGACTTGTGGTTAGTACGGAAGTGTATTGCAACGGATACCGCAGACCGGTCCTTATAGTGCCTCGGGTGCTACCGACCAATGCCCTAGCTTGCACCCGGAACCCACCATGCATACACTCACAACCATAACTCTATCACCAACAGCATTCCAGAGATAAGAATAACGGGGATCATATAGTAGATTCCAATCGCTATGACTCATGTTAAATCCTATAGCAATCGTGTCGATACATTGGACACTAGCTAATAATACTAATCATATGGTGACAAGGAGTTTAGGCTAGATAGCATGGCTTGGGTTGCACATCAAGGTCAGGGGATCCTAAATAAATATATTGTAAGGGTTTCATTTGACTAATGCATGTATATCCTATATGTTTTAGTGATAGTTTAATAAAACATGGGTTCGATATGCTCAAAAGATTGGTTTGGTGACTTGCCTTTTTCAGCGAAAGGGGAGGGAGGAACTTCCGGGAAGTACTCCGGCTCCTCGGCGGCGTCGTAGTCTTTTTAACATGAATAATAAACATAACATTCAATAAACAATACAAAAATCACACAACAAGCATATAGGTTTTGATTGGGTTAACTTAAGGAAAATAAAGTTGTTAAGTTTCTGAAATTCATTTTATGAATATTTAAAATGTACTATAATGAAATATGATCCTTTATAAAAGAGATTTTAAGTGTGAACAATCTTATTTTAAGTTTTCTAACTAATTCAAAACAAGAGGTTCAGAGAAAACTTGGGGGTTTCATCCTATTAACAGGAAATGAATAAAGATAAATTTTACTGAAATTGAATTAATTAAATTTGTAATTTACCCTAAAGAGAATTTGAATACTTTATTAAATAAGCATGAAATATTCAAAGTAAACATACTGTTTTTATTTTATTAACATGTAGAGAATAAAATTACAAATTTTATGGAATTGAAATGGTAATTTTTGGAGTTAAAATGCGCAAGATATGAATTTTAGAAGTTTAAAACCATTTCTGGAATTTAAATTAAATCCAAAACAGCCGCTGGTCCACGGTGAACCAGATCCACCATGAACCCGCGCACTGTGCGCGTGGTATGGCCCATTCTGGACCGTTGGATCTAGATCCAATGTGCGGGGACGAGGCGGGGGCGTCAAGTGGTGATCAATGGCCCACAACGCTCGATACCCCTTTGACCAGATGGACGCGCGAGATTAAATGTCGCAAGGGTTCTAATCCACGCCGTCGGATCGAGATCATGCGGCCAGGATAGAATCTAGCACGACACGCATCGGGAGGGGTAAGGTACCCGTCTTCCTCGACTCCGACGATACGACGGCGAGCGATTCCGGTGATGGCGAGGGCTACCCGGCCTAACTAGGGCTAAAAACTGAAAGAGGCAGCTCTGGGGAACACGAGGGTACCGTTGCGGTGGTCCGAGGTCGATGGGGTGTGGCCGATGACGAGCGGAGGCGGCGAAGACGTTCAGGTCCTCATCGGCGGTGCCGTTCCAGCGGGGTTCGTCGACGACGGAGTGGTGGCCGATGTCGGGGTGGCGCTTGCGGTCAAGGCGGTGCGGTCACCTAGGGTGGAGGAGGTCACCAGCAACGACGAGTAGTAACTGGAGCGAAGGCAGCGGTGAGGTGTTTAAGTGAGCGTCACGGGCGTTCTGGTCTGGTTCGGTGCAATTGCAAGCGAGGGGGTGGATGCAGGTACCAGGGGGCTTAAATAGGGTCACCGGCGGGGGCAGAGGGGGCGCAATTGAGTGAGGCCGAGAATAAAAGCGCTTCAACGCCAGCAAGCCTCTTTCCATGCATGCGGACGAAGGTTCCGGGGCGATGACGCGGTGGAGTAATGTGGGAAACGGTCGGCGGGATGCGGGGAATTCAATGCCGACGATGGATTAAAGGGAGGGGCTAGCAGGGGAGGATCCGAGGTGGGGTTAGGGATTCAGCCGGCGAGGGGGGGGATTTGGGGGCAGATCCTGCGTGGAAGACGGATCCGATAGGTGGGGGCCACCGGGCAGCGGGCGCGAGCGAGCGGGTGAGGCGACTAATGGGTGGGGTCGGGCGGTCGGGCGTGCGTGCGGAGAGGAGAGGGTCTCTGACGGGTGGGGCCCGGGTGTCAGTACGGGGCATGGGAAGGGAGTGGGCTGGGCCGGCCGGGAGAGATAGAAAGGGAGGGGGAGGGCCCGTTACTGTTTAAATACTTTTCTGAATAAAAATAATTACAGAAATTGATTTAAAATATTTGGGCTAATTCCAAGGGTGATAAAAATTTGTAAAATTTCTCAAAAATATCTTTTGGTGTTGGGAACCCATACAAAAATTTCTAGCCTCTAGTTTGGTCATTTCATCTAGGTTCTAGTTCAAAAGGGTTAAGGAGGGCATTAAAGGTATTTCCAAAATAAATAATTCCAGGAAAATATATTAAATGATATTTTTATTTCTTTGAAAATTTGGGGTGTTACAGTTATGACTTTTGGTTTGAAGAATGTTGGCACCACATATCAGTGGGCTATGAACTTAATCTTTTATGACTTTCTAGGAGTTATGTTAGAAGTTTACATTGATGATGTTGTAGTCAAATCAGACGTTATGGGAAACCATTTAGCCGATTTGAAAGTTGCTTTTGATAGGATGCGTCAGTATGGATTAAAAACGAACCCACTCAAATGTGCTTTTGGCGTGTCGGTAGGTAAGTTCTTAGGTTTTATGATTCATGAAAGAGGCATAGAGATTGATCCTAAGAGGTTTGAGAAAATTAGAAACGTTACAGCGCCGACATGCAAAAAATATGTGGTTGCTAGGAAAGATGAATTATTTGCGTCGTTTTATATCTTACTTGTCTGGCAAGATTGATGCCTTTGTCCCCATACTCCGGCTAAAGAACGAGGCCAAGTTCACTTGGGGGGCAAGCCAGCAAAGTGCCTTCGAGAAAATCAAGGAGTGCTTATCATCGCCGCCCGTGGTGAGAGCACCCAAAGCCAGGATTCTGTTTCGGCTGTACATCGCTACTGAAGATTGCGTGATCGGGGCCGTGCTAACCCAGGAGGTAGAAGGAAGAGAGTACATCATCACGTTCTTGAGCCGCTGCCTGCTGGACACCGAGACCAGGTACGCGTTTGTGGAACGTCTATGTTTATCACTTTACTACGCGTGTACCAAGTTGCGCCACTATCTTCTCCCTACTACATGTGTTGTCGTTTGCTAAACCGATGTTATAAAACACATGTTGCAAAAGTTGATTCTAAGTGAAAGAATCGAAAAGTGGGCTTACGCTTTGATTGAATACGATTTGGCTTATGAACCCCTAAGAGCTATGAAAGGTCAGATCGTAGCCAACTTTATAGTTGATCACCACATAGATGTTAGTTGGAGCGACAATGTTGCTTTGATTGAGGTAATGCAGTGGAAACTTTACTTTGATGGTTCAGCTTGCAAAAATGGCCAAGGTATTGGAGTGGTTCTCATAACACCTAGCGGAACGCACTTTGAAACCTCGGCTGATTTAGAATTTCCCTCTACCAAAAACCAAGCTGGATACGAGGCTTTACTGCTAGGGCTTGAATTGTTAAAATCCATGGGTGTTAAACATGTTCATGCGCATGGTGATTCCCTGTTAGTAGTGTAGCAAGTGGCTAAGAGTGCTCAATGTTTTAATGTCTTGCTAAACAGCTACTTAGATAAGTGCTTGGACATAGTTGCTACTTTTGATGACTTCAAAATTTCTCATGTGTCAAGAGAGGTCAATTCAGTTGCGAATGATTTGGCTCAACAAGCATCTGGTTACTAAGTTAGGAGAGGAAAATTTTCTGTACGAGAGAAGCCGATGTTTGGTCTCACTACAGAATCCAATGATTTTGGACAGGCGCACCCTTTGGGTCGGACCCCTCCGGCTGCCGGAGACTACCGCGCGCCGAGGTCCTAGTACCGGAGTGCTCCACCCACCGAAGGGTCTAGCATGCCGAAGACCATGAGCCGAAGTCCTCCGGACAGTGAGGGCTTTTGGGAGCCCGGACCCTCCGGCGGGAGGCTTCGACCTGATGCACTTCGCACGACCAGTCCAACCAGACTTCGGCTGAAGTAGGGAGGGCTCAGGGGGCACCCCAAAATCAGTAGCCTAGATATTTTTTCAGGGAGTGAGCTAGCAAAACCCTCCGAAGACCATAAGGGTGATTGGAGAACTCCAATCATCCAGTATTTGAGAGACCCTAGCCAAAGGGTTGATCGAAAAGTTCGACGGCAAGCGTTTAAATTTGTATGGGAGATGATACACTATATCGCCGAACTATTGATGGGGTATTATTGAAGTGTTTAGATAATGAACGATCCCAGGTGGCTACGGGAGAAGTCCATGAATGACTTTGTGGAACTCATTAGTCGGCCCAGAAAATGAGTTGGATGCTCAAAAGAGTGGGTTTTTACTTGCCGACTATGACTGTGGATTGCTTCAAGTACTACAGAGGGTGTGAAGCGTGTCAGAAGTTTGGCAATATTCAATTAGCTCCTGCTTCATTACTTAACCCTATAGTCAAGCCATGGTTGTTCCGAGGTTGGGGTTTAGACTTAATCGGCCAAATTCACCCTCCGTCCTCAAAATGGCATCGGTTCGTGTTGATGGCGACATATTACTTCACCAAGTGGACCGAGGCCGTGCCTCTCTAGAACATGACTCACAATGAGGTACTTGAAGCACATCATACATAGATTCGACATTCCTCAAACTCTCACTACAGATCAAGGTAGTTCATTTGTTTCTAAACAAGTGAGGGACTTTGCCGAATATTATGGTATTAAGTTGATAAACTCTTCACCCTACTATGCTCAGGCCAATGGTCAGGCCGAGTCTAGTAATAAAACCGTGATTAAGCTCATTAGAAATAAAATTGAAGAATTCCCTAAAAGGTGGCATGAAGTGCTCTCCGAGGCGCTATGGGCTTGTAGGATTGCAAAGCACGGTGCTACCAAAGTTAGTCCATATGAGTTGGTATATGGACAGGAAGCCGTTCGACCTATAGAAGTAGATTTTGGCTCTTTAAGAGTGTTAAAGCAAGATGGCTTATCGGTCGACGAGTATGAAACTCTTTTGAAAGACAATCTAGAAGAAGTGACCGATAAGAGATTGAGGGCTTTAGAAGCCATAAAAATAGACAAGAGGAGAGTTGCTAAAGCCTACAATAAGAAGGTTAAACCAAAATCGTTTCAAGTAGGTGACTTGGTTTGGAAGATGATTTTACCCTTAGGCACTAAGAGTCCCAAGTTTGGTAAATGGTCGCCTAGTTGGGAAGGCCCTTTCAAAATAGCCAAAATCGCTCCTGGCAATGCATATGTGTTAGAATATCTGCAGGGAGAGCGGTTTCGAAGAGCTTTGAATGGTAGATACATGAAAAGGTATTTCCCAAGTGTGTGGCAAACAGCTTAAAAGATGTCGAAAGGCCAATATGAAAAGTATCGTCTTTAGCCCATTGTGCTTTTAGTTCACTTAGATCACTAAAATGCAGGGGGCATGTGTTTATAGCAAAAAATGGCATCAATGATTATGATTGTCAAAATATCAATTTTGGTAATTTGGGTCGAAAATACACATATCCCGGGTCAGGCCGAAGCCCTACCCAAAGGACCATTGGGCTACGAGCTCTGGAAGCTTCCAGCCAGCCCACAGCTTTCGTCTAGGAGGCCTTCGGAGGCCCACTCCGCCGAATCTTCGGCCCGAGGAGCAGGCTTCAGTGGGCCTGGCCGAAGGCCCACTTCTGGCAGAGATAGAGTTGGACCCGATTTTGGCTAAGTGTTTATCTGTACGCATGATTCAGCCGAGTTATAGCAGATTAGATTTAGAGATTAGAAGTCTAGCCCCTATAAATACAGAGGCGAAGCCTGTTCAGAGCCCCAACAACAAAAATCAACCACAAAGCCCTAGCTTTGAATCGCATTTACTTTATCTTTACTTTTCTGTACTCTTTTTGGGTTTGCCTGGAAGCCCTCCGATGACCACTTCGAAACAGTGGTAATCCTTGTTACTTCGCTTGTGAAGTATCCGTTAATCTACGTAATAGATTGCAACGCCTTGTTACTTCACCTGTGAAATATCCGCTAGTCTACGTAATAGATTGTTATCTCCTTGTTACTTCGTCTGTGAAGTATTCGCTAATCTGTGTAATAGATTGCTACCTTCGCTCCTAGTGCAACACTTAGCAAAATTCGGTCCTCGGGCCGAATTGGTACTTCGAATCTACTCTGTTGCAGGTTTACACGTTCGGAGCTAATTCGTCAGAGTTGTACGGAGCTGAGAGATTGGTTTTGGAGGTTGCCAGACTACCCTTCGGCGAGACTGCTGCTTCGACCGCACACCAACAGACTTTGTCATGACAGGCTTCGCCACGCTCATACTCCACTTAGGACGAAGTAACGCTCGTGTGTTGCGCCTGAGTCATTATCCTATATCTTACTGTATCGGAGATGTTGACGCAGAAATGCGCCCCCGCACTTGGGCCGGTTCGACGTCCAAAAGTATCGCAATGATACCGACGTCACGTTCCGACTACCCTGGATAGTGACAAGGGATTTGGAGTCGCCAGGCAATCAGATAAATAATTAATATTTTAATCCAATTGACTGAAAAGTATTAGTAACAATGTGAACAGTAAAAAAATGACCAAAATACATGGAATTGGCCAATTTGGAGGCCAATTCCATAGGGCACCTTCGGCCTCAAGCCCGGTCAGACCGGAGGTACAACCTCGGTCAGACCAGAGGTTGCGGAGGGGCTTTGGGTGCGTCCCGAAGATAGTTGTGAAGTAAACTCCGGCATGGTGCAGAGGGCTCTGGTCAGACCGACGAGGTAGGCTTCGGAGTGCATGGGCTCCGGCGCGTAAGGCTCCGGTGAAGGACTTTAGTGAAGGGCTTCAGCGCTGTGTGAAGTATACCGGTCGGACCGTCAGGGCACCTTCGGTCTGACCGACCATTGCCGACAACAGCCTGACGAAGGGCTTCGATCAGACCAGTATCTCAACGCCGGTCGAACCAAAGTAACAGATCTGATCTGCTAAACCTCGGTAACCTCAGCAAATAATCTCCAATTGCCTCCAAACTTCGCAGGGATGTTTAGGAAGGCAATTGATCTGCAAAAACAATAAAAGATCAAACACAATTTGGCTGGAGGGCCAAATTGACGAGTAGGGCGATAAAAACCGATAAAAAGGATAGCAATCCGTTACGTGGATTAGCGGGAGGTTCACAAGCGAACCAGCAAGGGTTATCATGATTACGGACGCGGCAGACAAAGGGCTTTCAAGCAAACCCACAAAGATGCGGAAAGTAAAGAAAATAAATGTGATTCAAAGCTAGGGCTTTGGATTTGTGTATTGGAGAGAGGTCTTGAATAGGCCTTCCCCCTAGTATTTATAGGGGGTGGGCTGATTATCCCTGGCTAGAGATA
Source organism: Zizania palustris (assembly GCA_019279435.1). Taxonomy (NCBI): domain Eukaryota; kingdom Viridiplantae; phylum Streptophyta; class Magnoliopsida; order Poales; family Poaceae; genus Zizania; species Zizania palustris. The sequence continues at coordinate 78,749,837 of JAAALK010000082.1, read as the reverse complement.
GAGTTAGATGCGTCCAAAACCCTGTTGAGATAAGTTTTGGGTGAAAACACCTCGAATCCTACTCAGATCCACAATCTGGACCCTAGCCGGTCTGACCGAGCCCATGGGTCTAGTTTGACCGAACCTGGCCGGTTAGACCAGCCTACAATAGCTGCTCAGACCGGCCTTTGCCAGGTCTGACATATTTTCGGTCAAAAATGCTATTTTTTTAGTATTCGCCTAGTTTGACCATTAATGCCATTTTTTGCTATAAACACATGCAATATCTGCCTTTTAACACTTCAAGTGTTCTGCCACACACTTGGGAAGTATTTTTTTAAATATCTACCATTCAAAGCCCTTCGAAATTGCTCTCCTTGTAAAGATTCTAGGACATATGCATTGCTTGGAGTGATTCCGGCTACCTTAAAAGGTCCTTCCCAACTAGGTGACAATTTACCGAATTTTGAACTCCTAGTGCCTAATGGCAAAATCGTCTTCCACACCAAATCATCGATTTGAAATGATTTTGCCTTGACCTTCTTGTTGTAGGCCCTAGCTACTCTTCTTTTATCTCTCTCTATTACCTCTAGAGCCTTCAACCTCTTATCGGTCACCTCTTCTAAATTATCCTTTAGAAGTGTCTCATATTCGTCGACCGATAAGGTATCTTGCTTAAGAAATCTAAGTGAGCAAAGATCCACCTCTACCGGTAGAACGACTTCTTGTCCATATACTAACTCATATGGACTGACTTTAGTGGCATTATGCTTTGCAACTCTACTAGCCCATAGAGCTTCGAAAAGTACCTCATGCCACCTTTTTGGAAACTCTTCAATATTTTCTTGATTAATTTAATCACATTTTGTTACTAGACTTGGCCTGAGCATAATATGGGGAAGAGTTTACCAATTTGACCCCATAGTATTCGGCAAAGTCCCTCACCTCTTTAGCAACAAATGAAGTACCTTGGTCCGTAGTGAGAGTTTGGGGAATGCCGAATTTGTGTATAATGTGTTTCAAGATGAAATCAACTACCTCGTTGTGAGTCATGTTCTTGAGCGGCACGACCTCGGTCCATTTGGTGAAGTAATCTATTGCCATCAACACGAACCGATGCCCTTTCGAAGATGGAGGATGAATTTGGCCGATGAAGTCTAAACTCCAACCTTGGAATGGCCATGGTTTGATAATAGGATTAAGCACCGACACGGGTGCTAGCTGAATATTTCCAAACTTTTGATAAGCTTCGCATCCTCTATAGTATCTAAAACAATCTTCAGTCATAGTCGACCAATAAAAACCTGGCCTTTTGGGCATCCAACTCATCTTTGGGGCTGACTGATGAGTACCACAAAGTCCTTCATTTACTTCTCCTGCAACAACTCTAGCTTGATCAGGGTATAAACACTTCACAAGTACTCCGTCGATTGTCCAACGATACAACATATCATCGAGCAAAACAAATTTGAAAGCCTATCGCCGAACCTTCCGATCAACCTTTTGGCCTGGATTTCTCAAATATCGGACGATTGGGATCCTCCAATCATTCTCACTGACCAAAGGAGCAATGGAAAAATTCCCACTAGAACTGGCCTCAAGATTTATCATTTGGACCTGCCCCCCAAGTGCTAAACCTTCCTAACAACAGTCAGTCGGACCGGCCATGTTGGCCCGGTTCAAACGACTATTGCCAGTTGTCTGTCACAATTCGGTCCGACCGCCCTGACATGGTCGGTCAGACCAGGTATGCAAGGGCGGTCGGACCATTCTCACCAAGCCGGTCAGACCAACGACAGTACCCTCGGGTGCTACATCATCTTCAAACATCGGCCTTTCCCGTGTGCAGAATTTACCTCTCCTAATTTGATAGCCTGATGCTTGTTGAGCCAAGTCATTCGGAAGTGAGTTGGCCTCTCTAGACATATGGGTAATCTCAAAATCATTAAAGGTAGAAATTAAGTCTAAACATTTATCCAAGTAGCTATTTAACAAACCGTTAAAACATTGGGCACGCTTGGCTACTTGTTGCACGACTAATAAAGAATCACCATATGCATGAACATATTTCACACCCATGGAGTTTAACAACTTAAGACCTAGCAATAGGGCTTCGTATTCGGCTTGATTATTAGTTGAATGAAATTCCAAATGGGCCGAGGTTTCAAAGCGCATACCACCTGGTGATAAGAGTACCACTCCAACACCTTGGCCATTTTTGCAAGCCGAACCATCGAAGTAAAGTTTCCATGGTAATACTTCAATTAAAGTGACTTTATCGCCCCAATTGACATCTACGTGGTGATCCACTATGAAATTAGCAACAACTTGGCCTTTCATAGCTTTCAACGGTTCATAAGCCAATCATATTTGATTAACGCATACTCCCACTTGCCAATTTTACCACTTAGAATCGGCTTTTGCAACATGTATTTTATGACATCCGTTTGACAAGTGACAATACAGATGCTAGGGAGAAGATAGTGACGTAATTTGGTACATGCATAATAGAGGGATAAACACAAATACTCCACAAACACGTACCTTGTCTCGGCGTCTAAAAGTCAACGACTCAAGAAGGTGATGATGTACTCTCTTCCTTCGATGTCTTGAGTCAACATGGCTCCAATCACACTCTCCTCCATGGCAATATAAAGCCGAAATGGAATCCTGGCCTTCGGCGCCCTTACCACTAGCAGCGTCGATAAGCACTCATTGATTTTCTCGAACGCGCGTTGCTGGCTTGCCCCCTAAGTGAACTCATCTTCATTTTTTAGCTGGAGTATTGGGACGAAAACATCAATTTTGCCAGACAAGTTAGATATAAAGCGTCGCAAATAATTAACCTTGCCTAGCAGTTTATGCACATCTTTCTTACATGTCAGCGCTACACATCCTGTAATTTTCTCAAGCCTCTTAGGATCAATTTCAATGCCTCTTTCATGAATCATGAATCCCAAGAACATACCCACTGATACAGCAAAAGCACACTTGAGCGGGTTCATTTTTAAGCCATACTGACGCATTCTTTCGAAAGCAACTCTCAAATCGGCGAGGTGGTTTTCCATAGCGTCTGATTTGACCACAACATCATCTATATAATCTTCTAACATAACTCCTAGCACGTCATGAAAGATTAAGTTCATGGCACGTTGGTATGTGGCGCCAGCATTCTTTAAACCAAACGTCATTACTACCTACTCAAACAAGTCGACAAAACCCGGGCAGCGAAAAGCTGTTCTAAAAACGTCTTATTCGACCATAAAGATTTGATTATAACCAGCGTTGCCGTCAAGAAAACTTAGTACCTTGTGTCCCAAGGCATCGTTGATCAACATGTCGGCTATCAGCATGGGATATTCGTCTTTCGGAGTAGCCTTGTTCAAATCCCTGAAGTAGACGCAGATGCGGATCTTGCCACTCTCTTTCTTCTCGACATGCACGATGTTAGTGACCCATTCCGTGTACCTGCATGGCCGAATAAAACCTGCCACTAATAGACGTTCAACCTCCTCTTTAACTCGGTCAAAGATGGCTGAATTGAAGCGGCGCGGCGACTGTTTATAAGGCCTAAACCTAGGTTTGATGGGCAGCCGATGCTCAACAAGCTCTCGGCTTAGCCCGGGCATCTTGCTGTAGTCCCATGCGAAGCAATCAACATACGATCGAAGCAATTTTATTACTTCGGCCTTTACATCATTATTCAGATTCTGATTTACAAACGTCGGCCTCGGAACACTACCATCTCCTATGTCTACTTGTTCCAAAGAGTCGGCCGACGAGAAACCTTGACCTAATTTTTCTACCTTGCTAAAATCTTCAATGGCTCCGGCAATACCGTCTTGAGAAGAACGATATTGCTCCACGTGAGATTTTAGCCAATCAAGATTAGCGCTAGACATTCTCCTATCTTAGACACAACCGAGCCACACCGGTCGGCTTCACGGAAATAGGAACGAACCTCCCCTCTGATACACTGACAAAGTCATAATCCAAGAGGTCCCGTCCTAACAAGCACTCTATCTCATCATGGGCGGTGTCGCCGGACGCATCGGCCAAACTAACATGGGCCGATGTATCGGCGTACACTATCTCGACCTCATCGCCATCCCATTATATTAGGCGCTAATGCAAGGTAGATGACACACACTGATTTGTGTGGATCCAATCATGCCCAAGCAACACATTATAATTGCCTTGTACGTCCACAACGAAGAAAGCGGTGGGTAGCGCCTTGTTCCTCACCGTCAATTCCAACGACAACACCCGTTTAGCTTCCGTCGTGTCACCGTTGAAGTTGTTGAGGGTGATGTTGGTCTTCTTCAGGTCATCGTCATCCTTGCTGAGCTTCCTTAGAAGGGAGTACGGCATTAGGTTCACGGTGGCGCCGCCATCGAAAATCATCCTCGAGATAGGATTCTCGTCGATGTGCCCCCTTATGTAGAGGGGTCTCAGGTGATGGTTCGTGTCTCCGAGCTTCTCGAATACCGCCTCCCGTGGGCCAAGGTTTAGCTGAGTGACCCCGGCCTCCTCCTGTAGTGGAGCAAACTCGAAAGGCAACATGACGATGCCGATATCCATCGCTTGAGGAGCAGGCCCCTCGGAGACGGGAGTGTAGTCATCGTCGAGCAAACCGTCTTCATCGGAGCTAACAACGGGGGCCGAGTCATCGACCATGGCCGGCCTGGGTCTCCAGACTTTCTTCACCGTGGTCCGAGGATGGGTTTCCTCGAAAAACGCGTCTCGTGCATCCTCGGCCTTCTCCTCTCGTATCTCTTGCGCCCTCAAGCGCTGCAACCTGCTCTTTTGTTATTTGGACATCCCCAAGGGTGCCCACGCTAGCTGAGGACGGGTGCCGGGTGCCACGGTCTTACTTCTAGCACTTTTGGCCAAAGGGGATTTGTTTGTATCGGTCTCAGATGTCTTGCGTTTGCCACGAGATGTCTCCTGCTCCTGGTCAGTTGGACCGGCCATAGCGGCCCGGTCAAACCGGTTTGTGCCAAAAACCGTCGTAAGGCCGGTCAGACCGGCCACAGTAGGCCGGTCTGACCGAGCTTCGGCCGAGTCTTCGCGTAGTCCCATCGGGGCATCCTTCAGGATTGGGACCTCCTGAGATCCAACCTTGATGACTATAACCTCCGAGGTGTCTCCACGTTCACCCCTTCCGGTGACATCTCGCGAAGCCCGGTTCTGACGCACTATGGACAGGCGGTGAACAATATTGTCATCCTGCGCCGGCCCCCGAACCTACCACTCGGAGACACTATAAGGAGTGTAAGTGTTAGTAGCCGTACATTGCACGAAGTTCTCCAGTGGCAGAGGCCAAGCCGGAGCCATCGTCCAGCAGTAGGGCAGTGGCATTGGAGGCTCTAGCGGCTTTGCCCACTGAGTGCCAAACCTGTTGGCTGGTTGGGAGCCCTTCCATGTCGATGGTACCTCAGACCAGACCAGCGAAGGGTCCTACCAAGCCGGAGGTAAATTAGCCCATGGCGGAGGTGGGACCAGCCACTAGAGGCCGAGTCCATCTGGAGGGTGCAGCCCGCTCGGAGGAGGTGGGTTCGGCCACTGAGGCCCGGATTGACGCTGAGGTTGGAAACCCTTCGGAGGAGGCGGGTTCGGCCACTAAGGATCGAAGCTTCCCGGAAACAGGGGCCATGCCGGGGAAGGGTTCGGCCAATGAGGTCCAAACCCTACCGGGGGTTGGGACCAACCCGGGGAGGGGGGGTTCGGCAACTGGGGTCTGAACCCTGCCAGAGGCTGTACCCACTCTGAAGGGGTGTTCAGACATTGAGGTCTGAACCCTGTCGGAGGCTGTACCCACTCCAAAGGGGTGTTCGGACCTCAAGGTCCGAACTCAGCACTCACGAGACTCATCCACCTAGAGGGCTTCGACCGTCCCGGACCCCGTGGGTGAACACCTCTTCTTTCAGACCTTCGTTGGTGCTTGTCCAAAAGCATCTTGTAAGTCACCTTCGGCCTTCTGCGATGTTTGGCCAAAGATGATGATTTAATATTTTCTTTCCACACCCCTACCTCCGAGTGTCTCCTATGACGATTCCTTTCCACTTAGCCGACTCGGCCTGCTCTGGCCGAATCAACACGTTCTTCCCTTCTAGTTCAACGTTGTTCATGGGAAAAGGGTCTCTGTCTAATTTCATATTTGGACTTGCTTCTATTTTCAATTGTCCTTCCTCTATGGCTGATTGTACCTGCCGACGAAAAACGTTGCAATCGTTAGTGTAGTGAGAATGCGAATCGTGCCACTTGCAGTAGGGGCGCTTTTTTAATTCGTCGGCGGATGGCATGACTTGCCCTTTCGGCAACCATAGAAGTTATTTTTTTAATAGGAAGTCAAATATCTTATCACATTTAGTTACGTCAAATGAATATCTGATTTCATTAGGCTAAGTCTTAGAGGGAGACGACCGCAATTCAGAGCAGGTGACAGGCTTAGACTTCGTGCTCCAAGTCCATTCGGCCGTGTACGTATCATCTGTATCCTCTTCCTCTTCGGATTCTCCCTCGTCGGAGTGCTCCACAGTGTGGATCTCAGCCCTTGGTTTATTAAAAGTTTTAACGAATTTTCTATCTTTGGCCCAACCTTCCTTGACTAGAGCCTGTTGCAATACTTGGCTTACATCCAAGAGGTTTTGATTATACATATGCTCCTTAATTTCTGCCCGTAAGCCATTGAATGCTAGATCTGCTAGGTCTCTTTCCGATATGTTTAGGCTGAAACATTTATTCCTAGTGTCTCTAAAGCGTTTAACATACTCAGAAACACTTTCGCTAGATTTTTGCTTAATCGCCTAAGCTCGGTCTCGCCTGTGTAGAAATAATCATGAAACTTCTGCTCTAGTTGAGCCCATGTTTGCACGGAGTTCGGTGGAAGTGCCGAAAACCAAGGGAATGCGGTGCCGGACAACGATAGGGAAAATAACCTGAGTTTTAATGCATCTGATCCACTAGCTTCGCCACATTGTGCTAGAAATTGGCTAATGTGTTCTAATGTGGATTTACTACCCTCACCATCAAATTTCGTGAAATCTGGGACTCTATAACCGCGAGGGTATGGAATGGTGTCAAAGTGGTTAGGATATGGTTTTCAATAAACCCTAGTTCTAACCCGAGGTGCAAAGCTGGTGCATTCCCTAAATAGCACGCGAATACGCTCCTCGATATCGTCGTGATCTAATGCTTGCGCACATATTTCATGTGGTGGCGGGACGCGTGGCAGAATTTCGACATGCTCTGGTCTACGCTATGGTGTGGGAGTGTGCAATGCGAGCGGTGGCAGAGCAGGTATGGGCGTAGGCGGCGGTGGTACTTGATAAGTTGGGTTTTCCTGGCCATAAGCGTAGTTATGTGTTTCAGCTTTGGATGAAATAGCTGGAAATGTGATGGTTTTTCCAGTATTGCCGTCGGTTCTGCTATAAATATGTTGTGCTGGCAGAGTACTAGTGATTGGTGCTAGTGAATCGGCCTCAGTAAAACTGAATCTTCTAAACACTGACGCCACTTGCGAGACAACTGTAGATTCTAGTTTATTGGCTAGCGAGGCGCTAACTGCCTGATCAATAGACGCAGCTATCCTACGGTCAAGTTGTGAGGAAGATAACGGGGGTGATGACGTGCGTACCTGGGTCAAGTTGAGGTTGTCGCGCATGACGAAGCCCAAGCGCATTTTTATGCAATCTCTGAGCATTAGTTCTTCAAGTTCCTTCTTTTTTGCTCCGATTTTTGCTCGGTATTCCTCAAATATGTCCACCATGGTGGGTGTCATAATGTTGAAGTCGTCGATGTCTGTGCTCCCCACAATGTTCATCGGCAATGTAGTGGAAGTAGATGTAGTAGATGTACCTACCGCCGATGTAGAGGTAGTAGTCATGGTTGGCGTTGTCCCCAGCGGAGTCGCCATAAAGTGTGTTGACGCAGAAATGCGCCCCCGCACTTGGGCCGGTTCGACGTCCAAAAGTATCGCAACGATACCGATGTCGTATTCTGACTACCCTAGATAGTGACAAGGGATTTGGAGTCGCCAGGCAATCAGATAAATATTTAATATTTTAATCCAATGTGGTTCGGACTACATCGACCACCATTCACCAAAATGGTCATAACTTCCTCATACGAAGTCCGTTTGGCGCGTTCTTGGACTTTTTGGAAAGCTGAGGAGACGACGGATCGTTTGCCGTTGGTTTCACCTCATTTGGAGTCTCGAGTCGTCCTGTGTATTTAAAACAGTACTGCATGACAGAACTGGGCCGTGTTGGCCATAATTTGAGTCTGTACGTCTTCTAGCCCACAGCCCAAGTCTGTTCACTTTCCACAGACCGCCGCCCTATATATTCTCACGCCAGCCACCTTCTAGGGTTAGGTTTTGCTTTGTTGCATCTACACTGTTGTGTTTAGATCCCGCCTCTTGCACCGGACCGATTGGCTGCTGCATTGGCGTTTGTGAAACCTCACCCTATCTTCGTTTGTCTGTGATTTGGCATTCGATTTGTATCCTTCCTGTTCTTGCTTGTGTTCTTGGGTTCGCTTGCAGGAATTAGCCTTCGTGGCGAGGTCAATCGTGTTCTGCGTGGTTGATAACCAACAGAGACAGTGGTGTAACGATTGCAAGGTTTTGATCCGCCGGACAGGAGCCTTGGATCGCCAACGTCGAGATTCTCCACCAACCCAAGTTTATCCCTTACCTAGCGGAAGATCGGGACCAATCCCCCATCAGCTGGTATCAGAGCTCAGTTTTCCCGTTAGGTAATTTCGATCTACTTTTGTTTTTACCCAGAGTCCAGAAAACCGCACCAAAAAAATTCCCCACCGAGAACCCCTTTGTGCCTTGCGATTTTAATTTCAGTTTTAACTTTGTTGAGTTCGTGTTCTTGGTCGAGTCTTGTTGCTGGTTTAGTCATCCCTCTGTGTCGTTTGAGTAGTAGTTGTTCTTGTGTCTCAGAAAGAAAATTCCCCACCGAAAACCCCCCCCTTCCGCAACCCTACTTTGTTTTCCACATTGACTCTTTGTGACCCCCCTTCAGTAAAACAGGCATAACTTTTCGCTCGTTTGGCAGAAAAATCTGAAATTTTTTGAGCGTGTTCCTGACCCAATTTGGGTGGTACCCTAACCCACAAAGGTCGGTTAGCCCTCACCAAAATCGCCAAAAAAAATCGGGAAGATAAAGAAAAAAATTGGACAAAGTTTTTGCTCGCCGGACAGCGAACTTGTTTGAATTTTGCAAGCCACATCCCACCTCAGTTGTAGGTGCCAATTTTTGTGGTTGTATCTCTGGTCATCCTTGTTTCAAAAAAAATAGAGTGAAAAAAAAAGAAAAAAAAATAAAAAAAAAGAGAAACAGTCCTGTTAGTTGCTTGTCCGAACTCTTGTCCGAACTCCTGCCCGAACTCTTGTCCAATCTGAAGCAGTCCTTGGCTGTTTGTTGCTTGTCCGATCTCTTGTCTGAACCTTTGTCCGAACTCTTGTCCGATCCGAACAGCAGCAGAAAAAAAAAATTGCACATACCCTTGTCCGATCACTTGTCCGATCTCTTGTCCGATCCCTTGTCCGATCTATAGAGAGCTGATTTGACCTGTTTTGCTTCCTTTTTGATTTTTGGGCACATAGTTTCCCCTCTATTACTTGAACTTTCACTTTGGGAGCACTACGGTCAGCAACTTTGACGAGTACTTGGGAATACTTATTGAACTTGGTTTAACTGTTATTATTATCGCTAATCCTTGCTACTCACTTTGCCTTCCAAGCTACACCTTTCTCTTGGTCAGGACAAGATCATTTCTTGCAATTGTACACCACCCTCCACTTGGTTCATCACCTGTAGGCCGGTGACCTCCCTGCGGCGTGGTAAGAACACTTGCAAGCGTGGGTAAGGTGCTTGACGGATTGCTTCCACCCCACACCCACCACCACACCTAGCTGTTTTTCCATCAGGATTATTCTTTGTTGTTTTGTCTTTCACTAACATGGCAGATAACAGTGGTACCCCTCCATCTGATTTTAATGAATGTGTCTCACGACGTGCTCTACTAGAGTCTCAGCGGCAGACCCAACATTCCATCGAACGTCTCGCACGTACTGTGGCTGACCTAGTAGACCGGATGACTGCCTTGGAAACACGTTTGCCTGCTGCACGAGCCAACAATGACCATGTTGAAGAGGAAGACGACCATATTGAAGAGGAAGACGACCTATCCTATGCTGGGAACAATGGCATTGGACCTGATGAGGCTGCACATCATCGCTTTCAGTTCAACCGTCAAGGTATGGGCGGCCACCGCAACCGCCCTCCACGAGGTAACAATGACAACCACAGGAACAATGATCCCTACTCTAAGGTAAAATTTTCAGTACCTCCTTTTGCTGGCACCTATGATCCAGATGCATATTTAGATTGGGAGATGTCAGTCGAACAAAAATTTAATGCTCACATGGTTCCTGCTATCCACCGCGTGCGTTTAGCTACTAGTGACTTCACTGGATATGCTCTTCTTTGGTGGACTGAAATAGTTCAGGTTGGAAATGAACCACAAACATGGGATATGTTAAAACGGCAAATGCGTGGTAGATGGGTCCCTCCTTCATATAAACGTGATTTGAGAAAAAAATTGCAGCGCCTAAACCAAGGAAATAAATCGGTAGAGGAGTATTATCAGGAGTTGCAAATAGGTTGCATGCGTGCTGAAATTGAGGAGGACAATGAGGATAAAATGGCCCGTTTTTATGGTGGTTTACGACGTGAAATTCAGGATATCATTGATTATAAAGAATACAATACTATCACTCGTCTTTTCCACCTTGCTATGCTTGCAGAAAAAGAATTGCAGGGTCGCCAACAACCACAACGCAGCATGAGGACCAACATTGGTGGTGCTACTTCACGCTCAAGTGGGCAGCAGCAACGACCACTCGTACCCCCTTCTCGACCGGCGGCTACATCAGCACCTTCTACATCTACAGCCCAGGTTGAGAGTTCCAAGACTGCAGCATCCAAGGCGCCAGCCAAGCCCACCTCCTCGGCAGCCTCTACTGCACGTTCTGCAGCGATCCAGTGTCACAGATGCAAAGGACTTGGCCATGTGATGAAAGACTGCCCTAGTCAGCGGGCTTATATTGCTACGGAAGACGGTGACTATGTAAGTGCTAGTGATGTTGAAGATGAATATGCACTTGCTGCTAACATTGCAGGAGATGATGATACATCCGATGATGACGCTGTTTTTACATCGGATACCTATGCCGACCATGAAGCACTTATTGTACAACGTGTTTTAAGCACTCACATGGAGCAGGACGACCGGGCACAACGGAACAATCTGTTTCAGACCTTCTTCCTCGTCAATGACCGCCGTGTACGTGTCATCATCGACAGTGATAGTTGCAACAATTTGGTGAGCCTCGACATGGTAACGAAGCTTCAACTTCCCACACGTGCGCATCCACACCCTTACCATGTGCAGTGGTTCAACAATAGCGGTAAGGTCAAGGTAACACAAACTGCTCACATCAAATTTGCCATTGGTACATACTTAGGAGTTGCTGATTTTGATGTAGTACCAATGCAAGCATGTTCTCTGTTACTTGGTAGACCTTGGGAGTATGATACTGATGCTACACACCATGGTAGGAGCAATAAGTATACGTTTATGAACAAAGGAAAGAAAGTTACATTGCTTCCTATGACTCCTGCTGAAATTGTAAAATTTGAACAAGAAAAACATGCTAGGGATGCACAAAAGGGCAAACAACCTTCTGAAAATCAGCAAGTAGCTAAGACACTTTTGAGGCAACAGAAAGATAAAATTGCTTCTCCTTATTCATCACAAGTTATTAATCTGAAAGGACATGTCATGCTTGCAACTAAAATTGACCTTGCTGAAATTTGTGATGATACTCCCTTGCTATACGGCTTGATTTGCACAAACGTGTTGTTTTCACTTGCGAACATTCCTAGCACTGTTCCTGTTGCAGTCACTGACCTTTTGCAGGAGTTTAATGATGTTTTTCCTGCTGAGATACCACCCGGGCTGCCACCGATACGCGGCATCGAGCACCAAATTGATTTGGTCCCAGGAGCGTCTCTTCCTAATCGTGCAGCGTACCGTACCAATCCGGAGGAGACAAAAGAAATTGAGCGCCAAGTACAGGACCTTCTTGATCGTGGGTACGTCCGTGAAAGCCTTAGTCCTTGTGCAGTACCCGTTCTTTTGGTACCTAAGAAAGATGGTAGTTGGCGCATGTGTGTTGATTGTCGTGCTATTAATAATATCACCATTCGATATCGACACCGTATTCCTAGATTGGATGACATGCTTGATGAGCTTAGTGGTGCCATTATCTTTTCTAAGATCGATCTCCGTAGTGGCTACCACCAAATTCGCATGAAACTAGGTGATGAATGGAAAACTGCTTTTAAAACAAAGTTTGGATTATATGAGTGGCTTGTCATGCCTTTTGGACTTACTAATGCACCTAGTACCTTCATGCGCTTGATGAATGAAGTCCTACGGCACTTTATAGGACGCTTTGTGGTTGTATACTTTGATGATATCTTGGTTTATAGCAAGTCTCTCACTGAACATGTTGAACACCTACGTGCTGTTTTTTTTGCCCTCCGTGAAGCTAGAATGTTTGGTAACCTTGAGAAGTGCACGTTTTGCACGGATCGAGTTGTGTTTCTTGGCTATGTTGTCACTTCACAGGGTATTGAGGTCGACGCGGCAAAGGTAGAAGCCATCAACAGCTGGCCGCAACCCCAAACTATCACACAGGTACGTAGTTTTCTTGGTCTTGCAGGTTTCTACCGGCGTTTTGTGAAAGATTTCAGCACCATAGCCGGTCCTTTGCATGAGTTGACCAAGAAGGGAATTACTTTTGCGTGGGAGCCAGCACATGAAGAAGCTTTTGCCACACTCAAAGATCGCCTTACACATGCACCTCTACTTTAGTTACCCGACTTCGGTAAGCCTTTTGAGTTAGAATGTGATGCTAGTGGTTTTGGATTAGGAGGTGTGCTGCTGCAAGGAGGTAAACCCGTGGCCTATTTTAGTGAGAAATTACATGGCCCACAGTTGAACTATTCTACCTATGATAAGGAATTATATGCCTTAGTGCGAGTGCTTGAAACTTGGCAACATTACCTTTTGCCTAAGGAGTTTATTATTCATTCGGATCATGAAGCATTGAAGCATATACGTAGTCAAGCAAATCTGAATAAACGACATGCTAAATGGGTAGAATTTATTGAAACTTTTCCATACATCATTAAGCATAAGAAAGGGAAAGATAATGTGATTGCGGATGCTTTGTCTAGACGTTATACATTGCTTTCTCAACTTGATTATAAGATCTTTGGTTTAGAAACATTGAAGGACATGTATGCTACTGATTTGGGCTTCAAAGATGCTTTTGCAAATTGTACAGATGTCCGTGCTTGGAACAAATATGTGCTGAATAATGGATATCTTTTTCGTGCTAACAAGTTATGTGTGCCGGCTAGCTCTCTTCGCTTGTTGTTATTGCAGGAAGCACATGGTGGTGGTTTGATGGGTCATTTTGGATCAAAGAAAACTGAAGATGTGCTGTCCACCCACTTCTATTGGCCTAAGATGAGACGAGATGTTGAGCGCTATGTGGCACGATGCACTACTTGCAATAAAGCTAAGTCCCGACTAAACCCACATGGTCTTTATATGCCTTTGCCCGTTCCTAGTGTACCTTGGGAGGATATTTCTATGGATTTTGTGTTAGGATTACCTAGAACTAGGAGGGGGAGAGATAGTATTTTTGTGGTGGTAGATCGTTTCTCTAAAATGGCGCATTTTATACCTTGTCACAAGAGCGACGATGCTACAAATGTTGCTGATTTGTTTTTCAGAGAGGTCGTACGCTTGCATGGAGTTCCCAATACCATCGTTTCAGATCGTGATGCCAAATTCTTAAGTCATTTTTGGAGGACGTTGTGGCATAAGTTGGGGACGAAGCTGCTGTTTTCTACTACTTGCCACCCCCAAACGGATGGACAAACGGAGGTCGTCAACCGCACATTGTCCACCATGTTGAGGGCTGTTTTGAAGACCAACTTGAAGCTTTGGGAAGAGTGTCTACCTCATATTGAGTTTGCATATAATAGGTCAGTACACTCCACTACTAAGGTAAGTCCGTTTCAAGTGGTCTATGGTTTTAATCCGCGTGCTCCTATTGATTTGCTACCATTACCACCATCTGAAAACTTGAATTTTGATGCTACTACACGTGCTGAATTATTACTTAAGATGCATGAAACTACTAAAGCAAACATAGAGAAAATGAATGAGAAATATCGTGCTTATGGTAGTAAGGGTAGAAAAGAGATAACATTTGAACCGGGTGATCTTGTTTGGTTGCACTTGCGCAAGGATCGTTTTCCTGATTTACGAAAGTCTAAATTGATGCCCCGTGCTGATGGTCCTTTCCGTGTGCTTGAGAAGATAAATGACAATGCATATAAGCTTGAGTTGCCTGCAGCTTTTGGGGTTAGTCCCACATTTAACATTTCAGATTTAAAGCCCTATTTGGGAGATGATGATGAGCTTGAGTCGAGGACGACTCCAATTCAAGAGGGGGAGGATGATGAGGACATCACTTCACATGATACACACATGGAGCCTCCACCTACAATTCAACTACAAGGACCAATCACACGCGCTCGTGCCCGTCGCCTGAACCATGAGGTTAATTCGTTCCTTAGCAACTTTGATTATATTGTTTGGATGGGATGCTACTGAATACTAGTGATATTTTGTTGCTTAGGAACATGGGAAATGGAATAGAAGAGTTGGAGTTGAAGACGGAGCCGCACGGATGATTTGAAGTCAAGAATTCGCTGGTTCGGACTACATCGACCACCATTCACCAAAATGGTCATAACTTCCTCATACGAAGTCCGTTTGGCGCGTTCTTGGACTTTTTGGAAAGCTGAGGAGACGACGGATCGTTTGCCGTTGGTTTCACCTCATTTGGAGTCTCGAGTCGTCCTGTGTATTTAAAACAGTACTGCGTGACAGAACTGGGCCGTGTTGGCCATAATTTGAGTCTGTACGTCTTCTAGCCCACAGCCCAAGTCTGTTCACTTTCCACAGAACGCCGCCCTATATATTCTCACGCCAGCCACCTTCTAGGGTTAGGTTTTGCTTTGTTGCATCTACACTGTTGTGTTTAGATCCCGCCTCTTGCACCGGACCGATTGGCTGCTGCATTGGTGTTTGTGAAACCTCACCCTCTCTTCGTTTGTCTGTGATTTGGCATTCGATTTGTATCCTTCCTGTTCTTGCTTGTGTTCTTGGGTTCGCTTGCAGGAATTAGCCTTCGTGGCGAGGTCAGTCACGTTCTGCGTGGTTGATAACCAACAGAGACAGTGGTGTAACGATTGCAAGGTTTTGATCCGCCGGACCGGAGCCTTGGATCGCCAACGTCGAGATTCTCCACCAACCCAAGTTTATCCCTTACCTAGCGGAAGATCGGGACCAATCCCCCATCATATTTCATGTGGTGGCGGGACGCGTGGCAGAATTTCGACATGCTCTGGTCTACGCTATGGTGTGGGAGTGTGCAATGCGAGCGGTGGCAGAGCAGGTATGGGCGTAGGCGGCGGTGGTACTTGATAAGTTGGGTTTTCCTGGCCATAAGCGTAGTTATGTGTTTCAGCTTTGGATGAAATAGTTGGAAATGTGATGGTTTTTCCAGTATTGCCGTCGGTTCTGCTATAAATATGTTGTGCTGGCGGAGTACTAGTGATTGGTGCTAGTGAATCGGCCTCAGTAAAACTGAATCTTCTAAACACTGACGCCACTTGCGAGACAACTGTAGATTCTAGTTTATTGGCTAGCGAGGCGCTAACTGCCTGATCAATAGACGCAGCTATCCTACGGTCAAGTTGTGAGGAAGATAACGGGGGTGATGACGTGCGTACCTGGGTCAAGTTGAGGTTGTCGCGCATGACGAAGCCCGAGCGCATTTTTATGCAATCTCTGAGCATTAGTTCTTCAAGTTCCTTCTTTTTTGCTCCGATTTTTGCTCGGTATTCCTCAAATATGTCCACCATGGTGGGTGTCATAATGTTGAAGTCGTCGATGTCTGTGCTCCCCACAATGTTCATCGGCAATGTAGTGGAAGTAGATGTAGTAGATGTACCTACCGCCGATGTAGAGGTAGTAGTCATGGTTGGCGTTGTCCCCAGCGGAGTCGCCATAAAGTGTGTTGACGCAGAAATGCGCCCCCGCACTTCGGCCGGTTCGACGTCCAAAAGTATCGCAACGATACCGATGTCGTATTCTGACTACCCTAGATAGTGACAAGGGATTTGGAGTCGCTAGGCAATCAGATAAATATTTAATATTTTAATCCAATGTGGTTCGGACTACATCGACCACCATTCACCAAAATGGTCATAACTTCCTCATACGAAGTCCGTTTGGCGCGTTCTTGGACTTTTTGGAAAGCTGAGGAGACGACGGATCGTTTGCTGTTGGTTTCACCTCATTTGGAGTCTCGAGTCGTCCTGTGTATTTAAAACAGTACTGCGTGACAGAACTGGGCCGTGTTGGCCATAATTTGAGTCTGTACGTCTTCTAGCCCACAGCCCAAGTCTGTTCACTTTCCACAGACCGCCGCCCTATATATTCTCACGCCAGCCACCTTCTAGGGTTAGGTTTTGCTTTGTTGCATCTACACTGTTGCATGGGCTCCAGCGCATATGGCTCCGGTGAAGGACTTCGGTGAAGGGCTTCGGCACTGTGCAAAGTATCCCGATCAGACTGGTAGGGCACCTTCGGTCTGACCGGCCTTGCCGACAACAACCTGACAAAGGGCTTCAGTTATACTGGTATCTCAATGCCGGTCAGATCGAAGTAATAGATCCGATCTGCTAAACCTCGGTAACCTCAGCAAATAATCTACAATCGCCTCCAAACTTCGTAGGGATGTTTAGAAAGGCAATTGATCAGCAAAAACAATAAAAGATCAAAGAAAATTTGGATGGAGGGCTTAATTGACGAGTAGGGCGATAAAAACCGATAAAAAAGATAGCAATCTGTTACGTGGATTAGCAGGAGGTTCACAAGCGAACCAGCAAGGGTTACCATTATTACGGACGTGGTAGACGGAGGGCTTTCAAGCAAACCCACGAAGATGTGGAAAGTAAAGAAAATAAATGTGATTCAAAGCTAGGGCTTTGGATTTGTGTATTGGAGAGAGTTCTTGAATTGGCCTTGCCCCTAGTATTTATAGGGGGTGGGCTGGTTATCCTTGGCTAGAGATAGAGTTAGATGCGTCCAAAACCCTGTTGAGATAAGTTTTGGGTGAAAACACCTCGAATCCTACTCGGAGCCATAATTTGGACCCTGTCCGGTCTGACTGGACCTGGCCGGTTAGACCGGCCTACCATAGCTGGTCAAACCGGCCTTTTGCCAGGTCTGACATATTTTCGGTCAAAAATACTATTTTTCGGTATTTGCCTAGTTTGATCATTAATGCCCTTTTTTGCTATGAATAGGAGACTTCGTGCTGAACCCCACTGTTCGGAGGTGATTGTCGCGTCCAGATCTGTTCGGAGTTCATCTTCGGCCAGATCGGTCCGAACGCCGAAGGTACCCTTCGGCGGGACACTTCGCATCAAACGCCGAAGGTACACTTCGGCGACCCCCTTCGAAGCATACTTCGAATCTGTTAGGCTTCGCTCGGTTTGCTGATTTATTCTGTTTAATATATTTCTTTCGACTAATTAGATTATTTTGTGTTATCTGATTGCCTGGCGACTCCACCCCCCTTACCACGGCTAAGGGTAGTCTGAACGCGATATCAGTGTAGTGCTACGCTTAGGCTAGTCCCTAAGTATCCGCACACTTTTGGATCGTCGAACTGACCCAAGTGCGGGGGCGTGTTTTCGTGTCAATAGTGCCCTTGGATCATTTTGAACAATATCGTTATCACACCAATAGTTTCACATAAAAAGTCATCAACTCATTAATAAAATGTAAACAACATTTGTTCAAGCAAAAATATAAAAATTATCCTCACACATTAGCATAGACTCTACCAGCATGTTCCACATACACATGACTCACTCATGCAAGTATCTAATACTCATGGAGATCAGGTGAGCCTCATGCTTGTGATGTGGAAGAGGCTTCGTTAACGGATCCGCCATATTCAAATCTGTGTGCACCTTGCAAATCTTCACATCACCTCTCTCAATGATCTCGCGGATCAGGTGATATCACCGAAGTATATGTTTGGACTTCTAGTGTGATCTATGCTCCTTGGCTTGCGCAGTGGCACCATTATTATCATAACAGAGGTCCACTGGATTGGATGCACTAGGAACAACACCCAGCTCAGAAACAAACTTTTTGATCAAAATGGCCTCCTTCCCAGCTTCTGAAGCGGCGATATACTCATCTTCTGTTGTAGAATCGACCACCGTTTCTTGCTTGGAACTCTTCCAACTCACTGCGCCTCCATTGATGCTGAACACAAAACCAGATTGCGATCGAGAACATCTTTATTGGTCTGAAAGCTAGCATCCGTGTAACCACTTACAACGAGCTCCTCTTCACCACCGTACACTAGGAACATTTCCTCAGTCCTTCTCAAGTACTTGAGGATAATCTTTACTATAGCCCAATGACTTTCACCCAGGTTAGATTGGTACCTTCTCGTAACACTTAGAACATATGACACATCTGGGCGTGTACATAACATGGCATACATAATGGATCCAATTGTGGAGGCATACGGGATCACACTCATCTTCTCCAGCTCATCAACTGTCGCAGCACACTGAGTCTTACTAAGAGAAATACCATGTGACATTGGTAGAAAATCCTTCTTAGAATTCTGCATTTTGAACCATTTCAAAACATTGTCAATGTACATACTCTGGCATAGTCCAATTTGCTGCTTTGATCTATCTATATAGATCTTTATGCCCAAAATGTATGCTTCCTCTCCAAGATCTTTCATCGAAAAACTATTTTCAGTGAAGTTTTGACAACATTCAACAAAGGAATATCATTTCCGATCAATAATATGTCATCTACATATAAGACCAGAAGCACAAGTGAGCTCCCACTAGCCTTATTGTAAACACAAGGCTCTTCTTCGTTCTTGATGAATACAAACCCTTTGACTATGTCATCAAAACAAAGATTCCAACTCCGAGAAGCTTGCTTTAGTCCATAAATGGACTTCTGCAATTTACAAACATTCCCAGCACTTTCCCGATCATCAAGACCTTTTGCCTGTGTCATGTACACATCCTCACTTAGGTTCCCATTCAGGAAAGCCGTCTTGACATCCATTTGCCATATCTCATAATCATAAAATTTGGCAATAGCTAGGATGATCCGAATAGACTTAAGAATGGTGACGACACCTTAAATCTGTCCGAAACTTTTTGCCACCAATCGTGCCTTATAGATGTGAACATTTCCATCAACGTCTATCTTTTTCTTGAAGATCCATTTACACCAGTGGATATTGAACCTCTTCTCGATGCACCGTCCTCCCACTAACTCCTTTTGAGAGAAACTCTTTCTCATGGAGCACACCATTCCGAGCGACAAACACTTTGCCCTCTTCTCTATTATAGAAATAATATCCCTTGGTTTCCCTAGGATACCCCACAAAGAAGCACTTGTCAGAGTTAGGACTAAGTTTGTAAGACGACATACGTTTGACATACGCCTCACATCACCAAATATTTGGAAAAGACAAACTAGCACAGCTCCTAGACCACATCTCATATGGCGTCTTCTCTATTGACTTAGATGGAACTCTATTTATCGTGAAAGATGAGGTTTCAAGAGCGTGATGCCAGAAGGATAATGGAAGATCAATGTGACTCATCATGGACCACACCATATCCAATAAAGTGTAGTTTCTCCACTCGGACACCCCATTCCATTGGGGTGTGCCGGGTGGAGTCAGCTGTGGAACAATTCCACACTACTTTAGATGATCACTAAACTCATGGATAAAATATTCACCTCCACGATCAGATCGTAGAAATTTAATTTTCTTCCCGTATGATTTTGTACTTCATTATGGAACTCCTTGAACTTTTCAAAGGATTCTCACTTATGCCTCATCAAGTAGACATAGCCATATGTACTAAAGTCGTCGGTAAAAGTGATAAAGTACTGAAAACTATTCCTAGCCATGTGACTCATTGGACAACATATATCAGTATGTACAATGGCCAATAGCTCACTCGCCCTCTCACTCTGCCAGTGAAAGGCGTCTTTGTCATTTTGCCAAGTAAGAAAGAGTCGCATGTGTCATATAATTCAAAATCAAATGACTCCAAATGTCCATTACTATGGAGCTTCTGCACGTGCTTCTCATTTATATGAATCAAACGACAATGCCAGATGTAGGTAGGATTCAGATCATTGAGTCGTTGTTTCTTAGTACTAATGTTATAAACGTGTGCGTCTTCAAGACTCACAATATATAATCCATTCACTAATGGACAAACACCATAGAGCATGCCATTCGAAAATATTGAACAACTCTTATTTTTTATTACGAATTCAAAACCATCTTTCTCTAAACATGAAGAAGAGATAATGTTTCTGCCTAAGGCGGGAATGAAATAACAATTATTCAAATCCAAAACTAGTCCTAATAGTAGCGATAGTGATTAAACGCCGATGGCCAACACTGCAACCTTTGCACCATTATCGACGTGGACATCCAGCTCACCACTTGCACACTTTCTTACTCTACTCAGGCCCTGCAATGATTTTTAAGTATGAATCATAGATCCGGTATCAAATACCCATGAATCATTTGGATGAGTAGAAAGATTAATTTCAATAACATTAATACCTGAAGTGGAAGTCACACTTCCCATGCAACTCATCCAGTGTCTTCTCCAATCCAACCATGTTGTAATTCATGATGATCAGCTCAAAACTCAGTGGGAGCCACTAGAGAATGACGTCAATGGCTAGGTACGGATCTAGTGGGGTGTCTAGTCTCTCTAGAGTCGCAATGTAACCAATCATCCTGATCACATGAGGACTCAGTAGGCGCCTTTCAGCCATCCTACTCCCAAACAAGGACTTATACACATTGTATCTCTTTGCCCTTGTCTGGTTATGAAACATGCCCTTAAGACCTACGATCATATCGTAAGCATCATGTTCCTCATATTGTTTCTGAAACTTAGAGGACATTCCGGAAAGCATTAGACAACTGACATCCATAGAATCACTAGCATGTTTCTCATAAGCACGCTTGTCTGCTACAGAAGCATCCTCTCCTTGTTCATCGGGGAGGGGTTCCTCTAGAACATAATCCTTTTTCTCCTGTTTAAGAACGATTCTCAAATTTCGATACCAATCCATAAAGTTTGTTCCAGATAATTTCTCACGTTCAAGAATGGATTGCAAATTAAAAACTGGAGTGCTCTTAACAGAAGAAGTAGTAGGTGCCATGATCTACAAAAGATTAAATGCAAGGTTCAACACTATGCAATGTTTATCTCTTATCCAATAAAAAATGTTCCGCTATTTTAAAACCAGTCACTTTCCCTCTAATGACTAATAGTGGTGCAAGATTCATATTCATTGTAACTCCTAGTGAGCTTTGTTATCACTGCTAAAAGCTAGGTGACGTAGGTAAGCAACACTTTGCTAATAACATCGTATGTGACTCCTGTCATTGGAGAAGCATCCTATGCTCTACGCCAACTCTATGCTCCAAGGCACAAAACCGTTTTGATAGCCCCGTTAAGAAAACCAATACTATGCGTTCAGAAGTTCGACTTCCACCCCAACTGGTCAAGATAAAAGATAGCACCCTGTTTTAACAGACCCACTATCAATGAGCAAGAACCTTGGTGGGTGCAGCTATTGGGAAGAGCATCAATACTTAATTTTTTCAGGAAAAACTATTCTAGCATGGTAACATCCCTAGCGCACACGAAACATGCAAGAATAGTATAACAGGAACATAAGAAAGCATCACAGGCAATCATATTAAATGTGACATAGACTGACCTTCTTCACATGGCGATCTCCATCTCCATGGCTCCCGTCATCGAGTGCGTGCTCCCGGCCTCCTTGAAGTGTACTAGTCTATCTCGCATAGCCTATACTATTTATATGGGCCGAAGCACCGTGGAAACAACATACAAGCCGTAATAAAATTTACATCAGCCTTGGGCTATAAATAACCATGACACACAAGACACATTTAATTTACATTCATCGCATGCATCTCATACATCACCTTTATCTAAGGCCAGGCAAGTCACATCATTCCCTACAAAACAAAGTTAGGCAAGCAATCTACAAGTGACTGGATTCTAGATCTAAAAAGCTCTGCAAAACAAAGTTAGGAACTTCCAATCCATCGGAACTTCCGATCAATATCGGAATCCTGGACAACAACAATTGCTCTCTATATCAAATCAATATTCGATATCGGAACATCCAATCAGTATCGGAACTTTCGATCCGCCATGTATCTCCATACATGAAGGATCTAGATCAAACACTACGTACGTAGGCTCTGATACCACTGTTGGGAATAGGGGAGCTACACTAGCCGACAAATTCAAATTTCTGCCCTAAGCCCAAGACCCATGCGTGTGCAGGATTGTAGATCATTACCTTCTAGCACAAGACGCGCTTGGTGCAGCGGAAGAAGATGTTGAGGAAGCGTGTCCTTGCCCGTCCTCGCTTCGTCCCAGTCATTCCTTGCCGATATAATCGGTGAAGACGATGTAGATGTTCATGTGATGAAGTCCACGAGCATCGCTGTCAGAGCAACGCCTCCACGGTATCCACACGTACAGGGATGGAGTACCTCCCATGATAGTGTGCTAGCACCGCACGTGGGAGACGTGGAATCCTCGATCTCAACAATTGCGACCGAGAAAGCGAGGAGAGGAGTCTTTGGTGGCTAGGTCTAATCTATGCATAAACTTGTCTTCCAAGACCTCGTCCTCCTTTCTTTATATAGGCTTGAGATCCCTTGGTCATCCACATCTCGGAACCCACAAATCGGTTACAACCAATTTGTGTTGTAACAGATCCAATCTATTTTACCCACGTCGGAACTTCTGATCCTAGATCACATCTTCTGACAGGGTATTTAGGTCTCTCGATACAGTACAACACACAACAGATCCAATCTACTTTCACCCACCTCAGAACTTCCGATCAGTACAATATTCCCCGATTCCAAATCGGAACTTCTGGCTCATTCGAACTTCCTATACCATATCGGAACTTCCGAAGCAAGTTTTGCTCTCTGACTCAAAACTAGAAAATAATCAGAACTTCCAATACTACCTATCGGAACATCCGATACACTGAATTTTCTTGGGAATATCCATCAGCATTCTGAGAAACCAAGTGTGTTGCACTTTGTTTTTATCTTAGTGATGAGTGATTAACAAGTTTACTTGATTTATGATTGGGACTTGTGATTGTCTGTTTGGGTTCACTGAGAGGATCGGTGTGTGTTTGCTGTTTGGGTTCACTGATGGGATCAATGTGTTCTTTGTGTGGAGATTCATGTTTTGCTTGTCTCATGTTGTGCATGGTTGAGATGCGAGTCAACTAAAAACGGCGGGTCATCGAGGACAAGCGGGGAGCTTGATGCTAGATGATCAAGGGTGACTGGTGAAGTTGAGAAAGATCTCAGGTGTACACATGGAGATAGAGTAAGACATGGACGGATGGATGATCGAGACAGTGTGTTGACCAAGTCAGCGGAAGGAAGGCCAGTACAAGTGACAAGGCAGCTCGAGGGATTGAGAGCGGGAGAGACTTACTGGCAGTCAAGGTTGTGGAATGGTGACACGTGTCGTCGACCTGGAGTGCTTTGTTGGTTTCGGCTCAAAACCGTCAGATCAAGATCCAACATCCAACACATCCACCGCCTAACATTCATATCATTGGCACAAAATAGATTTTAAAAAACAAGCAACACATTGAGCGGCACAAGATCCTTTGCACGACTTCGACAATAGTAGCTCACTGCTATAGGAGGAACTACATAGTATAGTACCATTGTACACGCAGCAAAGCACAATAATTTCTTTCCTCTAATATTGTGCATCTATAGTAGTTTGTTTTGAATATCGTGTGTTTGCTTTAATTGCTGCTAGCACTTTATTTTTCAGATTGCTCTACGAATGTTTGTTGATATATATTTGTATCCTTAGTGCATTTTGAATCATCCGTGTGCATAATTTTTCATCTGCATTTACTTTGCCCGATTAAAAGCTTGAGTACAATTGATGATTATACATGTGCTAGTTGATATGCTTGTGAGTTAAATGATCATTTTAATCTACCTTTCAGCAATGTGGTGGTGTCTTTTTTATTAGGACATCGGTCGTGTTTAGGCTAGATTATTTCATTGCTTGTGATCTATCAGATAGTCACATCATATCATATATGATAGGGGAGTGATAGCATTGAATTTCTCTAGGATTTTGCTGTGTTCATTCATTTGGATCGGCTTTTCCATTTAGAGGTACGCTGGGTGTTTAGAAAAGGTCATCAATTGGAAAGAATTTATTGAGGCGACTATTCACTCCCCCTCTAGTCGTTCGTTTTGGTCTTACACATTAATCGGCCCTAATGCACAAAGATGCTATCTTATCGGCCGATAGAGTGTTCAACCCAATTGCATGGGTGTGGTCATTGGCCCCATGGTCGTTAGCCATGTTTATTCATGTTTGTTCTATTCTCGCTATAGTCATCGGCTCGATAGCTGATCGGCGTTGCTACTAACGTTGTTTTTTATGACTCCTTATCAGTTGCAGGGTCAAAATGATTGGCACACTCAGAACCTTCTTTTTTGTCTAAGATTATAGGAATTACACTGGAGTTAAGCAGATCTCCCAGGCCATGCATGTGACCAAAACATACACCAACACAATGCCAAACTCATCTTCTCTCTTTAACTGATAGATAATCATCCCCAGTTGAGGCTCTCTGGCACTCACCCAACTAAGGATCTGATGGATGTAAGAGTTCTCATTTTTAGCACATACTATATCTTTCTTAAAGAAGCCAACACCTCTACCTAAGCTAGGCAAACCCCACACTCATCATTTGGTTGGGCAGACTTCCCAAGCTTTCAAATTTAAACATTGTTTTTAGCTAGCTCTTTCCCTAGAGAAGGACAATCCTCACCAACAGTGGTAAGAACTATAAAAATCTCTAAGTCAGCCTTGGTCTGCACCAACTCGACTCTAAGCCTCTCAAGCTCCCTCAACTGCTCAGCTAGGTTGGCTACATGGGATGGACAGTAATTACAAGGCATGATAGCTGAGGCTTGAGCATCTTTTAGATCCAGTCGAGCACTTTCAAACTCGATGTCCACAACGTCTCTCTCATCGACCCTCTCGATGTACTTAGACTTAAGACAAGTCAGATCACCCAACAATCTCTCATAGCTTGGACACTCATCATCCTCAGGCAAGAAAGGAGAAGAGGTAAGACTCTCCATCTTGTTATTAGCAATAGCAAGCTCACTAGTAAGATCATCTAGTCTCTTCTTCGTCTTTCTAAGTAGTTTGTCCCAATACTTTATCTCTCGACTATTCTCCTTAAGCAATTCAAGAAGCTCAAGCTCATGAGGAGTTGTCTCCTCGTCGTTGTCGTCAGAGTCGGTACTGGAGTTGCTGGTGTCGCTCTTCTCCTCGAGAGCCATACTGCAAATGCTCCTGTGGTGCTTACTATTGTGATGATATTGGGTCTTGTGCTTGTGCTTGTGCTTGCACTTGTCAGAAATGAAGCAAAGACCAACATAATCACCCTTGGAGTGGTTTTTGTTGGGCCGAGCCTTGACTTGGGTTGTTCCCTCATGATATGTCTGGAGGGTAGTCCAAATCTCTCGACCAGTGTCGAGATGGCTCACACGTTCAAAATCAGAAGAACCAAGTCTAGAAAACAATATGTTCACCACTATGTTATTGTTCTCATGCTGAGTGACTATTACCAGAGTAGATCACTCAATAGGAGGACGCACGGTAAAATAAGAATGAACACACATGTCGCAAATGTCTGATTCCTAGCTCCGTAAATAAGCTCGCATCCGAGTCTTCCGATGGACTCAAGAGACAGGACCTTCCCTGAAAAGCTCATAGTCGCTAAATTGGGTTAGTGTGGGATCAGAATGGCGACTGGAGGGGGGTGAATATGTGCCTTGACAAATTCTTGTGAATATGATGGCCTTTTCAAATCACCCAACGCACCTCTAAATGAACAAGCGGACACATATGTAGTAAAGAATCCGATAAAAACAGATGCTATCACCCTCCTATCTGATATTATGCCAAATGATAGATTGAGGGATCACCAGCACTGAATTTGCACACATAAAGTAGCTTTGAAACTTTTTCTATTCTATACAAAAGACTCACATAAAAAAACAATTTTAGGATGGGCTTGGTGGAACATGTGCTCGGCAGTACATGCAGTTGTTAATGGTGAAAAACATCACTACATATGGCAGCACATGATTGGCAAGCTGGGAAAGCAAAAGAAGGGATAAAAATGTTTCTATATTCAACTTTGACCCTTCAAGATTTTCAGCAAATGACCACCTTCCAGAATTTTTATAGCATATAGATGAGCCAAAAACTATATGTAGCTGTGTTCAGAACGTTTTGCAAACTTCAAACATGGAACCCTTTGTAACATGCACAATAAGAGTTTTGTAGGACTCAGGTCTAAAACAGAACCAAAACCGATCAAAAATTGCCTCAAAGATTGAATCCAGACTAAAAACATAACACAAAACTTGGCAGAAATCAGCAGTTTTCAAAACTTTTTAGGCACTTTGTTGGACAAGAAAATATATGCATCAGAGGTCAAAACCTTTTGAAAATTTCGAACATGAAACCATTAAAATTTGGACAACAAAAGTTATGTGGAACTCAGGTCCAAGAACAGTACCAAAATAGATCAAGACTCGCCTCAAAGATTGAATCTAGACTGAAGACAGAATTAGCAGAAATCAAGTTTCTAGAACTGTTTAGGCACTTTATTGGACATAAAAATATATGAATCAGAGGTCAAAACCTTTTGCAAATTTCGAACATGAAACACTTGAAACATGGACAACAAAATTTATGTAGAACTCAGGTCCAAGAACAGTACCAAAATAGATCAAAACTCGCCTCAAAGATTGAATCTAGACTGAAGGCAGAACTCAATCAGCAGAAATCAGAAGTTTCCAAAACTATTTAGGCACTTTGTTGGACATAAAAATATATGCAGAAGTGGTCAAAAACTTTTGAAAACTTAAAAAATGGAACCCTCGAAACTTGTACAACAAAATTCGTGAAGAACTCAGGTCCAAAAACAACATCAAAACAGTTCAAAACTCAGCTCCAAAAGTGAATCTGAAATGGTTGAACAGTACCTATGCTGGAAGCTCCTAGATGCTGTTTTTGCTTGATCCAATGATGAACACTAAGCACAAAATTAAGAACCGAAAAAAGACTAGAACAAAATAGAAATTGTGGTTGGTAGCCCCAAAAATATTCAGCTCAAAGAGTCTAATGACAGCCACACAAGTCATACCAACCCTAGGCCTTTGGGTACTTTATATAGGCAAACCCACAAAGGAAAACCCCAAAATGCCCCTAGGGTTTAATTACAAATTAATACATAAAACTAATTAAACCTGAAATACACTTTGGTATTTTTCAGAATTAAAATCTAGAAAAATACACAAAGAATATACCTAATTTATTACAACACTTAAACATATACTTTTAATATATTTTCAGAATTTCGACAATTCCGAAAAATACTAAAAGTTTACACTTAATATAAATTACTAAATGAAACTAAACTCCTAATTATTGGAATTTTAAAAAAAATAGAGATGAGACAGTTTTCAGCAAAAACCGACAAAGCCTCCTTGATCGCCGACATGCATGTGACGACAATCTGCGAACTCGACCGCTAGCAAGTCTCTCCCGCTCTCGATCCCCTCGAGCCACCAGATCACTTGCACTAGCCTCCCTTTTGCTGACTTGACCGTCACACTGTCTCGACCATCCGTTCGTCCATGTCCTTCTCTATCTCCTCGTGCACTCCTGAGATCATCTCCAACTTCACCTGACATCCTTGATCCTCTGTCATCGAGCTCCCTGCTCGACCCTTGATCACCCGCCGCTTACAGTTGGTTAGCATTTCCACCCTGCACACATGAGAAAAGCCAAAACATGAAACACGACGCACACTGATCCCCTCGGCATCCACTCTCCATAACCACACATCGATCCCATCGATGCAATCAAACCATCACTCACTTATTCACAAGATCGCTCAACCTTGTCAATCACTCATCATAGAGACAAAAACCACAGTGTGACCTCTCTTGGTTTCACAATCTCCCCCTTGATGAGTGTATTGACAACCCCAAACAGAAACATGATGAAAATTTCAAGTTAAGCACACATGTGACCATAAAAACTCAGAAAAGAGCCAAAACAGGTCACTTGATAAAAGATCTTCCCCTTGGGCAGAAAACGCATGCAAAGAATTCTCCCTATCTGAGGTAAAAGCATCAATGAATCATGAAAGCCATTAATCCCCCTTAACCAAGCAATCATCCAAAAGCCTCCAAAAGCATCATGTAAACCATTTCTCCCCCTTTGGCAATGCAAGCATCAAGATGATAAAAAGATGCAAAGAGGAGTGTGAGGGTAGAGTATAGATGCAAGCTTCTGAAACATGAGTAACTCAAATTACAGTACAAACAAGTATTTGCTTTGAATATTGTCTAAATGTACTGTATGAAACACTCAGATGAATACCATCTAAACAAAAGGCATGAGCAAGCATTTTCAGATTTTAGCAAATAAAAGCATCACCACTCACACTAACATACTAGACATGGAAAGGCGTGAAATGCAAAAGCTAATCAAATACAAACTAGATAAGCATATCCCACTCCAAGGAGCTCCAACAAACTTGATATGCAATTGATTCAAGCTTTTGATTTTTTATTTTTCATTGTAGTGCCAGGGGTTATTTGCAAGTCAACCTTATGCTAACCGACCATGCTAAGCCTAGGTTAAAACCATCAGAAGCTTAAAGCTATGGTCTCGACATACACTTCAATGTCCCAGTTCATACCAAAGGGTTATGGTAAGCAGTCCAGAACAAAGTAGTGTGACAAAGCAAACCCACCTGGATCTTTTCAATTTCAGCATAAAACAACATGAATATCATTCATTTTTCATTTTTTTAATTTTCAGCATAATATTTTTGAAATGATCAAGTTGCGTATTAGCATCCAAGTGAAAAGGACTTAGCTACTAGGTAAGTAAAAGATAGCTAAAGCACTCAACCTATTCATGCTAGTTTCTAGGCTAAGCAGTGATCATTTTCAAATTTTCACAAATAAAACGCCATGCTCATGACAAACATTAGATGTAAACAAGCCAAGTGAAATCTACAGTATTAAAGACAATACTTCAAAGGCATAACAAATCATGTACTTGTAAAAGCAATTAGTCATATAACAGAAGCTCATGCAGTGCTGCACAACTCCCCCTCAAAACATGCTAGAAGATCTCGAATGCTCAGTGTTGGGGTGAGTGAAAAATTGTTTAGGAATCTAGCATTGTATAACTCGAGAACCAGGTAAAGTAGTAGACTAATTAAGCACAGGGTATGAGCCATGATAAAAAGTGTGTGGTCTACCTACAAAGTGCAAACCTGGAAAACGACGAGGTCTCCTAAAATGTCAAGATTCAAAGCCTCTTACACGCGCTCTAGCACCATATGAAGCATGGTGTACAACACGACGGGCAAAATCTCTCATGGGTCCATGGGGAGCCTCAAAATCAGAATAAGAGTGAAAAGCAGACTCATGCATACCTAAAGATTGGTAATGCATGTCCTGAAAGCTCATCGCAAAAGAACATCATTCATCCTTGATACGACGAAAGCAAACCCAACAAAATGACCCACCCGATGACAATAGGAGCAGTGATACACTCTCTTGGGTGTGTGAGCATAGGTCTCAGGCACAAATCTCACAGTTTTCTTGGGTTTTTGCTGAAGAGTTTCCTTTGGTGGATGAAGGGATTTCTTAATAGGTTGAGTAGGATTCTCGGCTTTTTGTGTGGTGTCTAACTTGGCTCTTTCTTTCTGAAGGGTAGTGGGTGGAGTGAACACTGTTTTGCTCGGAGTGTTTGGAGTGGTTCTCTCATGGCCCAACACTAGAGCTAACCCTTCCCTATCAGCACACATTTTTGTTTTAGCCAAAAGCAAATCCATCGTACCCTTCCCTTTAGTGCATTTTTGAATCACGGAGAGAAGATAATCATTTTCACATTTTATTTTTTCAACTTGCTCTCTAGCAAAGTTGAGTTGGTCCTTAAAGGTGATGCAGGTGGGACGCGCCGGCTGCACATCCTTAGAACACTCAGCACTCTCCAATCTAGCCTTAAGTTCATGAACATGCCTATTTCTCAAATTAATGCTCTCAACAAGTAAAGGACAATTCATTCATTCGTCGATGACAACAGGACTAGAGTCCACCTCCAAAAGCTGCTTTTTAGTCATTTCAAGTTTTTCAACAGTTTGAGCATGTGTAAAATGCAGCTAAGCAAGTTCATTCATAACAATAAGGCATGACTCACATTCAGCATCATCAGACTTATATTTTAAGATCACAAGTTCGGTGGATAAAGATTCAAGTCTGAGTTTTAGTTCATTTCGTTCTTTAATAGCAAGTTTAAGTAATCTATCCTGAGAACAAACAACATCATGTAATTCATTAATCTGAACAAGAAGCTAATCACGAGATAGATATACCGCAGATGTGTCAAGCTCGCCGCTGCTGTAGATGCTGTCAGCCATGAAGCAAAGGCATGTGAAGTCCATTCTCTTGTTCTCCTTTTCTCCTTTCTTGGTAGGTTCTTCTTCATCGGAGCTTAGCTCCTCACTTGATGTACTGTTGATGTCGCTGAGGGCGGCTACAAATGCTCTGGCTACTCTCTTGGCCACTTTGTCGCGCTTCCCCTTAAAGAAGGGTTTCTTGTTCCACTTCTGGTATTTGTGCTCATTTTCATTTTTCATTTTTAGTTTAGGGAAATTCGCTTTTCTGTGAGAAGTATCTCCACATTCAAAACAACTCTGAGACCCTCCTTTCCTCTGATCCGTCTATCATTATAGAAGCGTGTGAACTTCTTGACAATGAGAGCTAGCTCCTCATCATCTAGAGTGTCCACCTGTTCTTTTGTGACAGAGACCAAAGAGGACAAGTCAAAACCACCAGAATAAGCACAAACTCCAGAACCACAAGAAAAGTTACCTCCAAATGAGGTACCACTGCCAGGACCGTAGACCAAAGAAATAGAAGGCAACAAAGAGTTTCCAACTCCTTGACTAGATGCCTTGGCAATCTCAGTGGACTTAAGCATACTAAAGAGTTCATCACAAGTCAAAGTATCAAAGCTTGTTGACCCTTCAATACTAGAGATCTTCACCTCCCATATGCTACGATCAAGAGCATAGAGAAGTTTGATCACCCTATCGTGGTCTGAATAAGCTAAAATCCCAGTGGAGCGCAAATTGCTCACAATCCCATCAAATCGAGTAAACATGGCATCTACAGATTCGCTCGGGACTTGCACAAACATTTGATATTCTTTATTATATGTGCTTTGCTGCCTAGCCTTAATATGAGTAGTTCCCTCATGGAAATATTTCAAAGTGGTCCAAATTTCACGCGCAATTCGAAGATGTTGGACCCTATCAAACTCTTTTAGACTCAGACTCATGAACAATATGTTTCTTGCCTTGCTATTTTAATCGTATTGTTCCTTTTGAGCCTAACTGGTACAAGTTTCAGGGATAACATATTGGGAATCAACAATGTCCCATATAGCACTTCCTTGGCTTAGTAGGTAAGCCTCCATGCGCACCTTCCAATAAGCAAAATCATGACAATCGAATATCGGAATCTTAGTGTTCTTGTCCATGTCGCCAAAAAGGATCACAAACCGGTTAAGGTCAACTAGTGATCTAACCATCTCTAATACCAATTGTGGGATTAGAATGGCGACTAGATGGGGGTGAATAGGCGACTCGACAAATTCTTGCGAATACGATGGCCTTTTCAAATCACCCAATGCACCTCTAAATAAACAGGGGGAAGCAGATGTAGTAAAGACTCTGATAAAAACAGATGCTATCACACTCCTATCTAATATTATGTCAAATGATAGATTGAGGGATCACCAGCACTGAATTTGCACACACAAAGACTGCACTTTAAAAATAACTCTGAAACTTTTTCGGTTCTATACTAAAGACTCACATAAAAAACAATTTTAGAATGGGCTTGGTGGAACATGTGCTCGACATCACATGCAGTTGTTAATGGTGAAAAGCATCACTGCATACGGCAGCACATGATTGGCAAGCTGGGAAAGAAAAAGAAGGGAGAAAAATGTTTCTAGATTCAACTTTGCCCCTTCAAGATTTTCAGCAAATGACCACATTCCAGAATTTTTATAGCATATAGATGAGCCAAAACCTATATGTAGATGTGTTCAGAACTTTTTGCAAACTTCAAACATGGAACCCTTGTAACTTGGACAACAATAGTTATGTATAACTAAGGTCCAAAACAAAACCAAAACCGATCAAAAATTGCCTGAAAGATTGAATCCAGACTGAAAACGGAACACAACTTGGCAGAAATCAGCATTTTTCAGAACTTTTTAGGCACTTTGTTGGATATGAAAATATATGTAGCAGTGGTAAAAACCTTTGGAAATTTTGAACATGAAACCCTTGAAACTTGGACAACAAAAGTTATGTAGAACTCATGTCCAAGAACAGTACCAAGACAGATCAGGACTCGCCTCAAAGATTGAATCCAGACTGAAGACAATCAGCAGAAATCAGAAGTTTCCAGAACTGTTTATGAACTTTGTTGGACAGAAAAATATATGCAGCAGTGGTCAAAACCTTTTGCAAATTTCGAACATGATACTGTTGAAACTTGGACAACAAAAGTTGTGTAGAACTCAGGTCCAAGAACAGTAACCAAAATAGATCAAAACTCAGGCAAGAGGTACCCTAGCCCACGATGGCATTCCTCAAGGGTACCACTAGACCGCATACTACGGTGTACCACCCTACTCCAATGAAGAACAAAGATACAACACTTTTCGGCTGGATTAGTATCAATAGCCTCCAGTGACTGATCGATACCCCACGACGAACTAGAAGGAAGACAATTGGGTGAACCAAATTACTGAGGTAATTCGATACCAGTTTGGGCTCAATCCCAAAGATCAAACCTACATGTATTAGCGACCATATCTAGAGTGGTTCGATTGGGTGCCACTACCGAACCGATGCAAGTTACCTAACTTCACCAAGTTTTAGGGGTAGGACTCAGTCTCCACGATCGAGCACATCAGCCGATTTCTCGCCAATGTTGCAAGGATTGGTTGAAGAAGCACTAAAGGTCAGGTTTTTCCTGCTATCACTATCGGGATCAGCTTTTGCCTGGTTCTCGTCACTACTAGTGAACTCTATTAGAAGATGGGCAGACCTAGAGAAGAAGTTTCATAAATATTTCTTCACCAGCATACACTAGATGAAGCTTACTAACTTGATGGCAGTAAATAAGAAGATGGACGAGTTGGTGCAAGACTATGCATAAAGATTCCGCGACGTGAGAAGCAGATGTTATAGCCTGAACCTTAGTGACCTGCAACTGGTGGAGTTAGCAATCCAGGGACTCCTAAATCCAATAAAGAAAAGTTTTTCATCGCAAGAGTTCGAGAGCCTCCCACACCTAGTACAGCGGGTATCAACACATGAGAGCCATTTCCAGGAGGCGAAAAGAGATATGTATCAGAAGAAGGTGGCGTATGCTAATGCGTCACATTCAGACTCCGATGAGGACAGCGGGTCCTATGCAGAGGACAGTTTAGCCGAATGGACTAGGAATAAGAATGAGATCTTGTGTCCGTGGGTAAATCGAGCTGAGAAAAAATAGAAGTATGACTTCGACATCACAAAGGTCAATAGGATATTCAATCTGTTGCTCAAAGAAAAGCAAATCCAGTTTCTACCTAACCACGTGATACCACCCATCAATGAATTGAAGAAGAAGAAATACTGTAAGTGGCATAACTCCTCGTCTCACCACACTAACAAATGTAAAGTGTTTAGACAATAGTTCCAATCGGCTGTGGAGAAAGGCGAAACAAGTTCGATAATGGGAAGAAGCTGATGAACATCGACGATCACCCTTTCCCGGTCAACATGGTGCATGCGCACCACGCTGATGACTGGCACTTGAGGAAGAGCATGTGAACCGGTAGTAGTGTAACCTCCTCGGGTCTAATCAGAAAATATGAGAGGAACTCAAGAGAAAGGATGGATAGCAAGGATGATCATGATTACTCATGATTCAACCCCCATTCGAATTATGAGTTCTTCATATTCTACTGGAATGAAGGGCTCCGTCTGCCATTGATGGACGACTGCCCTGAGTGTGGCAGTGAAGATAGGTGGCAAGGCGGTCATGATCCGATCACTAACAGTACAAGGCCACATAGTCACGAAAGGTTGTCCATCCATCGAAGGTTATCGCCATCAAGGGCATCAATACTTGAAAGACTTGGACCTGTCAATATCAAGGAAAATAGTCAATCGATCGATGGCGGCGTTACCACAGGAAAGCCACATTGGTGTCCTAGTGGGATATTCACAATGAATCAGAAGAGGAGAGTACAACGGCTGTGGCAGAGAGAGCTGAAGGTACAAAGCCACGAAAATGAGACGGATCGGCCCCAAAGGATTAAAAGCGAATGGCGAGTGAAGAACAAGGCCAATCATGACGACAAGAAAGGTGTAGGGGTAAACATGGTTTTTGTGATGCCCCGATTTACCAAAATCGGAACATTATTGAATTTCCAAAGAAAAACAATAATACAAGAGGTTCATCATGCGACACGTACATACGAGCAATCATCCGTGGTACGCAGACCACATTATTACATAGGAGTAAAATTAAAATAAACAATAAAAATAAACTGCATGACGAACGCCCTCTTCAGGATCTTTCTTCTTGATTGGGTCGCTACTCCAGACCATCTTCATAGTAAGTGTTGGCGTAAAAGTTACACCAACAGGTTCTCGGTAATCAAGAACAAACAAACAAGAGGTTTGTGCTTTAGGACAAACTTGAGCCTCCGTAAAGGATAACAACTCAAGAGGTCCGAATGTATATGCTTGAACAACTAGTTCTGCCCCCTTCTTACAAGGTACAATGGGGGTATTTATAGGGAAAAAGGCTTAAGGAATAGACCTATTTACCCCTATATTACAACTGACATGGTAGAATTTATTCAATATTATAAACAAGGTTATACACGGTAAAGTGCCGTGGGGTAGATGGATAAGCAGGACATCCAATCAATCATGTCTTCCTGCTTCGAGGCCTCCTTCCTCCCTTCGGAGGGTCCTCTGTGACTTCGCATCGTGACACCCTCCGACCGTGTTGACGTATGCTTCGAACATTAGTCCGCCACCTTCGGGACCTTCCCGGAGCCCACGGAGGGTTAGTCTTTAAGTCTTGGAAATAAAGTAATTTCCCCCAACAGTAGCCCCTCGAATACGCCTTTCTGTAGATAACCTGCTTTTAGAAAGAAGGCAGTATACGAAAGGAACATTTCTAGTTTTTGAGGCTTAAAGGGAATTCGAAGGTGTTATGACTTAGCTCAGGATTTTGGGCCCAATATTTTAAAACTTTCGTCCCCGAGTTTTGGCACAGTGAGAGAACTCCCTGGGAATAGAACGGTTTCGGAGCATGAGCGTCGCGAAAGCGGTTACGGAGTGCCCTTTATCGTGGAGACGGTTACGGAGTGCGAACGTCGTGGGGTACCGTCAATATGACCGTTACGGTGCAGATAGCCGTTACCCTCTGTAAAAAAGTAACGGTCGATTTCTTCAGTGGTTGCGCGCCGTTCCAATTACCAGACCCACATGTCGGTGACGGAAGCCGAACCTGCAATGTGAAACCTCTCGAAGAGCAGTATAGGTCGTGCGGTTATAAAAGGGGGAAATAGCGATTACTAGAAGTTTTTTACCGCATTCACTGCTCTTGTGATTCACCTTTTCCTTCAATCTCCCGCACCCTCGAGCACTTGAGCGCGATGGCGAGAACCAGCCACACCACTCCATTGGCGGCCAACACCCTGGCGCAGCGGCAGGCGTGGGCCGCATCGGCAGCAGCGGCAATGGCGGGGGCTCCGGGCGGTGCTTGGCCCAAAAATCCTCGAGCGCTCCGCCCGCCCTCCAAGAAGAAGATGGCCCAGAGCTTTGTCATTGGCCAGTCTGTGAGCACCGCGGAGTCCATTGAGGAGGCAGTAGACGGGAAGCTGGGAGCCGGAATGAGGACTCGAGTTCCCGGGACTGAGTCGACTCCACGGCCCAGGAGCGGAGAAGTGGTGGTCTTCGAGGCGTTCTTCGAAGCGGGTCTGGGGCAAACAGCCGTGGATTTTCTGGCAGAGGTACTGGACTTGTTCCACATAACCCTGCCTCAACTGTCCCCCAACGCGATCGTTCGCCTGGCCGTCTTCGAGTGGGCTCTTCGGGCGGAGGGGTGCGAGGGACGCTCTGAAGTCTTCGCGGCGACCCACGAAGCCATCTGCCAGCCGAAGCCTCAAGATGGGCCTGGGGACTCGAAGGTGACGGTGGCCTTCGGCAGCGTTAACTTCCAGCTACGGCGGGAGCACGCTCTCCATTTCCCTGCGAAGGCCATAAACGACCGATGGTATACAAATTGGATACTTCGGTGGTTTTACGCCGAAGTAGGAGAAGACTCCCCCCTCTCGGGCCCTCTTCAAGAAATCTGGTTCCGGAAGGAGGCGGACGTCTCCCCGAACCCTAGTCTGCTCACGACGAGGCTAGGGTTGCTTTCTTCAGTGGCTCGTCGCATGAGCATGCGCGACCTGGCCGAGGAGTTCGTCGGCCTTCGGATCTCACCCCTAGCAGCTAGCTGGCCAATCTCCATCCCGCAAGCTTCGGAGGGGGACCTCCGAAACATAGGTACATCTTTCTCCTGCGGCATCATTTTATATGAATACATTAATTATACTTATACTTTTTATACCTTTTTCCTTCAGCGGCGCCTCTTGCCTTAGCTCCGGATGACATAGTCCGGGCTACCGAGCGAATTCTCGGAGCCCCGTCGGCGGTCGAGAGACAGAAAAGGCTGGAGTTGGTGGGGAGTTGGGAACGGTCGAACAGAGTGTGGAGGGCCCTCGGTATGGAGCCTCCGCCCCTCCCTGACTTCGCCACTGGAGCGGCTGGCCGCAAGAGGAAAACGACGGCCGAGCTCTCCAAAAAAGCCGGTAAGCAGCCGCTTCAGAAGAAGGCAGCGAAGCAACCTCCTCACTTGACGCCTGCTTCGTCTTCTTCATCACCGGACGAGCGGAGCCCAACTCCCGAAGAAGTAGAAGACTCCGGAGGTGCGACGGCAGCGGCCTTGGAAGCATACCTCTTGGTGGACGAAGATATGGGGGAAGTCCCCCCAAGCACCTCCGTTATGGAAGGGGTCGGTGTAACTCCGACGACTCCTCCCGCACCCGTCATCGTGCAAGTGGAGTCAGGCTCTACCTCCGACTTGCCTGCACACGAAGGGGTTCCCGCGGAGGTCGTGGCTCCGACGAATGAAACCGAGGGTAGGACTTCGGGGGATGACTTCGACAATATCCTCCAGATGTACGAAGTCCTGGAGGATCCGGCGATCCTTCCTCAAGAGGCTCTCAGAGGTATTTTCTCGGAGCTCTTCCTTTTTCGTCGACATTCGCTCGCTATCTGTAAAATACATTAATTAATCTTGATATTGAAATAGGTACCTCTTCGGGTACCGAAGCCTTGGTGGCGCTCGACGTCCCCGCTTCTTCGGAGATGGTTACCCGAGCGGACCCTCCAGCTCCCCTGGGGGCTCCGGGCCTGGTGGTGGAGAACGTATCCTTCGGGGCGGACGATGTGCTCCCTAGGACGGAGTTGGCTCCGGCCGTGGCGACCTCGACCACTGAAGGCGCCTCCGACAACGTGGTTCCAGCCGGAGACGTGGCGGCTGAGGGTCGGAATGTTCTTGCTTCTCCCCCTTTCGTGCCGGGGAGGGGTAAGAGTATTTCCAGCCCGGGCCTTCGTCTTGACCAAGCTGCGCCCTCCGTTGGCAATTCAGAGGATGAGGCTGCAGAGGACGACGCCCAAGCTTTGTCTTGGCTCCCTCTTCTGGCTCCTTTCTTGGAACACCGGAGCGGCCTTCGAAGGCTCCTGGAGCCCCTGGCTGAGAGAAGCCAGGATATTGCCAATTCGGAGTTGATCTCCACCTTGAGCGAGGCTAGGGCTTCGAGCCTCAACACGGCCCTCGAAAGGGCTGCCCTTCAGGTATGAAAAAGACACCACAGTTGCTGCATTTTAATGGTCAAAACTTCTTTAGCACTTACCTAGTTTTCCTTGCAGCAATTCGCCCTTGCTAGAGCGGCAGCGACTTCCAACGAGGTCGAAATCAATCGACTTAACCGGAAGGTTACCACCCTTCAAACAGCTCTTGATGACTCCACCGGGAGGTCTCTCAGGCTGAATGAAGAAATTTTGGAAGAACGAAAGGCTAGGGCAGCGTCTGAAGAAGCCCTTGAAGCCCTTCGTTCTCTTGCCCAAGAAGCCGAGGCTGAACGAGTGGTCCTCCGTGCGGAGGTTGAAAAGCTTCGCCAGGATGCGGCTACCTCGAACACACATCTGGTGGAACTTCGAGGGGCTCTTAGCCAGGCAATGGCTCAGAAGAGTTCCTTGATGCTCCGGGTGGCCGCGTTGGACGCGACCGTCGCAAGCCTGGAAGCAGCAGAGAGAAAGAATTCCAGTACTGCTGACCGTACCTTGGAAGCTCTTCAGGGCACGTTAGAGTACTTTGGCACCATGTGTCCTTCGACCTCTGCTGCAGCCTACGAGCCGCTCGACCGGAAGCTGACGAGGATCCAGGTAGCTTCGTCGCCGATGAAGAATTCCGGAGTCCGGTATGGAGAGATCTCCGGACAGTGCGCCGGCATCGGGGTTCTTCGTCACCTCGAATCTCTTCGGATTCCCCTCGATTCGGTTGGTGGTTCGTCCCCTGGAGGCTTCGCGGATGATGACCTGCTGCGACCGTCTTCGGAGGTGGCTTCGGCCTGGGAAGCTTTCCGATCTGTATGGAAGGCGGACCATAAGGTCGCTGCTAAGGCTTGGATCGACGAGGCCCGCCGGCAG
Organism: Zizania palustris; assembly: GCA_019279435.1. NCBI lineage: Eukaryota > Viridiplantae > Streptophyta > Magnoliopsida > Poales > Poaceae > Zizania > Zizania palustris. The sequence continues at coordinate 78,710,522 of JAAALK010000082.1, read as the reverse complement.
AAGCAAGCTCAAACGAAGCCTCCACTCCCGGCTTCGCCAGCCCCTCCGGTTCCAGCCCCGCCAGCCGACCCGCAGGTCTAGCCGCTTAGGACTGTTGTGTACCTGTGGTCTTGTAAACTTTGTTTTATTAATGAGAAAGTTATAAACAGTACTTGTCTTGGGTGCTCTGCTCTTTTTTAGGTTCAATCGTGCCCTTCGAGCCCTGACTTCGAACTTTTGGAAACTACTGCCGAGCTTCGAAAGGAGTGGGCAGTTCTTGAGAGTTTGAGACCTTATCGCCGCTCCCGCTTTTATGTTCCTCGTGGAGACGGGGGGGTTACCCTTGAAGTACGAAGGGACGTTTTGTCATATATTAAAGAGGAAGAAAAGGAGGAGGGGTCTTCGTCTTCCGAGCCTATCGACTGGTCTGACTCAGAGTATCAAGCCGAAAACCTTGCCGAGGCCGGCTCCGAAAGGCTCTTGACATGGGCCGAACTTCAGGAGGAGCAGAAGAAACTGCGAGCCTCGAGAAAAAAGAGAAGTTCCCGGCCTAAAAAGACGACTTCGAGCTCCGAAGGGCAAAGTAGCCGCAGGGGTATCTCTAGGGGTCGAAAGGGTCTCCATTTTTATTTGGGTTTAGATAACAATTTTTCTTGATGTATGAGTATAATATTTTAATGTGGAATGCTTCGACAGTATGCTGTGTGACTCCTATCCTCCTACCCCCCTTGTGGGTGGCGGAGCTTTTATCATATAAAAGGGTTCGCTAGGCACAATGATTGTCCGAACACCTGTATGCTTCGAATTTTGCACATCTCACCAAAGCCTTTAGACTTTTGTACGTGTCTGAACAAGCCGAAGCCTGGAATCTGTAGGGTGGCCACCTTCGGCTCTTTTACAGATACTTCGCACCCGGAGGCTTGAAATTCTGTTTTATTTAAAGTCCTTAGACTCTTCTACGGATCCTAACAAGCCGGAGCCTGGAATCCGTAGGTTGGCCACCTTCGGCTCTTTTACAGATACTTCGCACCCGGAGGCTTGAAATTCTGTTTTATTTAAAGTCCTTAGACTCTTCTACGGATCCTAACAAGCCGAAGCCTGGAATCCGTAGGTTGGCCACCTTCGGCTCTTTTACAGATACTTCGCACCCGGAGGCTTGAAATTCTGTTTTATTTAAAGTCCTTAGACTCTTCTACGGATCCTAACAAGCCGAAGCCTGGAATCCGTAGGTTGGCCACCTTCGGCTCTTTTACAGATACTTCGCACCCGGAGGCTTGAAATTCTGTTTTATTTAAAGTCCTTAGACTCTTCTACGGATCCTAACAAGCCGAAGCCTGGAATCCGTAGGTTGGCCACCTTCGGCTCTTTTACAGATACTTCGCACCCGGAGGCTTCACTACAACAAAACAGGCAACTTCCGTCGGCCAAAGCCGACGGAAGTTAGCCCTTTCCCGACGGAAGAAGCCAACTTCCGTCGGCAAAACGCTATCTTCCGTCGGCCTTTGGCCGACGGAAGCGCGGCGACGGAAGTTAGCTAACTTCCGTCGGCCGCCGACGGAAGTTAGCTAACTTCCGTCGGCTTCACGTGGCCGACGGAAGTTAGCCCCGAACTCTGCCACGTCAGCAGAGGGGACGCTAACTTCCATCGGCCAGGCTGGCCGACGGAAGTTAGGGGCAGCTAACTTCCGTCGGCCATGGCCATAGCCGACGGAAGTTATCCTTTCTGCCCACGTGGCCGAAACCAGCTAACTTCCGTCGGCTATGGTCAAAGCCGACGGAAGTTACCTGGTATTTTTTTTTATTTTTTCCTGGTTCCCCTACTCACACTCACATCCAACCACAATTTCACATACATTCACAATACACATCCAAAATCACAATACACATCCAAAATCACATTCAAACTTCACATCTCACATCCAAAATCACATCTCACATCCAAAACTTCACACATCACATCCAAAATCTCATAACACAACTTAATTCACAATCAAAGTCACAATACACATCCGCATTCACATATACCATCCAAATTCACATACAAAGTCACATAACATATCGAGATTCAATCTAGGTTCATTATACACATACATACTCACTGATCGCCCACATTTGGGTCGTGGGCGCCGCCGCTGCCTCCCGCTTCGTCCACATTTGCCCCGGAGGCTCCATCTTGACCAGGCGTACGGAAACACTGAAGAAATAGACAAAATTAGAAACGAACTCAACTACCCTTCTAAACGCTAACTTAAGTGTTTAGGAGGTACCTCAGGTGATGTAGGAGATAGTGGTGGTGGCGGGGGAGGTAGTGGTTGGAAAATGGACATGTCAAATCCACTGTTTTGCTGGGCTAGTTGCTACACATGTTGTAATGTAATCAGTTAGTTCTAAACCTATTTCTGAATACTTTTGAACTGCAACACTCTAAAGTAAGCTTACTTGGATCATCGCCTGCTGTTGTGCTAAGCAGGCGGTATAGTACTCTTGTTGTTTCTTGTAGTGCTCGTCGCGCCGCCTCATGTCCTCCCTCATCCGAACCATCTCCGGGGTTTCTTCTGAGCGACGACGGCTGGAGCCAACTCCGACGGAGCTCTGCGACGACTGAGCTGACTTCTGAGCTCTCACCGCTCTCGAGTCAATAACTCCATTGAACATGGAGTACCTGCAACATTAACAGGGGTTAGTTACCATCACAATACCATACACAAAACATTAATAAAAACATTGTCTCACCGTCCATGGCTTTTGCCACCTCCGCTGGAGTACACGGCCATTTGGTCCACAGGTTCTCTCCGCCAATCATAGTTCTCTCCATGGAGTCGAACCATGTGTTCACCATACTGCGCCTGCAAAAAACATGTCCGATTAGCTAGACGCAGAAAAATGAAATTACGTCAACTCTTAATAACATCTCACCAAATGGTCCGTGGCTGTCTGGCTACACAAGACATCTGGCTGTGCCGGATCGCTTCCTTTGTGACCAGAGGTATACACCTCTATGTCACTTGGCACGTTGCCAGATTTAGCTTCCTGTGCATTAGAAATGAGTTAGTCGCATTACAATGTATCTATAGCTAGAGAGTGACAGATCGGTCTTACCCAGCGTTTAGCGTGGCGAATATGTCCGTCGGCACCATATCTGTGCTTCGGATCCGTCCCGCGGCATTGTCTTTTCTGCTCGGAAGTCTTCTTAAATGCGGCTGAAGACCAAATCTTGCAGAATTCAAAATAGGCGTCCTCGCGGTTTGCCAACCACGGAATTCTCACCTGAACAGAGATGCTATTTGTATTATATGACAACAAATCTCAACAATCGAAGAGGTAAAAAGTTAGAATTGTTTACCGAACGGTATTCTTCTTCAGTCAAATAGACTGACGATGAGCCCGTCGCCTTGCTCATTCGTTGCCCTAGCTTCTCCTTGTAGTAAGCATTGTTCGCTTGAATGCGGGCATACGAAATGGCATCCTTCACCACCTTATGCGCATTGTTGTTGAAGACTACAAGCGCATGGTTATGGTGATTGCCGACTTCTGGCAAGCAAAAGCGTAACTGCAAAAATAATGATTAGTACAGTGTTGTAACTCGAAAATTCTAAAAGAAAATTGAAAAAACACTTGCATACCCAGAAGTCATGAGACACCGCCCCCTGAGCAGTTCCGTGGCGCCCGTTAGGAGCGAACCGGTACTGGTCCCATGTCTGGCATAGAACCCGCTCACCGGTCGGCATTGTCAGCATCCCTGGGTAGTGCAGACGGCACAGGTTACCCAATATCTGGTTAACCTGTCTGACCCTCGAAGTGCCGTCGAACCGAGAGTCAATCCAAGATCTAGAAATACATAATAAATAAAGTTAATTAGTTTAGTGAAAGAAATTTTTTGAAAACAAAAGCAAAACAACAGAAGAGTAATACACTTACCCGTCACCAACAGGCGTAATCTCGATCTTGGCTCCACCGGAGGAGACTACTGGTGGAGCGACCAAGTGACTCGTCCTGAAAGTTACCGAGGACCCGCCGGCAGCCTCAGCACCTTCCTCCTGACCCGCACCCTCCGGGAGATCCCCCTGCCCCGCACCCTCTGGGTCATCCCCCTGCCCCACACCCTCTGGGTCATCCCTCTGTGCCGCACACTCTGGGACATCCCCCTCTTGCCCGCCACCCACCGGCCGATCATCCTCATGACCCGCACTCTCCAAGTGTTGTTCCTCCTACAAAACAGTATTGAAACAATTAGTAATAGTTTATAACTGGCATAAAAAACAATCTGAAAGTTACCTCCTCATCTAGTTGAAATGCAATAGGCCGACCAATTAATGTCGGATCTATGCATCTCAGGAGCTGCTCTTGACGACGTCTGTTTGAAGAAGAGGAACTACCCTGGAATAGGGTGTCCTCCTGACTCGTCGGTGTACTCGCCGGAGTACTCGCCGATGAACTCCCCAAGCGGAAGAGCTTCCTCATGACAGTCTTCTTATTTTTCGACATCCTGTTCAAAATAAGCACAAACAAGCATTTATTAGTAAAGAAGGTTTGTACATATGAAAAAACATGTAATATGAAGTATATTGCATATCCATGTATCAAAACAATTACTTGTCAATTATCATCAAAATCAGGATCAATTTGTCCTTTTCTCCCCAAAGCACGCCATGTTACTTTTTTCTTCTTATGTTGGTGTTTCCTTTTCTCGGGAACTGCCACATCATTAGAATCGCCGAGAAAAGAATCTGTCGACGATTCTGACTCTACATTAAACGAAGTCGGCAATTCATCATCTTGATAAACCTCATCGACCTCTTCAACCTCCAATTGATAAGCGTCATCACTAGGGGTTTGTAGACGTTCCCGAGGATTCACTTTGTAGACTACCCACCAAGCACTTAGTTTTTCACATGGGTAGGGCATATAATACACCTGCTCGACTTGATGAGCAAGGACAAAATTGTCGCAACTAGATAATCGTTCCGCGTGTTTGACTTCAACCATCCCAAATTGGTTTTCACGAGTACCATGTTTAGGGTCGAACCAATCACAATCGAAGAAGACTACTTTAATCTCTTTATTCCCGGCAAATTTGTACTCGATTATATTTTTGATGATTCCATAATACATAGTTTCGTGTCCTTGTCCATCAACGACCCTTGTAACAACACCAGTATTAGTTGTTGCCGCTAGAGGTCGATATGCTTCAAATATAGTTGAACGGAAGCGGAAACCATTAACATCGTAGCGACCGTAACTTTTGGCACTAATACTCCCGTAAGAGAGCTGTCGCAAGTCTATATGTACATTGTCAGCGAGCACGCACTGCAAATCATAAGAGATTATAAGATAATTAACCCAGTAGAGTAAAATAATACTTGTCAGAAAAGGTAAGGATTTACATGTTCTCTGAACCAAGTGAGAAAACTAGGCCCGCCATTTACTCCTTCTCGACGCAATTTATCTAATTGCTTCTCCGTTGGTTGACGACCAGATGGCAAGTATTTCGAATCAAACATACTGTCAATGTAACGAATAGGTAAACAAACGGGTATAAAATTTGGAGGTAAAATATAAAACTAAAACGAATCACTTACGCGAAATATTGTTCCATCTCTTCCATATTTGAGTACATGTAGAGCAAGGCATTTGTTCGTTCTTCCTGAGTTACATAATATGTCGTGGAAACACCAACAGTTATGCCCTTCCACCCAAATATTTGGAGATCACTACAAGGATGGTCTTCATCCATATGGTACCGTGTAGCAGGTGTGTTGACATTGTGATGCTCAGCGAAGTATACACTAGTGAAGTATGCTATCTCTTTCAATTTAAATTCTTCTGCGATGCAACCTTCAACTCTGGCCTTATTACCAACCATCGCTCTAAGCTTCTTTAGGGACCTTTCAATATGATACATCCACCTATATTGCACAGGGCCACCTACCTTAGCTTCATATGGCAGATGAACCAGTAAATGTTGCATTGGATTGAAGAACCCTGGAGGGAATATTTTTTCCAGTTTACATAAAAGCACCGGGATCTCTTTCTCTAGCATATCCATCATATCTTTCTTAATTTCTTTCGCACAAAGTTGTCTATAAAAATGGCTCAGCTCAGCTAACGCCTTCCACACATCATCATTCAGGTACCCACGAAACATTACAGGAAGGAGTCTTTCCATTATTATGTGGTAATCGTGACTTTTCAATCCATTTAATTTCCCTGTCTTCAAGTTCACAGCTCTTCTAAATCCCGCGGCGTAACCATCTGGGAATTTCAAATTTTTCAACCACCTCATTACTTGTTTTTTTTCTTTAGGTTTTAAACAAAATGGGGCACGTGGCTTGCCACCACTATTCGTCAACTCAAGGGTTGGTCGATTACAAATCTCAGCTAAATCTCTTCTCGCCTTTACATTATCTTTTGTCCTGTCAGTAAAATCCATACATGTACTTATAATGCTTTCACCAACATTACGTTCCTGATGCATAACGTCAATGTTGTGCATCAGAATTAGTGATTTGACGTACGGCAGTTCCCATAAACCACATATGTGGGTCCAATTATGTTCGGTTCCGAATCCTACAAATCCATCCTCATTTTCATTAAGGACCAACTCATTCAGCATATCAGCGATTTCTCTACCATTTAAACGCCTTGGTGGTCCCTTTACAACAATGTTGTCCTTCTTGAAATTGTTCCTCTGTAACCTAAATGGGTGATTCATGGGCAAAAAGCATCTATGGCAATCAAAGTAACAAATCTTTCCCCCGAAGTTCAGACGGAAACAATCTGTGTCCTTCGAACATATCGGGCATGTCAACCTTCCATGACAACTCCAACCAGAAAAAATACCGTATGCCGGAAAATCGTGGACCGACCACAGATACGCAACTCGAAGATTGAATTTTTGTTTCTGGTCATAGTCATATGCTTCAACTCCTTTCCACAATTGTTTTAACTCTTCAATTAAGGGCTTCAACATCACGTTTAGTCGTGTTCCAGGATGATCTGGACCGGGTATAATGAGACACAGGAACATAAATTCATATTTCATACAAAATGAAGGTGGAAGGTTGTATGGAATAGCAAACACGGGCCAACAAGAGTACGACGATGCCGTTACATTGAAAGGCGTGAATCCATCAGTTGCCAACCCGATGCGAACATTCCTTGCATCACTAGCAAAGTCTGCATCAAAATCATCTAGATCCTTCCATGCCGCACCATCAGATGGGTGCACCTTTACTTGATTATTCTCACGTACACCTTCTTTATGCCATCGCATATGTCTAGCGGTTTTCTTTGATAGAAACAATCGTTTCACCCGAGGTGTAAGAGGCATGTAATGAAGTTGCTTATGAGCAACCTCTGTCGTCACCTTCTCTCCGTCTTCATTTACGACCTCTACGAATCTCGGTTTACCACATTTTAAGCATTTCACCTCATTACTATGTTCTTTCCAGAACAACATACAATTATCTCGGCACACATCAATCTTCTCATACTCCATACCGAGAGCAGAAAGCATTTTCTTTGACTGATACATGTCTTTCGGCACCTTATGGTTCTTAGGAAGGATATCGCTGATCAGATTCAAGAGCTCCTTATAACAATTGTTTGAAAATGCAAACTTTGACTTAATAGCCATAATACGAGTCACGAAAGCGAGAACGCTTACGGTGGTGTGCTCATGCAATGGCTCTTCTGAAGCTCGAAGGATGTCGAAAAACTTTTGAACCTCCGGTGTTGGAGGATCCTCGGGGTTTGAATCAAACTCCGGTCGTATAGCATCAACCATCTCATCCATCCTATCGTCAGCAACGCTATCATCTTCTTCTTCCACTACTAATACCGTTTTTTCAAGGCCTGTCTCGCCGTGAAAAGACCAAACTTCATAACTTGGCACGAAACCATATTTGCAAATATGCAACGACAACGTCCTCTTGTCTTTCCAACGAGAATTTCTGCACTTCATGCATGGGCACCTCGCGCCAGTGTTTGTTGTCACAGCGAATGCACGATCAACAAATTTCTCAGCGTTGATTACCCACTCCCTCGTGTGAGCTCCACTTTTCATCCAACCACTATACATCCACCGTCGATCGTCCTCAGCCATTCTATATGCAAAACATTCATTCAATCAAAGGGCTCGCAACAAACACACACCCTGGCCACCCCTCGCCTCCGCCTCCGGACAACGGAGGGGAAGTAGAGGCGTCCGGGCGGCCGATGATGCAAGGGGAAGCAGAGCCCACCGGCGACGCGATTCACCATGGCGTCCGGCGGTGACCGCCTGGACGCCTAGTCGACGCAGGCGATGCCGTGACAACCATGGTCTATAGGAAAAGATAGGTCCTAAACCCACCCAAGAGTGACCGACAAAACGTGGTATTTATGACGAGCCATGAGTCCGAACGAAATTTCAGCAGCATAACCCCGCTGTTCTCCAATTGCACGCCTGATAGTGGTGCAATGGAGAACAACAAGGTTATGTTACTGAAATCTCATTCGGACTCATGACTCATCATAAAACCACGCTCTGTCGCCCACTCTGAGGCTGTCCAAAAAGGGACAATTCCGGACCTACACATCTCACACGCATGACACGTGTGAGACATGTTGGTCCGAAACGGGTGACGCATAGGTTTCGTTACACTATCTACGTTGTTGTCAAATAAAATATTGGATACGAAAAGAATATATATAAGAAATTATACATATATATAATATAGTAATCATCATAATGAAATCATCAATAAACCACAAATTAATATAAGAATATAATTAATAGCATATATAATAGCACATCGCATACGAAACATTTGTAAAAGCATAAAATTAATTCAGGTCAACTACTTGTGACATGTGCATAATAACAATTAACGTCATTGTGAGCAAAAATAAAACAATTATTCATTATATCACAATTACAACAAAAAATAAGTGTCTATCATACAATCAATCTTCGGCCACTATGATAAAATTACTGCAAACCTAGAGCAACCATTGTAATCCACTATGACAAAATTCACAAATCAAAGTGAAGAAAAATCTTAAAGAAGAAAAAATTACTTGAGAGCTAGCGATGGATCGGAGGCCGGCGGGCGGTGGAGGTCGACGAGCGGCGGTCGAATCGGGGACGGCGGCCGGGACGGCGGCGATGGCCGGGAGGGGGCGGTGGCCGGCGGTCGAGGCGGCCGGGAGGCGGCCGGCCGGGCGAGAGGCGGCCGGGAGGCGGCCGGGCGGGCGGCGGCCGAGGCGGCCGGGAGTAGGGCGGGAGGCGGGCGTGCGGGCGGGCGGCTGCCGAGCGGGCGGGCTGGCGGGCGTGCGGGCAGGCGACCGCGGGCGGGCGGGCGGCGGCCGAGGCGGCCGGCGCCGGGAGCCGGGCGGGCGGGAGCCGGGCGGCCGGGCGGGCGGCGGCGCGGCGGCGAGGGCGGGCGGCGGCGCGGCGGCGAGGGCGGGCGGCGGCGGGAGGCGGCGAGGGCGGGCGGCGGCGGGAGGCGGTGAGGGCGGGAGGCGGCGGCGGCGTGGGCGCGTACAGGGAGTTAGGTCTCCCTGTACGCGCGCGCGGTTGGGAAAAGGTCCCCCTAACTTCCGTCGGCCAGCATTAAAGCCGACGGAAGTTAGCTAACTTCCGTCGGCTTTAATGCTGGCCGACGGAAGTTAGGGGGATCCGGGCGGCCGCGGAAAAACCCTCGCTAACTTCCGTCGGCCACTGTCAGAAGCCGACGGAAGTTAAGTTAATTTCCATCGGCTCGTGGAGGCCGACGGAAGTTATTTAACTTCCGTCGGCTTTCCCAAAAGCCGACGGAAATTAACTTGGCCGACGAAAATATCCTGTTTTGTTGTAGTGCTTGAAATTCTGTTTTATTTAAAGTCCTTAGACTCTTCTACGGATCCTAACAAGCCGAAGCCTGGAATCCGTAGGTTGGCGGAGCCACTGAACCAATGGTTCGTAGTCAGCCCCTTGGGTTTTTGCGAAAAATGCTTGGCTCTACTAGCATCACCGACCTCCTGATGCGTCCATCAGGATGATGGGATGTTCGAAGGACGAAACAAATTTCAACCCTTATCTTTATTTATAAAAGAAGTGTTACAAGTGATTACAAGGAAGCCTTAAGCGTAATATCTCTTAAGGTGCTCCGCATGCCACGCATGTTTCAACTCTTCTCCTTCTAAATTAGCTAATTTAAATGATCCGGGGCGTCCTGAGCGTAAGATAACATATGGTCCTTCCCATTTGTTTCCTAGCTTCCCCGGAGCTATTACACTTCGCAATACTAGATGACCTGGTTTTAACTCACTTAATCTGACTTTCGGGTCATACCACGTTTTTGTGTGCTCTTGGTACTTGGTCAGGTTGGCGACAGCTCGAAGCTTTGTCTCTTCTGACAAGTCTATTGAAACACTCCGATCATCTTCATCTTCGTGTTGAATTACGCGAAGTGACTCCCCTTTGAGCTCCGTAGGGGTCATGGCTTCGTCTCCGAAGAGCAATCTGAATGGCGTGAAACCGGTTGATCTAGTTTGCGTGGTTCGAATAGACCATAAAATTTTAGGTAGCTCTTCGACCCATAGGCCCTTGGCCAATCCCACAATTCGGCGATTTAACCCGGAGAGGATATTCCCGTTGGCCCGTTCGACGGCCCCATTGGATTGCGGGTGTCGCACTGCTGCGAAGCATAGCTTAATGCCCAGTTCTTCACAGAATGTTTGAAAGGTATCAGCTTCGAACTGGGTTCCATTATCCACTGTTAATTCTCTGGGGACTCCGAACCTGCATATAATATTTTGCCAGAAGAATCTTTGTACGTTCTTCGAGGTGATGGCTGTTAGTGGCTCGGCTTCCACCCATTTTGAGAAGTATTCTATTGCTACCACCGCAAACTTCAACCCGCCTTTTGCCGGTGGGAAAGGGCCTATGAGGTCCATGCCCCATCTAGCCATCGGCCATACCGGGGCAATGACCTAAAGCTGGGCTGGCGGGCGATGGCTCCTTCTGCCCATCCATTGGCAGCCTTGGCACGCTCGAACCAGGTCTTCGGCGTCTCTGACGATTGTTGGCCAATAAAACCCTTGCCGGAGCGTCTTGCCCGCTAGTGCTCGAGGGGCAAGATGACCTCCGCACAGCCCTTCGTGGATGCCTCGAAGTATGTCTTGACCTTCAGGCTGGGAGATGCATCGAAGCAGTGGTGAGCACACTCCGGCTTTGTACAGCACTTCCCCAATAAGTTTGTAATTCCGAGCTCTTGATTGCAATCTTCGAGCTTCTGGGCCTTCCGGAGGGTCATTGCTACCTTGCAACATAGTTATTATTGGAGTTCGCCAATCCGTAGCTGGAATACACATTACTTCTGACGAGGGTACTTGGTCAGCTGCTGGCTGCTCTAATTCTTCATAGAAAGCGCCCTCCGGGAGGTCTACTGCTCCTGCTGCAGCCTTTGCAAGAATATCTGCAAGTTGATTATCTGCCCGAGGTATGCTTCGAACTGTAAATCCTTTGAATGCTGCTTTGGCCTTGCGGATTTCTTGAAGGTATTGCGCGAGATGTGGGTTTTTTGCTTGGAAGCTTTTGTCAATATGCCCCGCGACGACTTGGGAATCTGTCTTGATCACTATCCTTGTAGCTCCGAGTGCTTTAGCCTTTCGGAGGCCTAGCAAGATTCCTTCATACTCAGCAACGTTATTAGTGGTTCGGAAGTTAAGCCTTGCTGAATACATTCCCTTTTGCCCTGATGGTGACAAGATTACTGCCCCTGCTCCGGCACCTGATGCTTGATAGGCTCCGTCGGAGAATATTGTCCAAAAACCGTCGGAGGGTTCTTGCGGAGTCCATACTGCAGATGGAGTCCACTCTGCTACGAAATCTGCTGTAATTTGAGATTTAACGGCCGTCCTTGCTGTGAAGGAGATTTCAAAGGGTGCCAGCTCGACTGCCCACTTTCCAACCCTGCCTGTGGAATCTTTGTTTCGGAGCATATCTCCAAGAGGATACGATGTAGGGACAATGAGGTTATGCGCCAAGAAATAATGCCTTAGCTTTCGCGAGGCCATCACTAAAGCATAAGCAAACTTTTCGAGCTCGGAGTATCTGATCTTGGCTCCTGATAATGCCTCCGAGACAAAATAAACTGGGTTTTGCACCAGCTTTTCTTTAAGCTCGACTTCTCAGACCAGCACTGCGCTTACTGCTGAATCTGTGGCTGCAAGGTATAAAAGCAGTGTTTCCCCTGGAAGAGGAACGGTTAAGGTTGATAATGTTCCGAGGTATGCTTTTATTTCTTCGAAGCTCTTTTGGCACTCCGGCGTCCAGCTGAAGCTTTCGGAGCCCTTGAGCGCCTTGAAAATTGGGAGGCTTCGCTCTGCCGATCTGGACAGGAACCTGCTGAGTGCTGCTAGCCTCCCTGCTAGTTTCTGCACTTGCTTCAAATTCTCGGGCGGAGCCATTCTTTGCAGCGCACTTATTTGCGTTGGGCTGGCTTCGATCCCCCTGCTCGAAACTAAGTACCCTAGCAGCTTCCCTGCTTGTGCTCCGAATATACATTTTTCGGGATTGAGGCGTACTCCACATGCTCGGAGGCTCTCGAAAGTTTCATCTAAATCTATGCTATGCTGGTGCTTTTGATTACTTTTTATTACAATATCGTCCATGTAGGCCTCGACATTGCGGCCTATCTGATGACCTAAAGCCTTAGATATTAAGCGAGAAAATGTGGCTCCGGCATTCCGCAAACCAAAAGGCATTCTTACATAGCAGAATACTCCAGAAGGAGTTATGAAACTTGTCTTGGCTTCGTCTTCGCGCTTCAGCCATACTTGATGGTACCCGGAATAGGCGTCGAGGAAGCTTAATAATTCGGAGCCGGCTGTGGAATCTATTAATTGATCTATTCGGGGCATTGGGTAGGGGTCTCGCGGGCATGCTTTATTTAATGAGGTGAAGTCAATACACATGCGCCATTTGCTGGAATCCTTCTTTCTTACAAAAACAGGGTTGGCCAGCCACTCAGTATGGGCCACCTCCCTGATAATGCCAGCTTTTAACAATTTTTCCACTTCGGCCTTGGCTAAATTTGCTCTTTCTGTTGATAGCTTTCGGAGCCCCTGGCGCACCGGCTTGGCCTTCGGGTTGACGAGCAGACTGTGCTCGATGATGCTTCGGTCGACCCCAGTGATATCTTCGTCGGTCCAAGCAAACATGTCTAGATTCTTCTTGACGACTTCTTCTAACGAGGCGGTTATCTCCGGAGATAGCCCCTTGCCAAATTTTATTGGGTACTCTTTGCCGTCTTCTGAGATTATTCTTGTCTCGACATCACCCTCCGGGCTTGGTTTAAGCGAGGATCCCTTCGGGGGGCTCAAGGCCTCCGGTACTTCTTTGGCGCTCTCCGCTACATTATGCACTTGTCGAGGGTCCAATGGCTGCCCGTGGCCATATTCCGTCCTTCTGGCTACAGCCTGGTCTCCTGAAATAGTGAGCACTCCAACTTGTGTGGGCATTTTGAGGCAAAGGTAGTTGTGATGCGCTATAGCCCCGAATTGGTTTAACATCCCTCGACCGAAGATAGCATTGTAAGCGTAAGGGGCATCCACCACATCGAAAATCACCTCTTCTACTCGGGCCAGCGGCCCATCTCCGAAGGCAACCTCGAGGCCTATTTGGCCGAGGGCATCGAGAGGCGGTCCTGAGAACCCTTGAAGCGGCCGGGCTGCTGGGAGTAGATGCTTCCGGGGTATACACATCTGGTCGAAGGCTTGGACGAAGAGTATGTCTGCGGAGCTTCCACCGTCCACTAGGATCCTCCGAACATCTGCCCCTGCTATATCGGCAGAGATGACTAATGGGTCAGCATGGGGAAACTTCACCCCTACTGCATCGCTGGCTGTGAATGAGATGGGCACACGGGACCATTCTGGCATCCCTTCAGCGGAACTCGAAGTCCCTATGTGCCCAACTTCGCGGACGTACTCGCGGCGCTGTCTCTTGGACATGCTACCGAGGGTCCCCCCTCCGGAGATGGGCAACACCACTCTCTTGCCGCGGTCTTGCGGATCTTCGTGCTTTGGTGGTGGCATAATACTGGCCACCGGTAGCCGTATGGGGGCTTCGAGGGCACCAGCTCGGGCCACAGCTTGAACAGGCTCCGATCGTGTCGCAGGTGGAGCTCGGTCCGAAGTACCCCTCCTGGTATTTCGGTCAAGGTATTCACCCCGAAGGGTTAATATTGTCTTGCAGTCCTTAGTGTCATGGCTTCTATTATCGCCATGCACGCAGCAGAAATGACTCTGGCGCCTTCCAGGCATCCTTTCTTGAGGTATCGGCGGCCCAGCCTTGAAATTTTTTACCTGCTGGAAATTGGCAGGTACCTTCGAGGCTGAAGGTGCAATGTTTAGCACTTCCGAGCGGAAATGCTTCTTTCCTCGCTTGTACTCGTTGGGGCGGCTGTCTTGTGGAGGTTGCGGTGTAGCGGCGGCTTCTTGCTCCCCTTTGACTTCCCGGAGGGTGGGTAGTGTTGCCTCAACTCGCCGCAGGCATCCTTCCTCTGCCTTGGCATACTGTTCGAAGTATGCCATAAGCTGCGCCACGGACGTTACCGGCTTCCGATGGAGTTTGCTGAGGAGGTCGGGGTTCAGCACCCCTTCGCGGGCAGCATCAACTACTGAAGAGGTAGAGAGGCCCTTGATTTGTGACTTGGTGTGGGCGAAGCGTGTGAAGTACTCCCGGAGGGTTTCTCCCACCCGCTGCTTTACTTGAAACAAACTTCCTGTGGACATTGGGGCCACGAAGGTACCTTGGAAGTTGCTCACGAATTTCTTTTTAAGCTGCTCCCATGAACTGATCGATCCTGGCTTTAAGGACCAGAACCAACGGAGCGCCACGCCTTCGAGAGCGAGGGGGAAGCATTTTGCCATGGTGCTTCGCACCCCTCCGCTTGCTTCTATAGCCAGGGCGTAAGAGCGGGCGAACTCTCCGGGGTCCGACCCCCCGGAGTATTTGTGCAGCTTCGAGGCCTTGAACTTGGGGTCGAAAGGCACTCTCTGCAGATCAGGGTGCAACGGAGACTCATTGTCGAAGGAGGCATTCTCGGCTTCCTCTTGGACTTGTATAACTTCTGGGCGATTGCGGGCTCCATCGTCTTGAGGCCCCCTTGGAGTTTCGGTGGAAGCTTGAGTGCGGAGTCGGTCGGCGGCCTCTTGCCTCCATCTGGATACTTCCTCCTGAAGCCTGGCTAGCTGCGTAGCCTCGGTTTCGGGAGGGCCTTCGTCTTCGTCGGAGGGAACTTCAGGATCCTGGCTTGCTGCGTAGTCGGTCTGAAGCATTGTAGGAGGGGGTAGAGGGCCCCGGGGCGCTCGACGCCCATCGGTTCCGGCAGGAACCGTCGGATTAGATGAGGGCCCGGCTCCGTTGGTCCGAGGGGACCTTCGAAGGGGACCTGAAGCTTGACCACGCTTCGGAGGCATGGCTAGTCGATGAGGTGTCTTGGAAATGGAAGGCTTCGGACGACTCGAGGGGGTCGAGAGAAGGCCTTCGGGCTGCACTAAGAAGCCCTCAACTGAAGGGTGCGCGGAGTCTCTGGACTCCGAGGCTCCCTCCGCAAGTGCTCTTCAGAGTGCAGTCAGCGGTAGGGAACAAGCTTTTAGAACTATGATCCCCACGGACGGCGCCAACTGTTGGCGTAAAAGTTACACCAACAGGTTCTCGGTAATCAAGAACAAACAAACAAGAGGTTTGTGCTTTAGGACAAACTTGAGCCTCCGTAAAGGATAACAACTCAAGAGGTCCGAATGTATATGCTTGAACAACTAGTTCTGCCCCCTTCTTACAAGGTACAATGGGGGGTATTTATAGGGGAAAAAGGCTTAAGGAATAGACCTATTTACCCCTATATTACAACTGACATGGTAGAATTTATTCAATATTATAAACAAGGTTATACACGGTAAAGTGCCGTGGGGTAGATGGATAAGCAGGACATCCAATCAATCATGTCTTCCTGCTTCGAGGCCTCCTTCCTCCCTTCGGAGGGTCCTCTGTGACTTCGCATCGTGACACCCTCCGACTGTGTTGACGTATGCTTCGAACATTAGTCCGCCACCTTCGGGACCTTCCCGGAGCCCACAGAGGGTTAGTCTTTAAGTCTTGGAAATAAAGTAATTTCCCCCAACAGTAAGCATCCTCTGAATGGTGTGTCCAACGGGTATGAATACAAAAAGTAATCAACAAGCCACCACAAATGCAATAGTAATGCAAGGTAATAACAAAGGAAGGGTAATGGCTAAAAATGCGGAAAAGTACATTTTTCAATTATTGCATTTAGTGTAGTCAAATTTAATCATGTGGAATATTAAACATGAACGTCATAATACCATCTAACTCGAGGAGTACGTTTTCCCTCCTCGCGCAACAGTCCTTACATGTCAAACCATCATGCACATTCATTAAAAGTAAACTAATTGTGGGATGTCACGCAACCCGCCCTTGACCGTGGGCTCGGCTTTTCGAAAAGATTTATGACTCTGATCAGAGGTGTACCACTGTACCCACAAGGCACGAACTCATCCCATACACCAAAGTGTAACGAGATGACCCATACCACGGGAACTCATGCCAAAACCTCAGCATTAAATGCTCCAAGCGATAACCACCCGCTCTAGGTTTCGCCGGCACGACGGGCCACATCCCGGCTAACGTCGCACCACCTTTTGTGCCACGTAGGTACAAGCCAGCCACAGGTGCTGCTTGACCCATCTCCAATTGGTGGCCTTAGTTTGGAACACTCCATACCTTAGTTAGGACTTACCCACTAGACTTGTGGTTAGTACGGAAGTGTATTGCAACGGATCCCGCAGACTGGTCCTTATAGTGCCCCGGGTGCTACCAACCAATGCCCTAGCTTGCACCCGGAACCCACCATGCATTCACTCACAACCACAACTCCATCACCGATAGAATTCCAAAGACAAGAATAACGGGGATCATATAGTAGAACCAAGTTGCTACGACTCATTCTTATCTTATAGCGATTGTGCCAATACATTGGACACTAGCTAATATTACTAATAACATTATGGTGACAAGGAGTTTAGGCTAGATCGCATGGCTTGGGTTGCACATCAAGGTCGGGGGATCTAAATAAATATATTGTAAGGCTTCCATTTGAATAACGCATGTATATATAACCTATGTGTTTTAGCGATAGTTTAATAAGACATGGGTTCAATATGCTCAAAAGATTGGTTTGGTGACTTTCCTTGTTCAGCGAAAGGAGAGGGAGGAACTTTGGGAAAGTACTCTGGCTCCTCGGCAGCGTCGTAGTCTTTTCGACATGAATGATAAAATAAACATTCAATAAACAATCCAAAAACCACACACAAGCATACATGTTTCGATTTGTTTAAACAAAGGGAAATAAAGTCATTAAGTTTCTGAAATTTACTTTGGGGATATTTTAAAATAAACTTTTAATGGGGTTAGGGAGTTTCTAAAATGAATAAACATGTTAACTAATGTATTTTAGACTTCCAAAAAGGTTCAGAACAAACCTAGTGTTTCCATTATACTACTATGAAAAGAATAAAAGATAAATTTTTCCAAAGGTGAAATGGACAATTTTGAGTTTACCCTAAAGTGCATTTGAATACTTTATTAAATAAAAATAAAATACTCAATATAAACCTAACGTTTTTATTGCATTAACATGTAGAGAATAAAATTATAAATTTTCTCGAATTGAAATGGTAATTTTTGGAGTTAACATGCGCAAGATATGAATTTTAGAAGTTTAAAACTATTTCTGAATTTAAATTAAATCCAAAAACAGGCGTCGGTCCACGGTGAGCCGGATTCACCTTGAACCCGTGCACTGTGCGTGTGCGCCGGATCCAGATCCACCGTTGGATCGCGATCGGGCGGCCACGGGTGAGGCGGGGGAGTTAAGTTAACATGGACGACTAGGATTAAAAAATCGAACCGATATGCGATGGATGGCCCAGATTCATCGCGGGTTTTAAATACTAACAGACACACGAGATCACACCGTACCGCTTCGCTCAGATCTGACGGCTTGGATTAAACCGAGGGACCGATTTAATCTCGGCCGTCGGATCACGATCGCGCGGTCGGGGATGAATCCCACACGACACACGTATTTTACCCACGTCGGTCGTCTTCTCCGGCGACGGCGAGCATGCCAGGGGCCACGGCGAGCGATGGCGATGGATCCTAAGGGCTAAAACAGAGAGGGTGAACTACGGGGATCACGAGGGTACCGTTGGGGGGACGAATGGTCATCGGAGTGAGGCCGCCGACGAGTGGGGGCGGTGAAGACGTTCGGGTCCTCGTCGGCGATGGCGTTCCAGCGGGGTTCATCGGTGATGGAGCGGTGGCCGAGGTTGAGGTGGCATCGGTGATCACAGCGGTACGGTCACCGAGGGCAGAGGAGGGCTCCGGCGATGGCAAGCGGCGACTGTAGCGAGGGTGGCAGTCTGGCGCTAGAACTCGGACAACGGGCGCTCTGTTTGTTCTCGCAGTGAGTGGACGTAGGGGCTGAGCGCGGCGGTGGCCAGGGGGTTAAATAGGGGTGCTGGCAGGGGTCCGAGGTGGACGCATGCAAGTAAAGTCGAGGGGGTCTTCAATGGTGCCAGTGGGGCTCGATCAAGCATGCGCAGCGCGATCCTGGGGCGATGGCGTGTGGAGTAAAGAGGGGAAACAGCCGGCGCGTCACGGGGGTGTTAATGGCGACGATGAACTAACGCGAGGGGGCCAACGGGGGCGGATCCGATGCGGGATCGGTAGCCGGCAAAGTTATGGGGGTTGGCGCGAGGTGGATGATGGGTCCGACAGGTGGGCCAAGGCGGTCAGCGGGCGCGAGTGTGCGGATGTGGCAACTCGACACAACCGACAGGTGGGGTCGGGCTCGACCGAGAGAGGGAGTCAGCACCAACAGGTGGGGTCGGGCGGTCGGGCGCGCGCGCGAAGGGAGAGGGGGTCGCTGACAAGTGAGACCTAGGTGTTATTACGGGCGCGAGGAAGGGAGCAGGCTGGGGCGGTCGGTTGAGGGAGAATGGGGGAAAAGGGGCCCGTTACTGTTTCAATCATTTTCTGAATAAAAATAATTGCAGAAATTAGTTTAAAATATTTGGGCTACTTTCAATGGTGGTAAAAATTTGTAAAAATTTTCAAAAATATTTCTTGGCCTTGGGATCATACAAAAAATTTTCTAGCTCCTGGTTTGGATATTTTATCTAGGTTCTAGTTCAATTAAACTTAGAAGGGTATTAAAGGTATTTCAAAATCAATTATTTCCAGAAAAATATGATAAAAGGTATTTTTATTTCTCTGAAAATTTGGGGTGTTACAAACCTATCCCCCTTACAAAGAATCTCATCCTCGAGATTGGAAGTGTACTCGAATAGCTCGGGGTATTGGGTTTTCAACTCGTCTTCTTTTTCCCATGTGGCTTCTTCAACGGGGTGGTTGTCTCACCGAACCTTGCAGAAGCGAACCACACGGCTCCTGGTTACTCTTTCCTTACTCTCCAGAATCTTGATGGGTTTCTCTATGTAGGTCAAGTCCTCTTGGACATTGAGCTATTGGAGGTCGGCCTGCTCAGTGGGCACATGGAGACACTTCTTTAGCTGAGAGACGTGGAACACATCATGGACTCCTGCCAAGGATGGAGGGAGTTCTAGCTGATATGCCACTTCTCCTTGCCATTGGAGGATCTGAAAAGGTCCGACATAGCGGGGTGTTAGCTTGCCTCTCATGTAAAACCTTTGAGTACCACAGAGGGGAGTGACTCGAAGATAGACATAGTCGCCCTCCTCAAAGGTTAGGTCTCTCAATCGGTTATCGGCATAGCTCTTTTGTCGGGACTGGGCTACCTTCAATCTGTCCCTGATGATCTTGACTTTCTCTTCGGCCTCTCGCAATATATATGTCCTGAATAGTTGTGATTCCCCGGTATGATCCCAGAGTAACGGTGTTCTGCACTTACGCCCATAAAGTGCTTCAAACGGGGACATTTGTAGGCTAACTTGATAGCTGTTGTTGTAGGAGAACTCCGCATAAGGCAAGTTCTTATCCCACATTCTGCCAAAGTCTAGAGCGCAAGCTCTAAGCATATCCTCCAATACCTCGTTGACTCTTTCGGTTTTACCATCGGTCTGTGGATGATAGGCGGTGCTAAAGTTTAGTCGGGTGCCGAGTTCCTCTTGAAGGTTCTTCCAAAATTTAGAGGTAAACTGACTCCCACGGTCAGATACAATCTTCTTCGGAACTCCGTGCAGGCACACAATCTGGGTCATATACAACTCGGCCAACTTGGCGACGGTGTAGGTTGTCTTGACGGGGATGAAGTGAGCCACTTTGGTGAGTCGGTCGACGATTACCCAAATAGAATCATGACCGTCTTGGGTCCTGGGTGGTCCCATGATGAAGTCCATTCCTATCTCTTCCCACATCCATTCGGGGACCTTGAGGGGTTGCAACAGTCCGGTAGGTCTCTGGTGCTCTGCCTTGACTCGCCGACATGTGTCGCACTTGGCCACCTACTCAGCTATTTCCCTCTTCATGCTGACCCACCAATATTTCTCCTTTAGGTCTTGGTACATCTTTGTACTTCCTGGATGGATGGAGTATAGAGTTTCATGGGCCTCTTGCAGGATGAGGGCTTTTAACTCTGGCTTGTCGGGAATGCATATCTGATTTCCGAACTAGATGGTACTGTGCTCGTCCTCGGAAAATACATGAGCTTTACCTTTTCTCATGTTCTGTTGGATTTCCAAGATGTCCGGGTCTTCCTTCCGCGTCTCCCGGATCTGGTCCATTAAGACAGGTCTGGTCTCTAGGGCGGCGAGATACGCTTTGGTAGTGATCCCTAGATTCAACCGTTCCATCTCCTTGTATAACAAGGGGGCCTGGTCCTGCACCATGATGGCATTACAATACCCCTTTCGACTTAGGGCGTCTGCCACCACATTTGCCTTTCCTGGGTGATAATGAATTCCCAAGTCATAATCTTTGATCAGCTCCAACCACCTTCTTTATCTAAGGTTCAGGTCCGGTTGGGTGAATATGCACTTGAGGCTCCTATGGTCGGTGTAGATCTCGCACCGATTTCCTACAAGGTAATGCCTCCATATCTTCAAGGCATGAACCACAGCTGCCAATTCCAGGTCGTGGGTCAGGTAATTCAGCTCATGCGGCCTTAGCTGACGAGAGGCGTAGGATATAACCTTCCCATCTTGCATTAAGACACACCCTAACCCTTGGCGAGAGGTATCACAGTAGATGTGGAAGTCCTTCCGAATGTTTGGCAGAGTCAGAATTGGGGCTGACACGAGCTTATTCTTAAGGGTTTGGAAGCATTCTTCATAGTCTGGAGTCCATTCAAACTTTACCTCCTTCTGCAATAGCCTGGTCATGGGCTTGGCTATCTTTGAGAAATTCTCGATGAATCGGTGGTAATATCCGGCCAATCCGAGAAAACTCCAGATCTCGGTCACGTTTGTGGGTTGTAGCGAATTGGTCACTGCTTCTACGGTGGTTGGATCCATACCTATTCCTCCGGCATATATGACATGACCGAGGAACTTCACCTCAGACGACCAAAACTTGCACTTGCTGTATTTGGCATACAATTGCTGTTCCCTTAGCTTTCCGAGGGTCAGACCGATGAATACCACGATGAACTTATCCAAGAACTCCATGAATACATTGTTCATCATGTTCATGAAAAAGGCTGGGGCATTCGTGAGTCCGAACGACATCATAGTATACTCGTAGAGTCCGTAGCGGGAGGTGAATGCGGTCTTAGGGATGTCTTCTTCTCTAATCCTCAATTGGTGATAACCTGACCTGAGGTCGATCTTGGAGAACATCGAGGATCCTTTCAGCTGATCGAACAGGTCGTCGATCTGAGGAAGTGGGTACTTGTTCTTGATGGTTACGTCGTTCAGGGCTATATAGTCCACGCACATCCTTTTGGTCTTGTCCTTCTTCATGGCGAAGATGACCGGTGCACCCCAGGGTGAGGTACTTGGTCGGATTTACCCTTTTTGTTCCATGTCTTCGATGTTGCTCTTGACTTCGGCTAGTTCATTTGCGGCCATCCGGTATGGGCGCTTGGAGATTGGAGTGGTTCCGAGGACAAGCTTGTTTCTGAATTCGATGTCCCGCTTGGGAGGCATTCCTGGCAGGTCCTCTGGGAAGACGTCCATGTACTCCTTGACTATGGGCACTTCCTCTAGGGCTAGTGAGTGAAGAGACACCTCGCGAGGTTTGCGGCTGGTCATCCGAAAAGTGACGGCTTCGCCTTTAGAGTTGGTCATATTTACGGACTTGCTGGCGCAGTCTATCACTCCTTTGTGCTTCATCAACCAATCCATCCCTAGGATGAGGTCGAGTCCGGTGCACTCGATGAGGACTGGCTCGGCCCAGAATAATATTCCCTGAATCCCTATCTTTACCTTAGGGCTGAATAGGTGGGCTAAGGTTTTCTTGCCGGGGGTGGCAATCATCATGGGGATGGGTAGAGGGAGCACTTCCAACTCATTCATTTTCACAAAGTCTTCTGAGATGAAGGAGTGTGTTGCCCTAGAGTCAAACAGTATTATAGCTGGTATGGAATTTACGGTAAACGTACCGAGTACGACTTCAGGAGCTTCCTAAGCTTCCTCCGCGCTGATGTGGTTGACGCAGGCACGAACCGCCTGGTTGGGTGTCGCGCCTTGTGGCTGCTTGGGGTGAGGACACTGGTGCGAGTAGTTCCCTTCCTTCCGGCAGTTGAAGCAGACAATCGGCTTTCCTTGGCGGTCCCTCATGATCAGGGCCTTGGTGGAGGGCGTCGGCTGAGCGGCCGGAGCTGGTGGAGTGGGGCGGGGATGCCCGGTGTTGGAAACACCGGCGGCGTGAGGCGGCCTGTAGGCAGGGTGAGGATGGTAAGCGGGCGCTGGTGGCGGAGGGACAAAGCGGGGCCTCTGAGAGTTCGCCTCATGATGCTTGAACACAATCATCTTCCTCTTCTTGAGGTCCAACTTATTTTGCTCAGTCTCCTGGATGAGCGCTTTGTTCACAAACCGTTGAAAGTCGGCGTAGTTGGTGGCGATGAGCTGAATGAACAGCTCATCCTTAAGTCCCCAGAGGAACTTAGCCTGGCGGAGGGCGTCGGTTCGCACCTCTTCCGGTGCGTAGCGGGCTAGATGTTTGAATTCATGGAGATACTCCATGATAGTCTGGCTCCCTTGTTGTAGGTCGCGGAACTCCTACTGCTTTACCGCAATGACTCCGGTGGGGACGTGGGCGGCACGGAAGGCGATGGTGAATTCCGCCCAAGTCACTACGTGGTACTCCGGCTGGGACTCACGATAGTTGTCCCACCATTCTGCGGCGGGACCCTAGAGTTGATGAGTGGTGAATGCCACTCTCTGCCGGTCAGTGTAGGGGAGGAGGTCCAACTTCTTCCTGATGGTGCGGAGCCAATCTCTGGCCTCCATGGGGTTTGTAGTGCTGGAGAAGATAGGGGGTCGCACGCGCAAAAACTCCGAGAGTTGGGGCGCGGGTGCAGGGGCTGGTGCACGTGGGACGGGCTCCACGTTCTGCTGGTGCAGTCGGTCCAACTGTACTTGTTGGTGCTGCATTTGGGTGAGGAGGGCGGTAATCAGCTGGTTCTGATTAGCCATCATCTCCGCCAAGGTGGGGTGGTTGGCGGATGGCGGCCTAGTCTGACGTTGGCCCGTTGCGCCCCAGTTGGGCACAATGCTTCCAGGCAAACTGTTGCTTGCCCCTTCTCCGTTGTTGGATCTGGTGTTCTGATTATGGGCCATCGTTTGAACATACAAGATTTTTAGTCATAAGATAAAAGCTTTAAAACGAGTTTTTAACCAAGAATAGCCCAGAGGGGCTCATATATATATATAAGTGGTAAAAAGTGTTCATTACATCAATGCTTTTATTTTAATCCACCTACAAGTCGTTGCAAGTGGTACCACAACCCTAAATTATTACAACCAACGAAAACTACCGCCTACTCGTCATCTGGGGCGGTCTCCATGCTCTCAGAGCCACGAGGTCCTGAGGGATGGTGGGCTCGAGAAAAATCTCGATGATAGGGTCGGAGACGATGGCGGGGCGCGAGGCAGGATCACTGGAGCTGGACGGTCCGACAGTCGTGGGGTGTGGCGTGATCCTCTTGGGGCGAGGGGCGGGCTCACAGATGGGCTTCTTCCTCCTTAGGACGAGGGGGACCATCTCCGCTATGTCCTTCTACAGCTGTATGATCTTACGCTGTAGTTCGCCATTTTGTTGGATAAAGTTCTTCATTTCCTGGTGAAGGAACTCGACCAACTCGTGGTGCTCCTCGGCGTCAAGCACGGCGTAGGGATGGAGATCATCCATGGCCTGAAGAAGATGCGTCTACTGGGCCATGACCGTATCGCGATCGGAGTGAACTCCGATGTAGATGCTGCGGTGGGCGCCGGGAGTGCGCTTCGGCACAAGCCGGAAGGACGTGTTCTGAAGATGATCATCATAGATCTTCCTTAACTCCATGAGGGCTTGGAGGGCGACGCGTTGGCACGCGACGTCGAAAGTTGGGCCCCCAAGTGCTGCCGTGAAGAATGGCAGGTGCTCACCGGATCCATGGATGGTAAGGGAGACGTCGTAGGGTCCTGTGAACTCTTCCATGTACATGCCATGGAACTCTGGCTCGAAGAGGATGAGGAGCCATGCTGAATAGCGTGGGCCTCATGGCTCCAGATGTGATGAGTCATTGTCAACGATAGTCAAAGAGGAGAGAAGATCTGCTGCGTCATGGGCCGCGTGTGACTCAGGTACACGGGCAGCGAGCGACTGTCGGGCAGAGGTGCCGTGAAGTCGGGCTGGCCCAATCCAGGTACATGGGCTAGGAGCAGCAGAAGACCCACTGGGCTGTTGACCAGGATTGACTCAGGTACACGGGCGGTTAGCGATTGCCGGGCTAACAGAGCTGCGGAGTCAGGCCGGCCCAATCCGGGTACCTGGTGCAAAGTCGGTGTAGGCTTTATCAATTTCGGCGCAAAACTGACGACCGCTGATCTTGTATCGGACTGTCCAGAAGAGAAGACGTAGTAGCTACGAAATCTTAGCTTCCAGATAAGTCACCTGTAAATAGGAGTTTTCTATTTTGTCCCTAGGACCACAGTTAGTTAGTCGAGTCTGTAATAATATCCTAAGGGCAGTTTAGTCTTTTCCTTTTATTTCAGTGTCTGTAAAAAACCCTAAGGGGCTGGTAGAATATTCCTAGCTATTGGGCAGCCTATAAATAGGGCCCCAATCCCTAGGGTTAGGTTACCCTTTGGAGAATTCACTTTTTAATCAATTGGGTCACTTTTTATTCTCTGGTTCCCTGCTCCTGTTCATGCGCACGCCGCCTCTGCATTCCTTCTGTTCTTCACGCATTTGTGAGATTTTATTCTCTTCTCCTATCATTTGGGTTGCAGTGATGTTGTAGTTGTTTACTTCTTCGTCTCGCGTGCGGCTGGTTTTATTCCAGGACGTTTTTCCTCTCTCTGATTGGTTCTGGTTCTTTGAACTGAGAGGGATTAGTACTACTTGCTGGTTCCTGTAGCATCAAGTAGTACCTACTCCCTGAGGCAACAGTACGCTAGTTTTTCTAGCTTTGTTTTTTCCAGCATAGCCTTTTTGATCGAGTAGATAGAGTTTTGGATTTCTCTGGCTGTTTCTAGCGAATCCCCATGTCTTGTGTGAAGTCCTTCAGCTCTGTGAAGCAGGCTTCGACCTGACTTCTTCGAAGGCTTTGCTAAGAACTTTTAACTCCGAACTTGAACTGTGAATCTAGCTTCGAAGTGTGCTCTGCTCTAAGGTTGTGTTCTGTCATACTTCGGCACTTTTGCTAAGAAAGAGAAGAGGTCTTTCTGCTACTGTCTTTTTCGAGGGTCACAGTGTGTGGGTTCGAATCTTGTCTTTTGGAGTATGTGTTTAGGCTTCGATCTCTTGTGAGAGCTTCTGCACACTTCGATTCAAAGTTGATTTGTGGTTCGAAGGTTACTACTTCGGTAGTCATACTTCGATCTAGCTAACTTCGAAGGTAGCAGTCTAGGCTTCGTTTTGTTTTTGCTGCTGTGTGTTGGGCTCCGCTTCTCTTTCGAAGCTTGCTTTTCTGTAAACGTTGTTCGAAGCTTTCTGATCGGAGTATCGGCTTCGAAGTACACTGGTCGAAGCAGACTTCGATACTTTTATACTTCGCACCGAAGCATACTTCGCATTCTGCCACACTTGAACTAGGCTAGTTTCCACAAACCTTCGGCCTTCCACGACAACTTTCGCTAGACTTCGACAAGGGACTCCGAACAGGAGACAAATTTTGAACAGTAACTTCTCATCTCATTCTATGTGCACTTAGATTATTTTGCTGAGAAGTTTGATCTGCCATTGTTTGAATATTTTTGTTTATCTGCCTATTAGCATTGTATTGGTGTTTCTCTGTCTAGGACACCGGTCGTTTCTAGGCTAGATACTTTTAGGCCTTGGTGATCTGTTTTGCTGCTTAGACTCTTGAGGTGCGTTGGGTGTTGGGAACAGGCCATTGATTCGAAAGAATTTTTAGGCGCCCATTCACCCCCCCTCTAGTCGCTACTTTCGGTCCTACAAGTGGTATCAGAGCCTGGTTAGGTTTTTTCCATACCTTAACCGGTTCTAAACCCCAGTAGTGATCATGATATCTCCTGGAAAGGTCTCGTCCTTGGAAGCTTATGGCTATAACTATTGGAAGACTCACATGCGAGCCTATCTCATGAGCCAAAGCTTGGACATCTGGGACATTTGTGTTCATGCTACGTTTGTCATATTGCCAGTTGCTGAGCGTGATTCTCCTGGTATCATCGCCCAACATCTGAATAATAACAAAGATGTGAACATTTTGTTTTCTGGTTTAGGTCCCACTGAATTTGAGCGAGTGAGCCATCTCACCACTGCGAGAGAGATCTGGGCTACCCTTCAGGCACACCATGAGGGGACAGCTCAGGTCAAGGCTTGGCTCTATCAAACCTACCGACGT
Organism: Zizania palustris; assembly: GCA_019279435.1. Taxonomy (NCBI): domain Eukaryota; kingdom Viridiplantae; phylum Streptophyta; class Magnoliopsida; order Poales; family Poaceae; genus Zizania; species Zizania palustris. Next base: position 78,683,499 of record JAAALK010000082.1, on the reverse strand, counting down.
GAATATGAGAACTTCACACAAAAGCCGGGTGAATCTGTTGAAGTGTTGTTTGGTCATTTTCAATCGATCATAAACAAGCTTCGGGACAATAAGGCTGAGGGTGTGCAGTTAGTCTCAGATCACGAGCAGACGCTCAAGGTTCTCCATACCTTGGACCCTAAGATCTGGGAGATCAAGGTATCCTCTATCATTGACAGCACTTCTTATGATACCTTGACCATTTCTGAGTTGTTTAGCAAGTTGAAGGCCACCGAGGTTGATACCCAGTTGAGATCAAATCTCACTGGCTCTGGATCAAAGTCTTTGGCCCTTGCTACACCTTCTATTGATCCCTCTTCTGTGAGCTGTGTTGGGTTCTCTTTGATGTCTATCACTGAGGACCAGCTTGAGTCTTTGGGAGATGATGACCTGTGTATTTTTAAAAACTGGGTGCGTCGTGTTTATGATAAAAAAATGATCAAAAGACATGGCATGAAATCTGGGTGCTTTGAGTGTGGTGACCTAGGACACTTCATCACCGACTGCCCCAAGCGCAATGGTCACAAGAAGGGCACCGGTGGTGGCTTCCACGACTCCGGCAAGCACGACAGCTCCTTCACCAAGGGCAAGCCAAAGACCAGATTCTTCAGAAAGGCCCTGAAGGACTACCGGCGAGAGAACAAGAAGCGCGACAAGGCCTTCTTCGCCGAGATGGAGAAGAGCTACTCCAAGCGGTCCACGTCTTCTTCCTCTTCATCGAGCTCAAGCGATGAGGAGATCGTCATCAGGAATAGGAAGGACAAGGACGATCCGGTGGGTCTTTGCTTCATGGCTTTCGGGGACAGACCGAAGAGCCGCTCCCATCAACGCCGAAGATCCCGCAAGAGCTTCTCCTCAATGGCTCTTTGGGATAAGGAAGAAAAGGGCTCCTCCGATGACTCCGACGACGATGACAATGAAAAGGTATCATCTTATGAGCGTGAAATCGTTGATTTACTTGAAAGCAATCGTCGGGAGTTAAAATATTGGGAAAAACTACTTAGGGGGCTAAGAAGAGGATATATGAATTAGAGAGTGAGCTTGCCGTGGCCAACGGCAGAATTGAGAGTCTATCTTCTTCCCCTTGCTTGGGTGATAGCAGTGAGTGCCTAAAGTGTGAGGTTCTTCTGTGTGACCTGTCGACTCTGAAGTCTAGGTACACAGAAAGGGTTGATGAGAGGGACGCTTTGGCCACTGAGCTTGAGAACGCTCAGCTAGAGCTGAAAGATGCTCATGCCACTGTCGTCATGCCCTGTGCTGATTGCCCATCTCATCTAGCTAGTTTAGCTGAGCTGAAAGCCAAGGGCGATGAGTATTTGGGTGATTTGGAGAGAGTGAGAGCTGAGCTGGCGCAGACTAGGCTAGAGCTTGAGACACTGTCAGTTCTATCCACTGTCTGTGAGAACTGCTTGTCTCTTAGACTAGAGTTGATTAAGCTGAATGCCGAGAAGTCTGTCCAGGTAGATAACGAGTGTGAGACCTACTTGTCTCAGGTGGAGGTAATAGCTTCCTTGAGAGAGGAGCTAGCTGATTCTCAGAATGAGAAATTTTACCTCCGTTCTATCCTAAGTTGGATCAGTGCCAGAGAGCCACAGCTCGGCATGATGATCCAGTAGTTTAAGAGGCAGGATGGGTTTGGGGTAGGCTACACCTACACCAAGGCTGACTTTGAGAGTGCCATTAGCCGGGCAGTGGAGTGGAGTAAAATGACTCCTGAGCAGAAATATCCCAAGACTCACTCCACTGAGTCTTTCTAGGCTAGTCAGCCCAAGGATGGAGTGATCCAAGAACAGCCCAAAGCTCCACCCAAGAAGCCCATCTGGGTTCCAAATCCCAAACACCTCCACACTTCTCTTGACTCTCTTCCTGGACCCTCTCAACCCAAGAAGACTACACCAAACACCACTAAGCCCAAGAACCCTAAGCCTCAACCACATAAAAAGAAGCCCACCTATCATTGTGAGTTCTATCAGAGAGACGGGCATCTTGCGGAGTTTTGCTTCAGGAGGAAGCGGGTTGAGAGAGCAGAGAGAGCTCGTGGTGGTCAGGAGCAGTTCTACCAGCAGGGCGGTAGACTGAGAGTTCCTCGACGCGGGGAGAGGCTGGAGGCCAGGCCACGTCGTGTAGGTGGTGGTAGAGGAGACAGCTTTCATGCCCGTGCTCCAGATGGTGGTGTACGTTCCGGCAGAGCTCCAGGCCATTTTGGCTACGGTCCTGGACCTCGTGGCCGAGGTTTTAGGCAGAACCAAGGACCACGCTTTGAGCCACGTTTTGGTCCAAACTCTTCTGATGGTTTTTGCTTTCCTTCTTTTGAGCATATGGCACGACACTAGTTTAGCTCTTTTGCTAAACCCAGTGTCAGACCATTTGCTCCCCCTTACAACCACTGATTGTGCAGGATTGGGGACTGGAGGATGTCTAGATCATGGACTCAGGATGCTCTCACCACATGACGAGACATCGTAGATGGTTCTCCAGTCTCACTCCCCCGAGCTCCAAAGAGTACATTACATTCGGGAACAATGGTCAAGGGAAGGTACACGACATTGGCTCAATTCGCATCTCTGACCATTTCTCTTTGAAGAACGTTGCTTTGTTTGGAAATTTGAATTTCAATTTGATTTCTGTTTCACAACTTCTTGAGGATGGGTTGGAGGTTCGTTTTAAGAAGGGCAGTTCTTCTGTGATTGATTCTAGAGGGTCTTTGATTTGCCAGATCTTACCTTTTGGTAAGGTTTTTTGGATTGACTTCTCTAGTTCTTTTGGCCCTTCTCGCTGTTTGATTGCCAGATCCTCCTCTGAGCTATGGAAGTGGCATAGGAGGTTAGGTCATTTGAGTTTTGATCTGCTAGTCAGATTGAGCTCTATGGACCTCATCCGAGGATTGCCCAAGCTTAAGATGGAGAAGGATCTAGTTTGCCATCCCTGTCATCATGGGAAAATGGTTCCCGCTTCTCACTCACCTGTGACTCAGGTGATGACTTTGTATCCGGCCGAGCTGTTACACATTGACACTGTTGGTCCAGCTCGGGTACACTCAGTCGGTGGGAAGTGGTACACGTTTGTGATTGTTGATGACTTTTCTAGATTCTCGTGGGTTTTCTTTTTGGAGTCTAAGGATAAAACTTTTCATTTTGTTCATGACCTGATTTTGAAGCTGAAGAATGAGAACAATGGTCGGATGCGAGCAATTCGCTCCGACAATGGCTCTGAGTTCAAGAACTCTCAGTTCGTCAGCTTCTGTAGTGATCAGGGTCTTGACCATCAGTTTTCAGCTCCTTTCACTCCCTCACAGAACAGCGTTGTGGAACGAAAGAACCGCACGCTAGTCGAGATGGCCAGGACGATGCTCGATGAGCACAGGACTCCTAGGCGTTTTTGGGCTGAAGCCATGAACACAACTTGCTATCTGGCCAACCGCATTTTTCTTAGAGCTTACCTAGGTAAGACCTCATACGAGTTGCGGTTTGGCAGACAGCCCAAGGTGATCCACTTGCGAGCGTTTGGCTGCAAGTGCTTTGTGCTGAGGAAGGGAGGGCATTTTGACAAATTTGAGTCTCGTTGCTGGGACGAAGTTTTTCTTGGCTATGCCTTACACTCTCGAGGCTTCCGTGTTTGGAACCTTGACTCCCAACAGCTTGTCGAGACTTGTGAGGTTTCATTTGATGAGTCCTTGCCTTCTTTGACTCCTTCTTTTGAGCTTTCTGGTGATGGTGAGCTCGGAGAGTCCATCTTCGAGGAAGATGAGGACACTCTAGCTGTTGATGAGGGTGGACCTTCTGCACTGCCTGTAGAACCCACACCTTCTGAGACTTCGACTGAGGACGAGGGCGGACCTCTGATCACTTCTTCCACTTCGATCGAGCCCCCTCAGTCGAGTCCAGAGGTGCCAGCTGCTGACTTCGGTGAGGTGACTTCAGATCACCAGGGATCCCGAGCAGTTCAGCGTGATCACCCCTCAGAGCTAATCATCGGTGATTTGACTGAGAGAACTTTGCGTTCTTCTGTTGACTCTCTTACTGTGTTTGCTGAATCTGCTTTTGTTGCATCTTTTGAACCCAGAGACATTTGTCATGCTCTTTCTGACTCTAATTGGATTAATGCCATGCAAGAAGAACTTGAGAATTTTGTCCGCAATCGGGTTTGGACACTGGTTGAGCTGCCACCCGGATGCAACCCCATAGGCACCAAGTGGATGTTCAAGAATAAGCAAGGTGAAGATGGGGTTATGGTGCGCAACAAAGCTCGACTAGTTGCCTAGAGTTTTTGCTAGAATGAAGGTATTGACTTTGAAGAGACCTTCACTCCTGTTGCCCGTCTTGAGTCCATTCGCATCCTCTTAGCCTTTGCCGCTTCGAAGGGTTTTAAGCTTTTTCAAATGGATGTCAAGAGTGCTTTTCTAAATGGGTACATAGAGGAAGAAGTTTATGTTAGGCAGCCCCCCGAATTTGAGAACCCTAAGTTTCCTCGACATGTTTTTAAGCTGCAGAAAGCTTTATACGGTCTGAAGCAAGCCCCCAGGGCTTGGTATGACCGGCTAAAGCAGTTTTTGTTGGGGAAGGGCTTTGAGATGGGTTCTGTGGATAAAACTCTTTTCTTGCTCAGAGATGCTTCAGATTTCTTAGTCACTCAGATTTACGTGGACGATATTATCTTTGGCGGTACTACTAATGATCTTGTGTCCAAGTTTTCTGAGCAGATGCACAACGAATTTGAGATGAGCCTCATGGGTGAGCTCAAGTACTTCTTAGGGCTCCAGATCAAGTAGACCAAGGACGACACTTTCATCCACCAAGGTAAGTACACTCGTGACATGTTGAAAAAATTTTACTTTGGTGGAGAGCTGAAGCCTCAGATGACCCCAATGGGCACATCTTGGGGCCTGGACAAGGACGAGAACGACGTCAAGGTCAATGAGAGAGAGTTTTGAGGGATGATCGATTCACTACTATACTTGACGACGACGAGACCGGACATACAGTTCGCCGTGGGACTATGCGCGCGCTTCCAATCTTCACCACACGCGTCTCATCGGCAGGCTGTCAAGCGCATTTTCAGGTATCTCACCTATGCGCCCGATCTTGGTCTTTATTACTCCGCATCATCATCTCTTGATTTATCTGGCTTTTCGGATGCTGACTTTGGTGGGTGCCGGTTGGATCGCAAGTCGACTTCTGGTACTTTTCAGTTTCTTGGTTCGTCTCTTGTTTCTTGGTCTTCTCGAAAGCAGTCTGGAGTTGCTCTTTCAACCACTAAGGCTGAGTATGTAGCTGCTGCTAGCTGCTGCTCACAGTTAGTTTGGATGATTTCCACTTTGCGAGACTTTGGGTTGTTCTTTCCTACCAGAGTTCCTTTGTTTTGCGATAGCACCAGTGCTATTGGTGTAGGGAAAAACCCTTGTCTCCATTCAAAAACCAAACACATTGATGTGCGCTTTCATTTTCTGCGGGATCAATATGAGAAGGGTGTCATTGACCTTGTTCATGTTGATACCCATCATCAGTTGGTTGAAATTTTCACCAAACCCCTAGATCAGTCTACCTTTGAGCGTTTACGAGGGGATTTGGGTGTTGTGTATCCTTTCTAGGATATTTTTGCGTCAGTATTCTTTCTTCTTTACTCTTTTCTCGAGTCTTTTTGTGTGTGTTCATATCTTGCATATTCACATATCACACTTTGAGCCTGCTTCTGTTATATGATTGAACTGCTTTACTTATTCTAGCTGGTACATGTTTTTGATTACTCGTCAATGATCATGCTTTGTTTCAGTTCACTTGATATGTCTGATATCTGTCATATGCATGGTTTTTACGCTTTAAACTTGAAAAATGATCACCATTGATTCTGGTAACTAGCATGTGTAGGCTGAGTGCTTTTGCTATCTGTTACATGCCTTGTTGCTAGTTCCTCACATAGATGCAGATATGCAACTTGGACATCTTTATGTTTTAAATATGGAAATGTGCTATAAAAATGATGGAAAATCAAGAAAAATGAAAATTCCATGCCTTTCTTATGCATAACTTGAAAAGATCCAGGTGGATTTGCTTTGTCACATTGCATTGTTTTGGACTGTTTACCATAGCACTTTTGTATGAACTAGGACAATGTAGTGTATGCCAAGACCAATGTCTTAAGCTTCGGATAGTCCAGTTTTGGCCTAGGCTTGACTTGGTCGGTTAGGATAAGGTTTGACATGCAAATAACCCCTGGCACCAATGAAAAAGGAAAAAGAAAAAAGCCTGAAAATTAAAAAGATAACAAGTTTGCTGAAGCATTTTGTTTTGAACAATGCTTATCTTGGTAGATATCAGTTAGCTTCTGCATCTCATGCTTTACCTTGCTTGTCAACTGGAAAATGTGGTGATGTTTTGTTTGCCAACACTGAAAAATGCGTGCTAATGACTTTCTTTAGATATCATCTGTTGCATTGATCATGCCATGTGTCTTAGACAGTATGTCTTTTGCTATACTTGTTAGATGTTGTAATTGCAGTCAATCATATCTGAGAAGCATGTTTTTCTTCACTCCACCTGCACTCCAGTTGCATTCATTGCATATTTTGAGGGGGAGTTGCATTTCAGAGGAGTCTGTGTCTTTTTAGAGTGTTTGATGAGTTCACTTGTCAACAAGGGGGGAAATTTTGGGATAAGACTTCAAGGGGGAGTTTTGGCTTTCTCTGGGATTGGTTTTAGGGGGAGTTTTTGTCTCGTTTGTCCTTACTCTTTTAATATCCTTGTTGATGTTTCTGAGATCGCACTCGTTTTTGAGCTTTTACATTTTGGTTAACCATAATGACCACTTCTTGCTTTTGTTGGTTGTTGGTCATTAGGGTTAAACTTTTACTTTATCATCCTCTTCTTTGTTTTCTTGTGCTTTGTTTTTTGTGTTTCCACATGTGTTCGTAGGTACTGAAGAGCTGAAGAAGTGAAGTGTTGACAATGCACTCATCAAGGGGGAGATTGAGGAGCCATGCTGAATAGTGTGGGCCTCATGGCTCTAGATGTGATGAGTCATTGTCAACGGTAGTCAAAGAGGAGAGAAGATCTGCTGCGTCATGGGCCGCGTGTGACTCAGGTACACGGGCAGCGAGCGACTGTAGGGCAGAGGTGCCGTGAAGTCGGGCTGGCCCAATCCGGGTACATGGGCTAGGAGCAGAAGACCCACTGGGCTGTTGACCAGGATTGACTCAGGTACATGGGCGGTGAGCGATTGCCGGGCTGAGAGAGCTGCGGAGTCGGGCCGACCCAATCCGGGTACCTGGTGCAAAGACGGTGGAGGCTTGGTCAGTTTCGGCGCAAAACTGACGACCGCTGATCTTGTATCGGACTGTCCAGAAGAGAAGCCGTAGTCGCTACGAAAGCTTAGCTTCCGGATAAGTCATCTGTAAATAGGAGTTTTCTATTTTGTCCCTAGGCCCACAGTCAGTCAGTCGGGTCTGTAATAATATCCTAAGGGCAGTTTAGTCTTTTCCTTTTATTTCAGCGTCTGTAAAAAACCCTAAGGGACTGGTAGAATATTCCTAGCTATTGGGCAGCCTATAAATATGGCCCCAATCCCTAGGGTTAGGTTACCCTTTGGAGAATTCAATTTTTAATCAATTGGGTCACTTTTTATTCTCTGGTTCCCTCCTCCTGTTCATGCGCACGCCGCCTCTGCATTCCTTCTATTCTTCACGCATTTGTGAGATTTTATTCTCTTCTCCTGTCATTTGGGTTGTAGTGATGTTGTAGTTGTTTACTGCTTCGTCTCGCGTGCTGCTGGTTTTATTCGAGGACGTTTTTCCTCTCTCTGATTGGTGCTGGTTCTTCGAACTGAGAGGGATTAGTACTACTTGCTGGTTCCTGTAGCATCAAGTAGTACCTACTCCCTGAGGCAACAGTACGCTAGTTTTTCTAGCTTTGTTTTTTCGTGCATAGCCTTTTTGATCGAGTAGATAGAGTTTTGGATTTCTCTGGCTGTTTCTGGCGAAGCCCCATGTCTTGTGCGAAGTCCTTCAGCTCTGTGTAGCAGGCTTTGACCTGACTTCTTCGAAGGCTTTGCTAAGAACTTTTAACTCCGAACTTGAACTGTGAATCTAGCTTCGATGTGTGCTCTGCTCTAAGGTTGTGTTCTGGCATACTTCGGCACTTTTGCAAAGCTTACATTGACAGGCTTCGAAGTTAGCTTCGAAGCATGTCTCTCTGGTAGACTTCGCTCGGAGTGTGCTTTCTGAGGTCTTTCTGCTACTGTCTTTTTCGAGGGTCACAGTGTTTGGGTTCGAATCTTATCTTTCGGAGTATGTGTTTAGGCTTCGATCTCTTATGAGAGCTTCTGGACACTTCGATTCAAGTTGATTTGTGGTTCGAAGGTTACTACTTCGGTAGTCATACTTCGATCTAGCTAACTTCGAAGGTAGCAGTCTAGGCTTCGTTTTGTTTTTGTTGTCGTGTGTTGGGCTCCGCTTCTCTTTCGAAGCATGCTTTTCTATAAATGTTGTTCGAAGATTTCTGATCGGAGTATCGGCTTCGAAGTACACTGGTCAAAGCAGACTTCGATACTTTTATACTTCGCACCGAAGCATACTTCGCATTCTGTCACACTTGAACTAGGCTAGTTTCCACAAACCTTCGGCCTTCCACGACAGCTTTCGCTAGACTTCGACAAGGGACTCCGAAGCAGGCTTCGACACTGCGAAGCAGGCTTCGCCAAGTTTCGAACAGGAGACAAATTTTGAACAGTAACTTCTCATCTCATTCTATGTGCACTTAGATTATTTTGCTGAGAAGTTTGATCTGCCATTGTTTGAATATTTTTGTTGATCTGCCTATTAGCACTGTATTGGAGTTTCTCTGTCTAGGACACCAGTCATTTATAGGCTAGATACTTTTAGGCCTTGGTGATTTGTTTTGCTTCTTAGTCTCTTGAGCTGCATTGGGTGTTGGGAACAAGCCATTGATTCGAAAGAATTTTTAGGCGCCCATTCACCCCCCCTCTGGTCGCTACTTTCGGTCCTACAGAGGAACCCAAGGAAGGTGACCATCATTCGGAGCTCCGTGACGAAGCCCTCGAAGTGGCGGCAGAAGTTGTGCACTTGGTAGATCGGCATCTACAAAAACAACAAGTTGAAGGAAAGTGAGGGAAGGAACAAAGTTAAAAAGTAGGTTTTCGTGAAATCGTTTTTATGCAGCTAAGGGCTAGGCTGGTCTGTTTGGCTTCCTACTGTCAAGTCAGCTCTGATACCATCTTGTGACGCCCCGATTTACCAAAATCAGAACATTATTGAATTTCCAAAGAAAAACAATAATACAAGAGGTTCATCATGCGACACGTACATACGAGCAATCATACGTGGTACGCAGACCACATTATTACATAGGAGTAAAATTAAAATAAACAATAAAAATAAACTGCATGACGAACGCCCTCTTTAGGATCTTTCTTCTTGACTGGGTCGCTACTCCAGACCATCTTCATAGTAAGCATCCTCTGAATGGTGAGTCCAACGGGTATGAGTACAAAAAGTACTCAACAAGCCACCACAAATGCAATAGTAATGAAAGGTAATAACAAATGAAGGGTAATGGCTAAAAGTGCGGAAAAGTACATTTTTCAGTTATTGCATTTAGTGTAGTCAAATTTAATCATGTGGAATATTAAACATGAACGTCATAATACCATCTAACTCGAGGAGTACGTTTTCCCCCCTCGTGCAACAGTCCTTACATGTCAAACCATCATGCACATTCATTAAAAGTAAACTAATTATGGGATGTCACGCAACCCGCCCTTGACCGTGGGCTCGACTTTTTGAAAAGATTTATGACTCTGATCATAGGTGTACCACTATACCCAGAAGGCACGCACTCATCCCATACACCAAAGTGTAACGAGATGACATACCACGGGAACTTGTGCCAAAACCTCAGCATGAAATGCTCCAAGCGATAACCACCCACTCTAGTTTTCGCTGGCGTGCCGGGCCGCATCTCGGCTAACGTCGCACCCCCTTTTGTGCCACGTCGGTACAAGCCACCCGTAGGTGCTGCTTGACTCATCTCCAATTGGTGGCCTCGGTTTGGAACACTCCATACCTTAGTTAGGACTTACCCACTAGACTTGTGGTTAGTACGGAAGTGTATTGCAACGGATCTCGCAGACCGGTCCTTATAGTACGTGCCCCAGGTGCTACCGACCAATGCCCTAGCTTGCACCCAGAACCCACCATGCATTCACTCACAACCACAACTCCATCACCGACAGAATTCCAAAGACAAGAATAACGGGGATCATATAGTAGAACCAAGTTGCCACGACTCATTCTTATGTTGTAGTGATTGTTCCAATACATTGGACACTAGCTAATATTACTAATAACATGGTGACAAGGAGTTTATGCTAGATAGCATGGCTTGGGTTGCACATCAAGGCCGGGGGATCTAAATAAATATATTGTAAGGCTTTCATTTGACTAATGCATGTATATATAACCTATGTGTTTTAGCGATAGTTTAATAAGACATGGGTTCAATATGCACAAAAGATTGGTTTGGTGACTTGCCTTGTTCAGCGAAAGGAGAGGGAGGAACTTCGGGAAAGTACTTCGACTCCTCGGCGGTGTCGTAGTCTTTTCGACATGAACGATAACATAAACATTCAATAAACAATCCAAAAACCAAACACAAGCATACAAGTTTCGATTTGTTTAAAGGGTTAATTTTTTCCGTGCCATTACAATTTTTACGGTTTGCCAATATGCCATTAGTGTGTCACTGACAAATGGGGGCCACCACAGTCACTGACAGAGGCATATAGGCAATTTCTGAAAATTATAATGGCATACGAGTAATTTTCCCTTGTTTAAACCAAGGGAAATAAAGTCATTAAGTTTCTGAAATTTACTTTGGGATATTTTAAAATGAACTTTTAATGGGGTTAGAGAGTTTCTAAAAGGAATAAACATGTTAACTAATGTATTTTAGACTTCCAATTGATTTAAAATAAAAGGTTCAGAACAAACCTAGTGTTTCCATTATACTAGTATGAAAAGAATAAAAGATAAATTTTTCCAAAGGTGAGATGGACAATTTTGAGTTTACCCTAAAGTGCATTTGAATACTTTATTAAATAAAAATAAAATACTCAATATAAACCTACCATTTTTATTTCATTAACATGTAGAGAATAAAATTATAAATTTTCTCGAATTGAAATGGTAATTTATGGAGTTAAAATGCGCAAGATATGAATTTTAGAAGTTTAAAACTATTTCTGAATTTAAATTAAATCCAAAAACAGGCGTCGGTCCACGGTGAGCCGGATTCACCGTGAACCCGTGCACTGTGCATGTGCGCCGGATCCAGATCCACCGTTGGATCGCGATCGGGCGGCCACGGGTGAGGCAGGGGAGTTAAGTTAACGTGGACGGCCAGGATTAAAACATCGAACCGGTATGCGATGGATGGCTTAGATTCATCGCGGGTTTTAAATACTAACGGACGCACGAGATCACAACGTACCGCTTCGCTCAGATCTGACGGCGTGGATTAAACCGAGGGATCGATTTAATCTCGGCCGTCGGATCACAATCGCGTGGTCGGGGATGATTCCGACACGGCACGGGTATTTTACTCGCGCCGGTCGTCTTCTCCGGCGACGGCGAGCGGGCCAGGGGCCACGGCGAGCGATGGCGATGGATCCTAAGGGCTAAAATGGAGAGTGTGCACTACGGGGATCACGAGGGTACCGTTGGGGGATGAATGGTCGTCAGAGTGAGGCCGGCGACGAGCGGGTGCGGCGAATACATTCGGGTCCTCGTCGGCGATGGTGTTCCGGTGGGGTTCATCAGCGATGCAGTGGTGGCCGAGGTTGAGGTGGCGTCGGTGATCACAGCGGTACGGTCACCGAGGACGGAGGAGGGCTCTGGCTCCGGTGAGCGGCGGCTGCAGCGAGGGTGGCGGTGTGGCGCTAGAACTCGGACAACGGGCGCTTTGTTTGTTCTCGCAGCGAGTGGATGTAGGGGTTGAACGCGGTGGTGGCTAGGGGGTTAAATAGGGGTGCCGGCGAGGGTCCGAGGTGGACGCATGCAAGGAAAGCTGAGGGGGTCTTCAATGGCGCCGGTGGGGCTCGGTCAAGCATGCACAACGTGATCCCGGGGCGATGGCGGGTGGAGTAAAGAGGGGAAACGGCCAGCACGTCGCGGGGGTGTTAATGGCGATGATGAATTAACGTGAGGGCGCCGGCGGGGGCGGATCCGAGGCGGGCTCAGTGGCCGGTGAAGTTAGGCGGTCAGCGGGCGCAAGCGTGCAGGTGTGGCAACGAGACGCAACCGACAGGTGGGGTGGGGCTCGGCCGAGAGAGGGAGTCGATGCTGACAGGTGAGGTCGGGCAGTCGGGCGCGCGCGCGCGAAGGGAGAGGGGGTCGCTGACAAGCGGGGCCCGGGTGTTGTAGGACCGAAAGTAGCGACCAGAGGGGGGGTGAATGGGTGCCTTACAAATTCTTTCGAATCAATGGCCTGTTCCCAATACCCAACGCACCTCAAAAGACTAAGCAGCAGAAAATAAACAGCAGGCCTAAGTCTAACGGTATCTAACCTAGAAGCAACAGATGTTAAACAGAGAACTATTAGTGAAATGCAACTAGGCAGAAGAACACTGTGAAACAGGCCTAAACTTCCCAATGAAATGATCTAAGTATATGTAAGATGAAAAGAGAAGTTACTGTCCAAATTTGTCTCCTGTTCGGAACTTGGTGAAGCCTGCTTCGCTCGTCGAGGTCTGCTTCGGAGATGTTTGTCGAAGACTGCTTCGCTGGTCGAAGCCTGCTTCGGAGGTTGGTGACATAGCCTGCTCCGGAGGTCAGTTGCGAAGCATGTCGAAGATGCCGAAGGTGTTTTGGTCTAGCCTAGTTCGAAGTGGCAAGAAACGAAGTATGCTTTGAAGCGAAGTATGACAGAGCCGGAGCCTGCTTCGAAGTATGTACTTCGAAGGCAAGGCTTCGGACACAGCTTCGAACCGAGCACATCGAACCTAAACCCTCGAACAGGAAACTTCGAATGCAACACACAGACGGACTACCTTCGAACAAAGAAGCGAAGCCTGTCACACGACAGAACCAAAATCGAAGCCTAAGCTCTTCCTTCGACAAGAGTTAGCTTCGAACCAAGAGGCGAAGGCTGATACGCGTCAGAGAAAATAAAGCGAAGTCTATCAGAGGAACAAGCTCCGAAGCCAACTTCGAAACACGTCGAAGTGAGGACTTCGAAGGGCTCAAGTCGGAGTACCTTCGCACAGACGTTCGAAGTAGAGACACTGACAGTTTACAAAATACTTCGAAGCTAGACACACAGTATACAAAAATGCAGTCCGAAGTTCGAACGAAGCCTTTGAGGGTATACGTTCGGAGCCTGCCTCATGAGGCTGAGGGGCTTCGAAACTGAGATGATGGCTTCGCCAGAAAATGGTCAAAAAGGCATTCAATCCAGTCTGCTTCGATCAAAAAGCTGTGCAGTAGAAGGTAAAAAGTTGCACAGAACACTGTAGCTACAAGAAAGTAGTACTACTTGCAACAGCAAGAACTAGTACTACTTGCGTGAAGAACAAACCCAGCCGAAGCTTCCGAGCCCTCAAAAATTATGGGAAAACTTGCTATGCAGAAGAAAATAAGCCATTAAAACCTCTGATGTTGTTGCACACGAGGGAGAGAAACTCCACTTCAATAATAAATGCAAAACAGCAACAATCAGGGGCAAGAACTCCTAGCGGCGCAAGCAAGAGTAAATGAGGAGAGAGGCAAGGCAAGAGACAAAAAGTGACCCAATAGAGTGGAATAGATTTCAGCCAAAAGGGTAGTCCAAACCCTAGGGATTGGGGTCCTATTTATAGGCTCCCAACACTAGGAATATTCTACCAGCCCCTTAGGGTTTTTACAGACTCAAGAATAAAGGAAAAGACTCTACTGCCCTTAGGTATTTTTACAGACATGACTGACTGACTGTGGGCCTAGAGTTACAGATGACTTATCTGGAAGCTCAACTTTCGTTGCGACTACGACTTCTCTTCTGGACAGTCGGATACAGAATCAACGGTTGTCAGTTTTGCGCCGAAACTGACAAAGCCTCCACCGACTTTGCACCAGGTACCCGGATTGGGCCGGCCCGACTCCGCAGCTCTCTCAGCCCGGCAATCGCTCACCGCCCGTGTACCTGAGTCAGTCCTGGTCAACAGCCTAGTGGGTCTTCTACTTCTTCTGGCCCATGCACCCGGATTGGGCCAGCCCGACTTCGCAGCCTCCTCTGCCCGACAGTCGCTCGCTGCCCGTGTACCTGAGTCACACGCGGCCCATGATACAGCAGATCTCCTCTCTTCTTTAGTCCTCTTTGACTATCGTTGACAATGACTCATCACTTCTGGAGCCATTATACCCACGCTATTCAGCATGGCTCCTCAATCTCCCTCTTGATGAGTGCATTGTCAACACTCCTCTTCTTCAGCTCTTCAGCACCTGCGAGCAAATGTGGAAACACGAAAAAAAACACAAGAAAACAAAGAAGAAGAAAAATAAGGTAAAAAGTTTAACCCTAATGACCAAAAGCCGAACAAAAGCAAGAAACGGTCATTATGGTTAACCAAAACGTAAAAGCTCAAAAGGAGTGCGATTTCAGAACAACAAGGATATCAACAGAGTAAGAACTACCCCTTAAACTCTGATCCCAAATTTTCTCCCCCTTGTTGACAAGTGAACTCATCAAGCACTCAAAAGAGACACAGACTCCCCCTGACATGCAACTCCCCCTCAAAATATGCAGTGAATTCAACTGGAGTGCAGAAGGAGTGTAGAAAGCATGCTTCTCAAATATGATTGACTGCAATTACAACATCTAACAAGTATAGCAAAAGAGATACTGTCTTAAGAAACATGGCATGATCAGTGCAACAGATGATATCTAAAGAAAGTCATTAGCACGCATTTTTCAGTTTTGGCAAACAAAGGCATCACCACATTTTCCAGTAAACAAGCAAGGTAAAACATGAGATGCAGAAGCTAACTGATATCTACCAAGATAAGCATTGTTCAAAACAAAGTGCTTCAGCAAACTTGTTATCTTTTAAATGTTCAAGCTTTTTCTTTTCGCTTTTTCATTTTTGCCAGGGGTTATTTGCATGTCAAACCTTATGCTAACCGACCAAGTCAAGCCTAGGCCAGAACTAGACCATCAGAAGCTTAAGACATTGGTCTTGGCATACACTACACTGTCCTAGTTCATACCAAAGTGCTATGGTAAGCAGTCCAGAACAATGCAATGCGACAAAGCAAACCCACTTGGATCTTTTCAACTTAAGCATAAAAAGGCATGGAATTTTCATTCATTTCTGACTGTTATAGCTCATTTTCCATGTTAAAGCATAAAGATGTCCAAGTTGTATATCTGCATCTATGTGATGAACTAGCTACAAGGCATGTAACAGATAACAAAAGCACTCAGCCTACACATGCTAGTTACCGGAAGCAATGGTGATCATTTTTCAAGGTTAAAGCATAAAAGCCATGCATATGACAGATATCAGACATATCAAGTGAACTGAACCAAAGCATGATCATTGACAAGTAATCAAAAGCATGTACCAGCTAGAATAAGTAAAGCAGTTCAATCATATAACAGAAGCATCTCTAAAGTGTGATATGTGAATATGCAAAGTATGAACACACACAAAAAGACTCAAGAAAAGAGTAAAGAAGAAAGAAAACTGACGCAAGATATCCTAAAAAGGATATACAACACCCAAATCCCCTCGTAAACGCTCAAATGTAGACTGATCTAGGGGTTTGGTGAAAATGTCAGCCAACTGATGATGGGTATCAACATGAACAAGGTCAATGACACCTTTCTCATATTGACCCCACAAGAAGTGAAAGCGCACATCAATATGTTTGGTTTTTGAATGGAGACATGGGTTTTTCCCTACACTAATAGCACTGGTGCTGTCACAAAACAATGGAACCCTGGTAGGAAAGAACAACCCAAAATCTCGTAGAGTGGAAATCATCCAAACCAATTGCGAGCAGCAGCTAGCAGCAGCTACATACTCAGCCTCTGTGGTCGAAAGAGCAACTCCAGATTGCTTTCGGGAAGACCAAGAGACAAGAGAAGAACCAAGAAACTGGCAAGTACCGGAAGTCGACTTGCGATCCAACCGGCACCCACCAAAGTCGGCATCCGAAAAGCCAGATAAATCAAGAGATGATGATGCTGAATAGTAAAGACCGAGATCGGGCGCATAAGTGAGATACCTGAAGATGCGCTTGACAGCCTGCCGGTGAGACGCGCGTGGTGAAGACTGGAAACGCGCGCAAAGTCCCACGGCAAATTGTATGTCCGGTCTTGTTGCCGTTAAGTACAACAGCGAACCGATAATCCCTCGAAATTCCCTTTCATTGACCTTGACACCGCTCTCATCTTTGTCCAGACCCCCAGAAGTGCCCATCGGGGTCATCTGCGGCTTCAATTCACCACCAAAGTCAAAATTCTTTAACATATCACGAGTGTACTTACCTTGGTGGATGAAGGTGCCGTCCTTGGTCTACTTGATCTAGAGCCCTAGGAAGTACTTGAGCTCACCCATGAGGCTCATCTCAAATTCACTGTGCATCTGCTCAGAAAACTTGGACACAAGAGAATCAGTAGTACCGCCAAAGATAATATCATCCACGTAAATCTGAGCAACTAAGAAGTCTGAAGCATCTCTGAGCAAGAAAAGAGTTTTGTCCACAGAACCCATCACAAAGCCCTTCCCCAACAAAAACTGTTTCAACCGGTCATACCAAGCCCTGGGGGCTTGCTTTAACCCGTATAAAGCCTTTTGCAATTTAAAAACATGTCGAGGAAACTTAGGGTTCTCAAAACCGGGGGGTTGCCTAACATAAACCTCCTCTTCTATGTACCCGTTCATAAAAAGCACTCTTAACATCCATTTGAAAAAGCTTAAAACCCTTCGAAACGGCAAAAGCTAGAAGAATACGAATGGACTCAAGACGGGCAACAGGAGCGAAGGTTTCTTCGAAGTCAATACCTTCCTTCTGGCAATAACCCTGGGCAACTAGTCGAGCCTTGTTGCGCACCACAACCCCATCTTCACCTTGTTTGTTCTTGAATACCCACTTGGTGCCTATGGGGTTGCATCCAGGTGGTGGCTCAACTAGTGTCCAAACCCGATTGCGGACAAAATTCTCAAGCTCTTCTTGCATAGCATTAATCCAATTTGAATCAGAAAGAGCATGAGAAACATCTCTGGGCTCAAAAGATGCAACAAATGCAGATTCAGCAAACACAGCAAGAGATGCAGAAGAACGCAAAGTTCTCTCAGTCAAATCACCAATGATGAGCTCTGAGGGGTGATCACGCTGAACTGCTCGGGTTCCCTGGTGATCCGAAGTCACCTCACCGGAGTCAGCAGCAGGCACCTCTGGACTCGATTGAGGGGGCTCGATCGAAGTGGAAGAAGTGATCAGAGGTCCGCCCTCATCATCAGTCGAAGTCTCAGAAGGTGTGGGCTCTGCGGGGGATGCAGAAGGCCCACCCTCATCAGCAGCTGGAGTATCCTCATCTTCCTCAAAGATGGACTCTCCGAGCTCATCATCACCAGAAAGCTCATAACAAGGAGTCAAAGAAGGCAAAGACTCATCAAATGAAACTTCACAAGTCTCGACAAGCAACTGGGATTCGAGGTTCCAAACACGGAAGCCTCGAGAATGCAATGCATAACCAAGAAAAACACCATCCCAGCAACGAGACTC
The DNA here is from genome assembly GCA_019279435.1 of Zizania palustris. Lineage (NCBI taxonomy): Eukaryota > Viridiplantae > Streptophyta > Magnoliopsida > Poales > Poaceae > Zizania > Zizania palustris. The sequence continues at coordinate 78,665,708 of JAAALK010000082.1, read as the reverse complement.
AAACTTGTCCAAATGCCCTCCCTTTTTGAGCACAAAGCACTTGCAGCCAAACGCTCGCAAGTGGCTCACCTTGGGCTGTCTGCCAAACCGCAAATCGTACGAGGTCTTACCTAGGTAAGCTCTAAGAAAAATGCGGTTGGCCAGATAGCAAGCCGTGTTCATGGCTTCAGCCCAAAAACGCCTAGGAGTCCTGTGCTCATCGAGCATCGTAATGGCCATCTCAACTAGCGTGCGGTTCCTTCGTTCCACAACGCCGTTCTGTGGGGGAGTGTAAGGAGAAGAAAACTGATGATCCAGACCCTGATCACTACAGAAGCTGACGAACTGAGAGTTCTTGAACTCAGAGCCATTGTCGGAGCGAATTGCTCGCATCCGACCATTGTTCTCATTCTTCAGCTTCAAAATCAGGTCATGAACAAATTGAAAAGTTTCATCCTTAGACTCCAAAAAGAAAACCCACGAGAAACGAGAAAAGTCGTCAACTATGACAAGTGCATACCACTTCCCACCGACTGAACGTACTCGAGCTGGACCAACAGTGTCCAGGTGTAAAAGCTCGCCCGGATACGAAGTCATCACCTGAGTCACAGGTGAGTGAGAAGCGGCAACCATTTTCCCATGACGACAGGGATGACAAACTAGATCCTTCTCCATCTTAAGCTTAGGCAATCCTCGGATGAGGTCCATAGAGCTTAACCTGACTAGCAGATCAAAACTCAAGTGACCTAACCTCCTATGCCACTTCCAGAGCTCAGAAGAAGATCCAGCAATCAAACAGCGAGAAGGGCCAAAAGAACTAGAGAAGTCAATTCGAAAAACTTTACCGAAAGGTAAAATCTGACAAACCAAAGACCCTCTAGAATCAACCACAGAAGAATTACCCTTCTTAAAACACACTTCCAAACCATCCTCAAGAAGTTGCGAAACAGAAATCAAGTTGAAGTTCAAATTTTTAACCAAAGCAACATTCTTTAAAGAGAAATGATCTGAAATGCGAATTGAGCCTATGCCACTTACTTTCCCTTGACCGCTGTTCCCGAACATGATGTACTCTTTGGAGCTCGGGGGAGTGAGACTGGAGAACCATCTGCGATGTCCCGTCATGTGGCGAGAGCATCCTGAGTCCATGATCCAAACATCCTCCAGTCCCCGGTCCTGCACAATCAGTGTCTGTAAGTGGGAGAAAATGGTCCGGCACCAGGTTTAGCAAAAGAGCTACACCAGTGTCGAGCAATCTGCTCAAAAGATGGAAAGCGAAAACCATCAAAAGAGTTTGGACCAAAACGCGGATCAAAGTGCGGTCCTCGGTTCTGCCTAACCCTGCGGCCACGAGGTCCAGAACCGTAGCCAACACGGTCTGGAACTCTGCCGGAACGGACACCACCAACTGGAGCACGGGCATGAAAGCCGTCTCCTCTACCACCACCTACACGACGCGGCCTGGCCTCCAGCCTCTCCCCGCGCCGAGGAACACGCAGTCTACCACCCTGCTGGTAGAACTGCTCCTGATCACTACAAGCCCTCTCTGCTCTCTCAACCCGCTTCCTCCTGAAGCAGAACTCCGCAAGATGCCCGTCTCTCTGACAGTACTCACAATGATAGGTGGGCTTCTTGGGATGTGGTTGAGGCTTGGGATGTTTGGGCTTAGTGGTGATTGGTGTTGTCTTCTTGGGCTGAGAGGGTCCAGGCAGAGAGTCTAGAGAAGAGTGGAGGTGTTTGGGCTTAGGAACCCAGATAGGCTTCTTGGGTGGAGCTTTGGGTGGTTCATGGATCACTCCATCCTTGGGCTGACAAGCCTGGGAAGACTCAGTGGAGTGAGTCTTGGGATACCTCTGCTCTGGAGTCATTTTACTCCACTCCACTGCCCGGCTAATGGCACTCTCAAAGTCAGCCTTGGTGTAGGTGTAACCTACCCCAAACCCATCCTGCCTCTTGAACTGCTGGATCATCATGCCAAGCTGTGGCTCTCTGGCACTGATCCAACTCAGGATAGAACGGAGGTAAAAGTTCTCATTCTGAGAATCTGCTAGCTCCTCTCTCAAGGAAGCTAGAACCTCCACCTGAGACAAGCAGGTCTCACACTCACTCTCTACTTGGACAGACTTTTCGGCTTTCAGCTTGATCAACTCCATTCTAAGAGACAGACAGTTCTCACAGACAGTGGGTGGAACTGACAGTGTCTCAAGCTCTAGCCTAGTCTGGGCAAGCTCAGCTCTCAACCTCTCCAAATCACCCAAATGTTCATTACCCTTGGATTTCAGCTCAGCTAAGGTAGCTAGATGAGATGGGCAATCAACACAGGGTGCGACGACAGTGGCTTGAGCATCTTTCAGCTCCAGCTGAGCGCTTTCAAGCTCAGTGGCCAAAGCGTCCCTCTCATCAACCCTTTCTGTGTACCTGGACTTCAGAGTCGACAGGTCACACAGAAGCACCTCACACTTCGGGCACTCACTGCTATCACCCAAGCAAGGGGAAGAAGATAGACTCTCAATTCTGCCGTTGGCCACGACAAGCTCACTCTCTAGCTCATCTATCCTTTTCTTAGCCCCCCTAAGCAGTTTTTCCCGATATTTCAACTCCTGATGATTACTCTCAAGTAAATCAACGATTTCGCGCTCGTAAGATGATACCTTGTTGTCGTCGTCGTCGGAGTCGTCGGAGGAGCTCTTTTCTTCCCTATCCCCAAGAGCCATTGAACAGAAGCTCTTGCGGGATCTTCGGCGCTGGTGTGAGTGGCTCTTCGGCTTGTCTCCGAAAGCCATGAAGCAGAGGCCCGCCGGATCGTCCTTGTCCTTCCACTTCCTGATGGCGATCTCCTCATCGCTTGAGCTTGATGAAGAGGAAGTAGACGTGGACTGCTTGGAGTAACTTTTCTCCATCTCGGTGAAGAAGGCCTTGTCGCGCTTCTTGTTCTCTCGCCGGTAGTCCTTTAGAGCCTTCTTGAAGAAACGAGTCTTCGGCTTGCCCTTGTTGAAGGATGGGCTCTCGTGCTTGCCCGAGTCATGGAAGGTGCCACTGGTGCCCTTCTTGTATCCATTTCGCTTGGGGCAGTCGGTGATGAAGTGTCCTGGATCACCACACTCAAAGCATCCGGATTTTGTGCCGTGTCTTTTGAACATTCTCTTATCATAGACACGACGCACCCGGTTGTTAAAAAGACACAAATCATCATCTCCCAATAACTCTAGCTGGTCCTCAGTGATAGACATCAAAGAGAACCCAGCACAACTCACAGAAGAGGGATCAACAGAAGGTGTAGCAAGGGCCAGGAATTTTGATCCAGAACCAGTGAGATTTGATCTCAGCTGGATATCTACCTCAGTGGCATTCAGCTTGCTAAACAACTCAGAAATGGTCAAGGTATCGTAAGAAGTGCTCTCAACGATAGAGGATACCTTGATCTCCCAGATCTTTGGGTCCAAGGTATGGAGAACCTTGAGCGCCTGCTCATGATCTGAGACTAACTGAGCACCCTCAGCCTTGTTGTCCCGAAGCTTGTTTATGATTGACTGAAAACGACCAAACAAAGCCTCAACAGATTCACCCGGCTTTTGTGTGAAATTCTCATATTCACGCCGGTAGGTCTGATAGAGCCGAGCCTTGACCTGTGCTGTTCTCTCATGGTGTGCCTTGAGGGTAGCCCAGATCTCTCTCGCAGTGGAGAGATGACTCACACGCTCAAACTCAGTGGGACCTAAACCAGAAAACAAAATGTTCACAGCCTTACTGTTGCTCAGATGCTGAGCAATGATACCAGCAGTACCATGCTCAGCTACTGGCAATATGACAAATGTGGTGTGAACGCAAATGTCCCAAATGTCCGAACCCTGGCTCATAAGATAGGCTCGCATACGAGTCTTCCAATAATTATAGCCATAGGCTTCCAAGGACGGGACCTTGCCAGGAGACGTCATGGTCACTACTGGGGTTTAGAACCGGTTAAGGTATGGAGAAACCCTAACCTAGCTCTGATACCACTTGTAGGACCGAAAGTAGCGACCAGAGGGGGGGTGAATGGGCGCCTTACAAATTCTTTCGAATCAATGGCCTGTTCGCAATACCCAACACACCTCAAAAGACTAAGCAGCAGAAAATAAATAGCAGGTCTAAGTCTAAGGGTATCTAACCTAGAAGCAACAGATGTTAAACAGAGAACTATTAGTGAAATGCAACTAGGCAGATGAACACTGTGAAACAGGCCTAAACTTCCCAATGAAATGATCTAAGTATATGTAAGATGAAAAGAGAAGTTACTGTCCAAATTTGTCTCCTGTTCGGAACTTGGCGAAGCCTGCTTCGCTCGTCGAGGTCTGCTTCGGAGATGTTTGTCGAAGACTGCTTCGCTGGTCGAAGCCTACTTCGGAGGTTGGTGACGTAGCCTGCTCCGGAGGTCAGTTGCGAAGCATGTCGAAGATGCCAAAGGTGTTTTGGTCTAGCCTTGTTCGAAGTGGCAAGAAGCGAAGTATGCTTCGAAGCGAAGTATGACAGAGCCGGAGCCTGCTTCGAAGTATGTACTTCGAAGGCAAGGCTTCGGACACAGCTTCGAACCGAGCACTTCGAACCTAAACCCTCGAACAGGAAACTTCGAATGCAACACACAGACGGACTACCTTCGAACAAAGAAGCGAAGCCTGTCACACGACAGAACCAAAATCGAAGCCTAAGCTCTTCCTTCGACAGGAGTTAGCTTCGAACCAAGAGGCGAAGGCTGATACGCGTCAGAGAAAATAAAGCGAAGTCTATCAGAGGAACAAGCTCCGAAGCCAACTTCGAAACACGTCGAAGTGAGGACTTCGAAGGGCTCAAGTCGGAGTACCTTCGCACAGACGTTCGAAGTAGAGACACTGACAGTTTACAAAATACTTCGAAGCTAGACACACAGTATACAAAAATGCAGTCCGAAGTTCGAACGAAGCCTTTGAGGGTATACGTTCGGAGCCTGCCTCACGAGGCTGAGGGGCTTCGAAACTGAGATGATGGCTTCGCCAGAAAATGGTCAAAAAGGCATTCAATCCAGTCTGCTTCGATCAAAAAGCTGTGCAGTAGAAGGTAAAAAGCTGCACATAACACTGTAGCTACAGGAAAGTAGTACTACTTGCAACAGCAAGAACTAGTACTACTTGCGTGAAGAACAAACCCAGCCGAAGCTTCCGAGCCGTCAAAAATTATGGGAAAACTTGCTATGCAGAAGAAAATAAGCCATTAAAACCTCTGATGTTGTTGCACACGAGGGAGAGAAACTCCACTTCAATAATAAATGCAAAACAGCAACAATCAGGGGCAAGAACTCCTGGCGGCGCAAGCAAGAGTAAATGAGGAGAGAGGCAAGGCAAGAGACAAAAAGTGACCCAATAGAGTGGAATAGATTTCAGCCAAAAGGGTAGTCCAAACCCTAGGGATTGGGGTCCTATTTATAGGCTCCCAACACTAGTAATATTCTACCAGCCCCTTAGGGTTTTTACAGACTCAAGAATAAAGGAAAAGACTCTACTGCCCTTAGGTATTTTTACAGACACGACTGACTGACTGTGGGCCTAGAGTTATAGATGACTTATTCGGAAGCTCAGCTTTCGTAGCGACTACGACTTCTCTTCTGGACAGTCGGATACAGAATCAACGGTTGTCAGTTTTGCGCCGAAACTGACAAAGCCTCCACCGACTTTGCACCAGGTACCCGGATTGGGCCGGCCCGACTCCACAGCTCTCTCAGCCCGGCAATCGCTCACCGCCCGTGTACCTGAGTCAGTCCTGGTCAACAGCCCAGTGGGTCTTCTACTTCTTCTGGCCCATGCACCTAGATTGGGCCAGCCCGACTTCGCAGCCTCCTCTGCCCGACAGTCGCTCGCTGCCCGTGTACCTGAGTCACACGAGGCCCATGATACAGCAGATCTCCTCTCTTCTTCAGTCCTCTTTGACTATCGTTGACAATGACTCATCACTTCTGGAGCCATGAGACCCACGCTATTCAGCATGGCTCCTCAGGTGTCAGTACGGGCGTGGGTAAGGGAGCAGGTTGGGCCGGCCGGTTGAGGGAGAATGGGGGAAAAGGGGCCGTTACTGTTTCAATCATTTTCTGAATAAAAATAATTGCAGAAATTAGTTCAAAATATTTGGGCTACTTTCAAGGGTGGTAAAAATTTGAAAAAAATTTCAAAAATATTTCTTGGCCTTGGGATTGTACACAAAATTTTCTAGCTCCTAGTTTGTATATTTTATCTAGGTTCTAGTTCAATTAAACTTAGAAGGGTATTAAACGTATTTCAAAATCAATTATTTCCAGAAAAATATGATAAAAGGTATTTTTTTCTCTGAAAATTTGGGGTGTTACAGTTTTCTTCCTCCCTGCAGAGTATCGGGCCACCCATAAGGCCGACGCCGAGCAGGGCGATACAATGGCCCAGCTAGTGTTAACCCCACAGCCGACAGTATTTGACAAGCTAGAAGACCACGAGCATTGCCACCTGAGACCTATTTATATCAAGGGTCTGGTCAGCGGTAAGTTGATGTCCAAGATGATGATAAATGGAGGCACAACCGTCACCTTGATGCCACATGCTACCTTTCGGAAGCTAGGGAAAGGGCCTGTGGACCTCATGAAAACCAATATGGTACTGTGGGACTTCGGCGACAATTCATTGGAGATGATGGGTGTGGTAAACACAGAGTTGACGGTGGGGAGCAAGACCGTGCCAACCACCTTCTTCGTCATAGAAGAGAAAGGATCCTACAGTCTGCTGTTGGGGCATTATTGGATTCGTGTGAATTGTTGTGTCCCGTCGACAATGCATTAGAGCATCACATAGTGGGTCAGCGATCAGGTGGAAATCATCCCTGCCGATAAATCGGTTAACATGGAAATAACTGATTTATCGATATGGGAGATGGAAGAAGTTATCTGGTTGTCTTGCAAGGCTTGGGATAGTGATTTTCTTGAAGTATCAAATGACGGAATCAAACTAATCAACAATGAATAGCCAAAGCTTACCTTTTGAAGGTGACATGGATGAAGCAGAAGGCAAACATGGTCAAGACTTCTCCACAAACGATGAGCTACATGAAGTACACATTGGACCTGGTGATAGACCGAGGCCAACCTTTGTAAGTGCTCGACTTCCCGATGAAATAAAGATTGAATTAATTTCATTACTATGTGAATATCGTGATTGCTTCGCATGGGAATATCATGAAATGCCAGGACTAAGCCGATCGATCGTAGAACATCGGCTCCCAATGAGACAAGGGTGTCAGCCATTCAAGCAGTCACCTCATCAGTTCAAGGCAGAAATATATCCAGATATCAAGGCCGAGGTAACAAGGTTATATGATGCAGGATTCATAAGACCGTGCCGATACACAGAGTGGGTATCCAACATTGTGCCAGTATGGAAGAAAAGTGGGAACCTTACAACATGTGTTGGCTTCAGAGATTTGAATAAAGCAACCCCGAAAGACGAATACCCAATGTCGATCACAAATTTGCTGGTGGATGCCGCATCGGGTCACAAGATTATCAGCCTCATGGATGGGAATGCAGGCTATAATTAGATTTTCATGGATGATGAAGACATCCACAAGACAACCTTGTGGTTCCTAGGTGCTATCGGACTTTATGAGTGGGTGGTGGTGACCTTCGGCTTCAAAATGTCAGAGCAACTTACTAGAGGGCCATGAACTATATTTTCCATGACCTAATCGGCCTACTGGTGGAAATATACATAGACGATGTCATTGTAAAATCAAGCAGTACTCAAGACCAGGTGGCCGATCTACGTCAAGTCCTAGAGAGGGCCAGGAAGTATGAACTAAAAATGAACCCCGAGAAGTGCGCCTTTGGTGTATCGGTGGGAAAGTTTCTAGGCTTTATTATTCACGAAAGAGGGATTGAGATAAGCCAGCACAGTATTGAAGAAATTATGAACACCCAATCCCATGCCGATAAAACCAAGTTGCAGTCACTGATCGGGAAGATAAATTTTCTTAGAAGATTCATAGCTGATCTCTCAAGAAAAATAGAGTCATTCACTCCACTATTGAAATTGAAACCTGACCAAGAATTCATATGGGGAGAAAAGCAACAAAAAAGCATTTGATGAGATTAAAGAGTACTTAGCCTCAACACCAATGGTGATGCTGCCACAGAAAAGGATTCCATTTAGGTTATATTTATCAACCAATGATCAAGCCATCAGATCGTTCTTGATGCAGGAGATTGATAAGAAAGAAAGGGTAATTTTCTATCTTAGTAGAAGACTAGTAGACGCCAAGATTCGATACCTCACAGTGGAGAAGCTCTATTTATGCCTATACTTCTCGTGCACCAAACTGAGACACTACCTGCTGTCATTACAGTGCACGATGATATGTAAGGTCGATGTCATTAAGTATATGCTATCTGCCCAGTGTTGAAAGGGCATATCGGAAAGTGGGTCCTCACTCTCACTGAATTTGATCTTATGTATGAATTGGCTAAGGTAGTAAAGGGACAAGTGATAACTGATTTCGTAGCCCAATACAAAGATGAGGGAGTGACTCATGTTCAGACGACACCATAGACCTTATTCTTTGACGGATCGATGTGTCGGCATGGATGTGGAATAGGCCTGGTAATGGTCTCTCCTCGGGGGCATCATTTGAGCTCACATACCATTAAGCCTTTCTCTACCAACAATCAGGCAAAATACGATGTAGTATTGAAAGGGTTACAATTATTGGAAGGAGTGGGCACCGATACAATAGAAGTCATTGGAGACTCTCTGCTAGTAATGAGGCAGTAGTCAGATGAGTACGAGTGCAAGGACGGTATGCTGAAAAATATCATGATCAGGGTCAATCCATAATGTCAAGCTTCTGAAGCATAACCCTTACCCATATCCCGAGATAGCAAAACTCAGAAGCAAATGACATGGACAAGACGATGTCAGGATAAAAGCCGATGGCCAGGACGATCGAGGTGGAGGTCGTGGCGATAGAGGCCGATGATTGGAGGTACAATATCATTCATTACTTGAAAAATCCTTTCACGTCGACACCAAGAAAACTCAGATATCAAGACACAAGATACGTTCTGCTCGAGGAAGACTTGTACCATCGGACAACCGATAGGGTTCTCCTTAAATGCATGTGCCAAGGTGGTGATGTGTCAGGTGCATGATGGCATATGCACAACACACTAGTCGGCCCAGAAAATGAAAAGGCTGCGTCAGAGGGCAGGTTACTTTTGGCCGACTATGATGGAGGACTGCATAAAATATTATAAAGGGTGTCAAGACTATCAAAGGTTTGGAGCTATTGAGAGGGCGCCTACATCGGCAATGAACCTGATAATTAAACCCTAGCCCTTCAGAGGGGGTGGGGCATCAATATGATCGGCCAAATCTACCTAGCTTTAAGTAAAGGACATAAGTTAATATTGGCAGCCACTGACTACTTCACAAAATGGGTAGAGGTCATTCAACTCAAAAAGGTTACTTCTATCAATGCCATTGAGTTCATCAGAGAACATATAATATATTAGTTCGGGATTCCACAAACCATCACCACAGATCAAGGGACGATTTTTGTATCAGAGGAGTTCCAGCAATTCACAGTTGGTAAGTGAGTAAAGCTCTTGAATTCATCCCCGTATTATGTCCAGGCTAATGGTTAAGTTATGGCCTCCAACAAGAGTTTGATCAAGTTAATAAAGCGTAAGACCAACGAGAAACAAAATCATTGTCATCGGTCTCTAGCAGAAGCACTCTGGCTTATCGAATGGCACGAAACGGATCCACTCAAGTAGCACCATATTAGTTAGTCTATGGCCATGAAGCAGTAATACAGTGGGAAAATAACATCGGCTCGAGAAGGATTACATTTCAAGACCAACTCACAGCCGATGATTATTATAATCTAATGATGGATGGCCTAAACGATCTAGCGTAGGTCCGATTAAGAGCTCTCGAAAGATTGAAGAAGAAAAGCAAGGGTTGCTAGGTTTTATAACAAGAAAGTGGTGTCCAAGTAATTTGAACAAGGATAACTCGTAGGAAAACTTATCCTACCGATCAGGTCTAAGAGAATCGGTTCGGTAAGTGGTCGCCTAGTTGGTAAGGATCATTTCTGTGGGATCGGAATGGCGACTAGAGGGGGTGAATAGACACCTCAACAAATTCTCTCGAATATGATGGCCTTTTCAAATCACCCAACGCACCTCTAAAAGGAAAAAAACGGAACCTAATAATCTTTCACAACAAAATCCCGAATAAAGCAAGGCTATCACTCTCTTGTCAGATATGATGTGATATAACAGTTTGAGAGATCACAAGCACTACTCTTATATCAAACAGACAAATCACCAAATATTTCAACAATTCTTAGGCATTTCATCAAGTTCATGGCAAGTATACGGATTTCACACATATTTAATCATAGCACAATGATCAAGCTAGATTAGACAGGCTCACAGATGAATTGTACTGAACATCACACATTCATAGGTATATTATCAAAGGACCACAAGTAAAGTGCATGAAGCAAATTAAAAGATCCTAACACATGGTTGCACACACTGTGATCAGACATGATGTGAATATCTACTGAGCAATCCAGGAGGACTATCCAAACTCAGTCAAACTGAACAAATGCACATCAAATTTTTAATGGAAGAAACACAAATCATGGGTCAAATCAGAGATGAAAACTCATAGAAGAAATCAGAGGAAGGATAAAACATCACAGCAAAGCAAAAGCAAGAGAAGTGAAAAGATTTATGGATTAAATTTCTGTCCCAAAATTCTCAACTGAAATCTCAATTTTTCAGAATTAGTTAAGCATATTGTTGGACAGAAAAATATGTGTAGAAGTGGTCAAAACCTTTTGCAAATTTCAAACATGTAACCCTTGCAACTTGGACAACAAAAGTTATGCAGAACTCAGGTCCAAAAGCAGTACCAAAACAGATCAAAAATTGCCTCAAAGATTGAATCCAGACTGAAAACAGAGAACTCTATTCAGTTGAAATCATAAGTTTCTAGAACTATTTAGGCACATTGTTGGACAGAAAAATATATGTAGGAGTGGTCAAAAAATTTTGCAACCTTCAAAACTGGAACCCTAGAAACTTCTAAAACAAAAGTCGTGAAGAACTCAGGTTCAAAAACATCACAAAAACTGCTCAAACATCATATTCAAAAGTGATCACACAAGAAAACTAACCTGGTACCTGTTGATAGCAAAAAATGGCATTAATGGCTAGATCGTCAAAATATCAATTTTGGTGATTTGGGCCGAAAGTGCACATGTCTAGGGTCTGTCCAAAGCCCTACAGGGTCGAAGTCCATTGAGCTATGGGCTCCGAAAGCCTCTAGCCAGCCCATGGGCTTCGGCTAGGAAGCCTTCGGAGGCCCACGCTGCCGAAGCTTTGGCCTGAGAAGCAGGACTCGACGGGCCTGGCCGAAGCCCACGCTACCAAAGCTTCAGCCCGAGGAGCAAGCCTCGACAGGCCTGGCCGAAGCCCACGCTGCCGAAGCTTCGGACCGAGGAGCAGGCCTCGACGGGCCTAGCCGAAGCCCACCTCGGCAGAGATAGAGTTGTTAACCCCCTATAAATAGAGAGGCATGGCTAGTGTGGAGAACCCCCCCAACTCAAACCAAATCAAAGCCCATGCTTTGATCGCATTTACTTTACCTTTATTTTCCTGTACCTATTCGTGGGTTTGCCTAGAAGCCCTCCGCCGGCCACTACGAAACAGTAGTAATCCTTGTTACTTCGCTTGTGAAGTATTCGTTAATCTACGTAATAGATTGCTATCCAGATCCGTTCGAAGTCCGTCTTTGGTCGGATCAGTCCAAACGATGAAGCACCCTTCAGCGGAGCACTTCGCACCAAACGCCGAAGCACACTTCGGCGGAGCACTTCGCACCAGAAACCGAAAGTACACTTAGGTGACCCCTTCGCACCAGACTTCGAACCAGGCAGGGCTCCGACTGGTTAGTTGATTTTATTCGGTTTAATCTATCTTTTTCGGCTAATTGGATTATTTTGTGTAATCTGGTTGCCTGGCGACTCCACCCCCTTATCACTATTAAGGGTAGTCGGAACGCGACGTCGGTGCCACGTCACACTTAGGCATGTCCCTAAGTATCCGTGCACTTTTGGATCGTCGAACTGACCCAAGTGCGGGGGCACGTTTTCGTGTCAACACACTTTTTGGCGTCTCCGCTGGGGAAGGCTACGCCAACATGATGAGTACGTCTACATCGGCCACCGGTACATCCACATCGACTACTACGTATACACCGCCGATGGACGCAATAGGAGGCGCGGATATCGACAACTACAACATATTGTCTCCTTCACTTGAAGATATCCCCGCAGAAGACCGAGCAGAGATCGAGGCGAAGTTAAAGGCACTCCAAGACATGATTCTTGGCGGCTACAACAAGACACGCACAGGCTTCGTCAAACGCGACATCGTCACCCCTGACCTCGCTCAGGTCCAGGTAACACCTGTATCGCCTCGCTTATCTTCTTTAGAAATTGAGCAAAAAATAGCCGCGTCAGTAGATCAAGCCGTTAGAGCTTCGCTAGCCAACCGTTTAGATTCAGCAGTCAGCTCCCAAGTAGAGGCAACTCTTAGAAGGTTCGGCTTCACTGAGGCCGTACCCCCAGTTTCTATTGCTAGCGCACCTCCGACAAGCCACGTATACAGTAGGACTAACGACAGCACTGGCACAATCATATCTCCGTCCTCACCACTTATGGCCGAGACCAATCATTTGACCTACGGTCAAAGTAATACCGCATACCGTCCACCGCCACCTGCGCCAATACCCGCGCTACCCGCAGCACACACGTAGACGCCCGGACACGAGCACGTTGTACAAATAGCACGTAGGGAAGAAGCACATGGCAAACACGCCGACATCCCACCGCGTGTCACGCCCCCGTATCAGAGGCGCATGCAAGCAACATACCAAAATGATATAGAGGAGCAGGTCCGCGCACTATTTAGGGAGTGTGCCGGCTTCGTGCCCAAGGGACGTGTTAGGGTTTACCGTAAACCATACCCTGACCATCTTGATACAGTACCCTACCCCCGCGGCTATAGAATCCCTGAGTTCACTAAATTCGATGGCGAGGGTAGCAAGACTACACTAGAGCACGTTAGTCAATTTTTGGCGCAATGTGGAGAAGTCAGCGGGATATATGCTCTGAAGGTTAGACTATTTTTTCTCTCGCTATCCGGCACCGCTTTCACTTGGTTTTCGGTGCTCCCGCCGAACTCCATCTACATGTGGGACGATTTAGAGCGGAAATTCCATGATTATTTCTACAGAGGTGAAACAGAACTTAAGCTTTCACATTTGACATCGGTTAAGCAAAAATCTAGTGAGAGCGCCTCTGAATACATCAAGCGTTTTAGGGATACTAGAAACCGATGTTTTAGCCTTAATATTTCGGAAAAGGACTTGGCGGAATTAGCTTTTAACGGGTTGCGTTCCGAAATTAAAGAGAGGTTAGATAACCAAAACTTCTTAGAAGTTAGCCAAGTTCTACAGCAGGCTCTGGTCCAAGAAGGCCGAGCCAAAGATAAGAAATTTATCAAGACGTTTAGCAAGCCTAGGGATGAAATTTGCATCATGGAACATTGTGACAAGGAAGAATCGGAAGAGGAGGATTCGGTTGACATGTACGTGGCCGAATGGGTTTGGAACACTAAAAATAAACATGTCACATGCTCCGAGTTACGACCATCCCCCACAAAGAATCGGCTTAGTGAGGTCAAGTACTCGTTTGATATAACTAAATGTGATAAAATATTTGATTTTCTCTTAAAAAGTCAGCTTCTCAGGTTACCTAAGGGTCAAGTCATTCCACCTGCCGACGAGTTAAAGAAGCACCCATACTGTAAGTGGCATGATTCACATTCGCATAATACTAATGATTGCAATGTTTTTCGACGGCATATACAATCGGCCATAGAAGAAGGACGATTAAAGATAGACCATGATCCGAAGATGAAGCTGGATAAAGATCCTTTTCCAATCAACGCCGTCGACCTCGGCGAGAAGAAGATAACATATGACATGCTGTTGAACAAGCATCAGAGGGGGGCCAAGGGAGCAGGCCCACACGCTAAGCTAAAACAGCCGAAGGGTCCAAGACCCTCGAAAGGTGGCTTCGGAAAGAAGCAGGCAAACCCTCCGCACGAAGGCTTCGGGCCACGGTGGCCTGATGCTCCGCACGGTGGTTCCGAGCCACAATGGCTAAACCCCCCGTACGGCAGCTTCGAACCCCAGTGGTTGGGTTCCCCATGCAAAAACTTCGGCCCCCAATGGCCGAACCCCACACCGTGTTGGACGTCTCCGATGGGAGGCTTCGGCCAGCACTGGCCGGACGTACCTCCGGCCTGGCAGGACCCTTCGCTGGTGTCATCCGATATACCTTCGACTTGGCCGAACCCCCCTCCAGGTAACGGGTTCGGCTCACAGTGGGCGAGGCCACTAGATCCACTGATGCCTCCGTCGTATGACTGGGCGGGGACCCCGTGGGCTCCGTACGTATCCGGGTCAGGGTACCCTCCGCAACCTAATACTATGCCTTGTTTTCCTTCAGAGTATTATGGATGGCAGGAACAAATAGATGCAGCGGAGGGGGCATCATCCACAGACTGTCTGTGGTTCCTCCGAATCAGACCATGTAGGATGAAGGCGAAGGGTGCGAGCACGCAGAGGCCGAAGTCAGGGAGTCCAAAGCCATAACTATCAGAGTTGGGTCTCAGGAAGTCCCAATCCCGAAGACTTTGTCACCGAGGTCTGACGGAGGTAAGTCTCATGCTTCGGCCGAGCTCTGCGACGAAGCTTGGTTCGACCGGCCAGACGAGGCTGGTCCGTCCAACGGGGTTCGCAGCGAAGCCCCCTCCGAACGCAAGGTGCACAAGGCCAAAGGGCGCAGTGCCACTTCTGCTAGAATTAATGGAAGCCGAACAGTAGCGCCTGGCACCAAGCCTCAGCCATCTTGGGCACCTCCAGGCATGTCCAAATCACAGAAGAGACGCCTACAAAGGCTGCGGGCACAAGAGATGCGCGAAAGGAAAGCTGAGTCCGAGCGCGACGCTATCTTCGAGGAAATCTGCCCTCAGCCAGCTACGAAGCAAGTATGGAGAGAGAAGCCGGTTGAGATAACCAACCCGGCTCCTAGTCCAAGTGACGACGATGACGACATGCTCGACGACGATTACTCGCCTGTCTCTGAGGGACCCGCACCCCAGGTGATGGACATCAACATCGTCACGCTGCCTGCCGAGTTCGCCCTACCACGGGACAAGGCCGAGGTCGCTCAATTGAACCTCGGTCTACGCAACGCCATCTTCGAGAATCCCGAGGAATCAGCTCGCCATTTAAAGCCCCTCTATGTCAGGGGTCACATCGATTGGAAGCCGATTTCCTGGATGCTCGTCGACGGTGGTGCCACTGTTAACCTAATGCCTTATTCATTGTTGAAAACACTTGGCAGGGACGAGGATGACCTAAAGAAGACTAACTTGATGCTCAACGTCTTCAACGGCGAGAGCTCCGAGGCCAAGGGAATACTCTCTATGGAGTGGACGGTGGGCAACAAGACATTGCCAACACGTTCTTCATCGTCGACGTACAAGGTAACTATAGCGTACTACTCGAGTGCGACTGAATTCACGTGAACTGTTGCATCCCTTCTACTCTACACCAGTGCCTGATATAGTGGGACGACGATGAGGTAGAAGTCATCCCCGCGGATACTTTGGCCCAAGTAGCTTTGGTCGATGTGTCGGTTGACGCTGTCCACAACAAAGTAGAGTGTCTGTCAAGTAGAGATCTTTCGGACTACGATTTTGTTAGCGTATCCGGAGGGCGGTTTGTACCAGTGTCTGTAAAGCCAGCTGAAGTAGCACGACTATTTTTGTATTAAATAGACATGTCTAGCAAGAACAATCTAGATTGGCTAAAGTCTCGTGTGGAGCAATATCGGTCTAGTAAAGACGGTATTGTCGAGGCCATCGGGGACTTTAGCGAAGTGGATAAATTAGGACAAGGTTTTGCGTCGGCCGATCCCTTGGAGGAAATCGATGTAGGTGATGGTAGCATTCCAAGGCCGACATGAAAAGTGTGTGGCAAGCATCATGAAAAGTGTCAAAAATCCGATATGGATGGTATCGTCTTCAGCTCGTTGTGCTTTTAGCTCACTAGTTCACTAAAGGGCAGGGGGGCATGTGTTGATAGCAAAAAATGGCATTAATGGCTAGATCGCCAAAATATGAATTTTGGTGATTTGGGCCAAAAGTGCACATGTCCAGGGTCTGTCCGAAGCCCTACAGGGTTGAAGTCCATTGAGCTATGGGCTCCGAAAGCCTCTAGCCAGCCCATGGGCTTTGGCCAGGAAGCCTTCAGAGGCCCACGCTGCCGAAGCTTCGGCCCGAGAGGAAGGCCTCGACGGGCCTAGCCGAAGCCCACGCTACCGAAGCTTCAGCCCGAGGAGCAAGCCTCGACAGGCCTGGCCGAAGCCCACGCTGCCGAAGCTTCGACCCGAGGAGCAGGCCTCGATGGGCCTTGCCGAAGCCCACCTCAGCAGAGATAGAGTTGTTTGCATCACCGGCTCAATCTCTATCTCTATCTGGCCGGATTAATAGCAGATTAGTTTAGGAGTTAACCCCCTATAAATAGAGAGGCATGGCCGGCGTGGAGAACCCCCCCAACTCAAACCAAACCAAATCCCATGCTTTGATCGCATTTACTTTACCTTTATTTTCCTGTACCTCTTCGTGGGTTTGACTGGAAGCCCTCCGCCGGCCACTATGGAACAGTAGTAATCCTTGTTACTTCGCCTCTGAAGTATCCGTTAATCTATGTAATAGATTGCTATCGCCTTGTTACTTCGCCTATGAAGTATCCGCTAATCTACGTAATAGATTGCTACCTTCGCTACTAGTGCAACACTTAGCAAAATTCGGTCCTCAGGCCGAATTGGTACTTCGCACTCTTCTGTTGCAGGTTCACACGTTCGGAGCCACTTTGTCGGAGGTGTCCGGAGCTGAGAGATCGGTTTTGGAGGTCTCATGACACCCTTCGGCGGACCGCAGGCTCCGGCCACAGGCTTCGCCAGCATACTTCGTCGCAACATGCTTCGCCACCACCATACTCCTCACCGGATGAAGTTCCACTCGTGCTTGCCCCTCGCATCACTATTCTGTAGTTTGTTGTATCGGAGATCCCACGCCGAACCCCAATGTTTGGAGGTGGTAATTGCGTCCAGATTCATTCGAAGTCCGTCTTTGGTCGTATCGGTTCGAATGTCGAAGCACCCTTCGGCGGAGCACTTCGCACCAGACGCCGAAGGTACACTTCGGTGACCCCTTCGCACCAGACTTCGAACCAGGTGGGGCTCTGACTGGTTTGTTGATTTTATTCTGTTTAATCTATCTTTTTCGGCTAATTGGATTATTTTGTGTAATCTCGTTGTCTGGCGACTCCAACCCCCCTAATCACTATTAAGAGTAGTCGGAAGGCGACGTCGGTGCCCAGTCACGCTTAGGCCTGTCCCTAAGTATCCATGCACTTTTGGATCGTCGAACTGACCCAAGTGCGGGGGCACGTTTTCATGTCAACAGTATCAGAACTCTCTGTAGGAATAAAACAGAAATGGTAGAAAGGATTAATTCTCAATTTCTGCAAAAAGGGTTATGGAATACCTTTGAATCCCTTCAACCACGATATTACTCAAGAAACAATCCAAGAATCAGCCAAGATGTTGATGAAAAGTTGAAGCAACAATTGATCAAACATGTAGAGGGCTACACAAACAACCATTTCAGCGAGAGTTAAATTCCAGAACTGAGATGCCTTGTTTGATCAGCAAAAGAAATAAGAAGGAATCTCAGAAATCACTTGCAACTTTCAAAAATGGATCACTCAAATCATCCTCAACAAAAGATGTATAAATATCAACATCAACTTCTGCAGTAGATTCGCTAGAAAACGCTACACAAAATTGAATCTACACTGATTTACCTCATGTGCCCAAATTGTTTCTTCCCTTCCTTTTCGGATGATGAATAGTGCTTCGAAAATCAAAGAATAGAACACTAATTTGTATGAAATTGATATTTGGTTCAGCCAAAAGAACAGCCAAAAATCGCCCACCTGGCCATGGATAGTCCCCTATTTATAGGCCAACTATGGGGGGTATTTTCTAAAAAGAACCCTCTAGAATTGAAAATTACACAAAAGTCCTATTCCTTGTAATATATTTTCAGAATTAGGAAATTCTGAAAAATATACCAAAGGAGTACACTAATTCTAGACTCACAACCTTTTATTACACATTGACTCAAAGTAAAAAGACTCCAAACTATTAAAATTAACAAAACTAGATATGCGACGGTTTTCAGCAAAAACCGACAAAGCCTCAACCCTTCGACTCGTGACACCGCTTCGCGACTCCGAGCGCCAGCAAGCCACTTCTGCTCTCGATCCCCTCGAACCTCCTAAATGCTTGCCCTGGCCTCCCTCTCGCAAACTCGGTCGTCACATTGTCATAGTCAGTCATTCGTCCAAGTCTTGCTCGGTCTCTTCATGCACTCTTGCGATCTTCTCCAACTTCGCCTGGCCTCCCTGATCCTCCGGCATCGAGCTCCCCACTTGATCCTTGATCACTCGACATCGATAGTTGGTCGGCATCTCCACCCTACACATCCAAGACAAGCCAAAACAAGAATGTGACGCACTGCTGAAACCCTCGGCACACACTCCATCATTTCACATCGAACCCCTCGATGCACTCAAACCACTCTACCACTCAAACGCTCATCCTTGTCAATCACTCATCATCCATACCGAAACCACCCTTGGTTTCACAATTTCAAATACATCAAGTGGTACCCGACAATGCCTATCTACCTGAATGATTAGATGGAGAAGTGTTTAGGAAGGCTTTGAATGGAAAGTACTTGAAGAAATATTTTTCGAGCATTTGGATAAATGCCTAAAGATCTACACGCACGACAGTTGATTCCAATAGTATCGCCTTTAGACGGTCGATGCTGAGGCATAGTGTTTCAGGTTACAAGTAAAAGATCCTACATGAAGCTAAAGAAGAGCCCGACGAATGGCCTCAATCGTCTGCAACTTAATCGTGACGATGCTCCAAATGACGACACGGTCTTCGGCGTCCGAGCCAAGGATGTATCGAAGGGCGTGGCATCAGTGCTGCGTGTGGAAGGCAACACTGGCAAGCTAGCGCTTTTGGGCCTCAACCCGAGCCGGGAAGGATGCTAGAGCACCTTCCCTCTCGGCAATCTTTGTCTAGAGACCATCCAGCCTCGCTGCTAGATCGACCTCCTCCCCCCACAGCTGGTCGAGCTCAAGCAACGTGGCTGACAACTCATCCTGAATATGTTGCAAGAGGGTGCCATCAGTCATTATCGCCTCTTCAGAGGTCTTCATCACCTCTAACAGCGACGCGCGGCTAGCTCGATCAGCCATCTGCTTCACGACCCACTACACCCCCCGCCGATGAAACTCTAGGAGGGCGGTAGGCCTAAGAGCGTTGACCAGCTCTTGAGTGAGATAACCCAAGATGACATTGAAATAAGCCTGTTGGGGGAAAATATCCCATCTTCGGGGTTATTGCCAAAGCAACATGAAGACAGCCAACCAGTTCGAAGATAGTCCGAAGGTCATCTTCGAAGGTGGCTTGGAACCTCGTTCGGAGTCCGAAGACTGGCATTGGTTCGAAGTATATCTTCGAACCAAAGCCTTCCAGGATCTTTTCTGCCAGCTAAGATGGAAGACTTATCTTCTATCCTATTAGATTAGTCTTTTACCATTTTAGCCCTATTAAGGAAACCGAATAGTTTCCTTAATGTCGGTTGTAATAGAGGGGTAAATAGGTCTTTTCCTTAATGTTTGGGCCTATAAATACCCCCCATTTCACCCTGTAATAGGGACCGATTACAAGTGAATCAATACACACTTTCGAACTATTCTAAGTTATTATCCTTTCGGAGGCTTAGAACAGTTTGCTTCGCAAACACTTCGTTTGTTAGTTTCTTTTCTACAGAAACCTGTTAGCGTAATCTTTTACGCCAACAGTTGGCGCCGTCCGTGGGGAACTTAGTCCAAAAAAACTTCGTTCTCTACCAACCTCTTGCATCATGCCTCCTAAGCGGAGTGCACCTCGCAATCCCACTCGGAGGTCCTCTCGGATCTCCGGAGAGATACCCTTCGACACAGTTGAAGTCGGAGGGTCTTCGACTATCCCTCCACCTCAAACTCCGCAAGGGGCTTCTATCCCTCGAGGATACGAAACCTCTCCACCAACCCCTTCTACACTCCGACCGCCCGGAGCCACTCTGCCACCCTCCATTCCGATCGGAACTGATCATACCAGTTCTCAAGACCCGGAAGGTCCTTCCGGAGGAGATGAAGATAGCCTTGGAGACATGGCCACTCAAATGGCCAATCTTCAAGTCGAGGTAGCGAGGTGGCGACAGGAGGCTGCGAACAGGCTTCACCCTCAAGCCACCCCAGCTATCCCCGAAGTGCACGAAGACGACGATCTTGACTATCCCGAAGCCCCGGAGAACGCCTCTTACGACAATGAATCTCCGTTGCATCCCGAGCTTCAGAAGGTTCGCTTCGATCCAAGGTTCAAAGCTTCGAAGCTTAGCAAGTATGCCGGAGACGAAGATCCCAGTGAGTTTGCGCGTTCTTATGCCCTAGCAATCGAGGCTAGTGGCGGAGACAGAGAAACTATGGCGAAGTGCTTCCCGTTAGCCCTTGAAGGAGTGGCGTTGAGATGGTTCTGGTCTTTAAAACCAGGATCAATCACGACATGGTTACAGTTGAAGAAGAAGTTCATAAGTAACTTCCAGGGTACCTTCGTCCCCCCATGTCGACTGGAAGCCTTTTCCAAGTGAAACAGCTCCCCGGAGAAACATTGAGGCAGTACTTCAAGCGCTTCGCTCACACGAAGTCGCAAATTCGGGGGCTGTCCACATCTTCGGTGGTTGATGCGGCTCGGGAAGGCGTCAGTCATAAAGGCCTTCTGGATAAATTGCATCGGAAGAGCATCACCACAGTATCACAGTTGATGTCGTACTTCGAGGAGTACTCGAAGTCAGAAGAAGGTTGGCTTCGGAGGACTACTGCTACTTCGACAGTGTTGACAGAAGTTAAAGCAGAGGTGAAGACTTCGGCTCAGCCACAAGAACCAGTCCCCGAAGTGCAACATGATAGAAGAAGAGGGCAAAAGCACCCTCGCTCTGAGGTCTTAAACATTGCACCCCCGCAGAAGTTTGCACCAAGAGCTCCACAGTCTGCAGGGAACAAGTCCAGCGGCTGGAGGCCGCCAGGGAAAACGGCTGGCAAGGGCCAGACCCTTTTTTGCTGTATTCATGGAGAGAACCGAAGCCATGCAACTGATACCTGCAAGGCTATTCTTACCCTTCGGGGAGAATACTTGGAGAGAACTTCGGGTCGAGGTAGTACCGACCGAAGTCCAGCAGCAGCAGTGCGCTCGGAGCCGGTCCAGGCTGTGGCGCGGATAGAAAATCTTGATGCTGCAAGGCATCCTCCGGTGGCTAATGTTATGCCACCTCCGAAGCAAGAAGAAGGGCAAGATAGAGGGAAGAGAGTAGTTCTCCCTATCTCCGGAGGAGGTACCCTCGGAAGCATGTCCAAGAGACAGCGAAGAGAGTACGTCCGAGAAGTAGGCCACATTGGGACTTCGTCATCTGCAGCTGCAATGCCGGAGTGGTCTCATGTTCCAATATCTTTCTCTGCGGAGGATGCAGCTGGTATCAAGTTCCCGCATGCAGATCCATTGGTTATCACTGCTGATATTGCCGGAACTGAAGTCCGAAGGGTGCTAATCGACGGAGGTAGCTCGGCAGATATCATATTTGTACAAGCCTTCGATCAGTTATGCATTTCCCGGAAGCATCTTCTCCCAGCGGCTCGTCCTCTGCAAGGCTTTGCAGGACCTCCGCTAGATGCACTTGGCCAGATAGGCCTGGAAGTAACCTTCGGAGAAGGTTTACTAGCCCGAACTGAAGAAGTTATCTTTGATGTGGTAGATGCCTCGTATGCTTATAATGTTATCTTTGGCCGAGGCATGTTGAATCAGTTCGGAGCTGTGGCGCATCACAATTACTTGTGCATGAAGATGCCCACACAATCAGGAGTTCTGACAGTCTTCGGAGATCAAGCCATAGCTCGGAGAGCAGAATATGGTCATGGTCCTCCTCTTGATCCGAGGCAAGTAAACAGTGTCCAAGAAAATGGAGAAATTTTTTCAGCCTCCTCCGAAGCTTCGAAGAAATCGTTTCCAAGACCAAGTCCCGAAGGAGAGATCGCAACGAAGATCATTGTCAAAGATGGTAAAGAATACACTTTTCAGTTTGGTAAAGATTTACCTCCCGAAGTTGCAACTTCCTTGGAAAAGGTTGTAGGAGAAAATTTGGATGTCTTCGCCTGGTCTGACGAAGATATCACCGGAGTCGATCGGGATATTATTGAGCACAGCTTGCTTGTAAACCCGAAGGCCCGGCCTGTTCGACAAGGGCTCCGGAAGATGTCCGCAGAGAGAGCTGCTCTAGCTAAGGACGAAGTTGAAAAACTGTTGAAGGCTGGGATTATCAGAGAAGTGGCCCATACAGAATGGTTAGCAAACCCAGTCTTCGTCAGGAAGAAGTCCTCCGGAAAGTGGCGCATGTGCATTGATTTCACATCTTTGAATAAAGCGTGCCCACGTGACCCCTACCCCATGCCCCGAATTGATCAACTAGTTGACTCCACTGCAGGTTCGGAGTTACTAAGCTTCCTTGACGCCTATTCCGGCTATCATCAAATATGGTTGAAGCGCGAAGATGAAATCAAGACGAGCTTTGTAACTCCTTCGGGAGTCTTCTGCTATGTAAGAATGCCCTTTGGCCTAAGAAATGCCGGGGCTACTTTTTCAAGATTAGTTGCTAAGGCTCTAGGTCATCAACTAGGTCGCAATGTGGAGGCCTATATGGATGATATTGTAATAAAGAGTGCTTTAAAGCACCAACATAGCCTAGACTTAGCAGAAACATTCAATAGCCTTCGGGCATGTGGGATCCGCCTTAACCCCGAAAAATGTATATTCGGAGCTAAGGCTGGAAAGTTGTTAGGGTACTTAGTTTCAAGCAGGGGAATTGAAGCTAGCCCTACTCAAATAACTGCGCTGCAGAAGATGGCTCCTCCGGAGAATTTAAAGCAAGTGCAAAAGCTGACTGGACGTCTAGCCGCACTTAGCAGGTTTTTATCAAGATCTGCGGAGAGGAGCTTGCCAATCTTTAAAGCCTTGAAAGGGTCCGAAGATTTTGCATGGACACCGGAGTGTCAGAAAAGCTTCGAAGATATTAAAGATTATCTCAGCAATCTTGCTACACTTACGGTGCCTATTGCGGACGAAACCCTACTTCTGTATCTTGCAGCCACAGGCTCAGCAGTCAGCGCAAGTCCTTGTCAGAGAAGCTAATATCAATGGGAAGTTGGTCCAAAATCCTGTCTATTTTGTATCCGAAGCATTGTCAGGAGCGAAGACAAGATACTCCGAACTTGAGAAATTCGTTTATGCTCTGATAATGGCTTCGAGGAAGCTAAGACATTATTTTTTGGCTCACAATGTAATTGTACCAACTTCGTATCCTTTAGGAGATATGCTCCGAAGCAAAGATTCCACTGGAAGAATTGGAAAGTGGGCAGTAGAACTAGCACCCTTCGGCATATCTTTCCTGGCAAGGACAGCTATCAAATCCCAAGTCCTAGCAGACTTCGTAGCAGAGTGGACTCCACCTGCGAAGTTGACTCCGGAGAAATCAGATGACGGAGTATGGACTATTTACTCCGATGGGGCTTTCCAAGCATCCGGAGCAGGTATTGGGGCAGTATTAATTTCTCCGTCAGGTCAAAGAGCAATGTACTCCGCAAGACTCAACTTTAAGTCTACCAATAATATAGCGGAGTACGAAGGAATATTATTGGGACTCCGGAAAGCACGTGCTCTAGGGGCTACAAGGATAATTATAAAAACAGATTCTCAGATAGTAGCAGGGCACGTAGACAAAAGTTTTCAAGTCCGACATCCACAGCTTGCAAAGTACTTAGAAGAAATTCGCAAGATCGAAGCACATTTCAAGGGTATTTCCATTCGGAGTATACCAAGAGCTGAAAACGTGCAAGCGGACATTTTAGCGAAGGCTGCTGCCGGAGCTGTGGATGTGCCTGACGAAGCTTTCTATGAGGAGCTCAATATACCTTCGGTGCCACAAGTTGCTTCTGCAGAGATTCTCTGCATTCCTAGTGCAGATTGGAAGGATTCAATTATAGAACTCTTGCAAGGAGGAACAAATTTGCCCGAAGAGCCCCAATTGTCAAGATTAAAGCTCAGAGCAAGAAACTATCAGCTAATCAACGGTATATTATACAAGGCCGGAGTATGTTCCCCTCTACTCCGATGTATATCTCAAGCCGAAGGCCAAGAAATTCTTCGAGAAATTCACGAAGGCCTTTGTGGAAGCCATTTAGCCCCTAGAGCTCTGGCAGGAAAAACACTTCGCCAGGGGCTTTATTGGCCCACAATAACAGCTGATGCGGAGAGCTTAGTCCGCACTTGCCAAGGATGCCAGTGGATGGGTCGACGGAGTCATCGCCCACCAACAGCTCTTCAAATCATTGCTCCAGTATGGCCTATGGCCAGATGGGGTATGGATCTAATTGGTCCCTTTCCGTTAGCAAAGGGAAATCTCAAGTTCGCAGTGGTAGCTATTGAATATTTCTCTAAGTGGGTGGAAGCAGAGCCCTTAACAGCTATCACTTCGAACAATGTACAGAAATTCTTCTGGAAAAACATTATTTGCCGGTTCGGAGTGCCTAGATATCTCACAGTTGATAATGGAACACAGTTCGACGCAGAACCCTTCAGAAAGTTTTGCGAAGACCTAGGCATTCAACTATGTTTTGCTGCAGTAAGACATCCTCAGTCGAATGGAGCCGTTGAACGAGCCAATGGAAATATCTTATCAGGGCTAAATCGAAGAATAGTAGGGTTGTCAAAGGGACTGTGGACCGAAGAGCTTCCGAAGATTCTGTGGTCCATTCGGACTACGCAAACAAGGTCCACAGGTTTTACTCCGTTCAGACTACTATTCGGAGATGAAGCTATGACTCCAACGGAGCTCAAAGGGGGCTCACTTCGCAGCACCGAACCAGACATCGAAGAAGAAAGACAAGCTTCGTTAGATTTGTCAGAAGAAACAAGGCTTCGAGCTGTAGCCAATTTATCAAAGTATCATCAGCAGACGAAGACTTGGTATGACCCGAAGGTTAAGCTCAGCGAGTTAAGGCCGGGTCATCTTGTTCTACGAAGCATTATAGCACCAGGGAAGTTAGGCAATAAATGGGAAGGTCCATATCTAATCGTCCGCTCGGGGCGCCCTGGTTCATTTAAATTAGCTAATTTAGAAGGTGAAGAGTTAGCACATACTTGGCATGCGGAGCACCTAAAGCGATACTTCGCATAAGGGCTCCTTGTAATTCGCTTGTAATCACCTCTAAATTAATAAAGCATACATCCTGTAGCGTGCCTTCCCCTTGACGCTCCTAGTCTCCCGAGCGGACGCGCTGGGACAGAAGTCGTTCGAGAGGGAAGTGTATTAAGCAGGGCTGTATTTCCGGACTTCGAACCCTTAAAGTCGAAGCCTCCGGTGTGGTGGCTGAAATCCATCCGGAGCCCAAGCTGATACCTTGTAGGCATCCGTAAAAGAGCCAATACCACATTCTACGGAGTCCAAGCTTCGGCTGGTAGACTTCCGTAAAAAGAGCCGAAGGTGGCCAAAATCTGCGGAGTCCAAGCTGCAGCTTGTCAGACTTCCGTAAAAAGAGCCGTAGGTGGCCAAATTCTGCGAAGTCCAAGCTCCGGCTGGTAGACTTCTGCAAAAAAGAGCCCAAGTGGCCAAATTCTGCGAAGTCCAAGCTCCGGCTGGTAGACTTCTGCAAAAAAGAGCCCAAGTGGCCAAATTCTGCGAAGTCCAAGCTCCGGCTGGTAGACTTCTGCAAAAAAGAGCCCAGGTGGCTACAATTTCTGCGAAATCCAAGCTCCGGCTGGTAGATTTCCGCAAAAAAACAGCCGAAGGTGGCTAAAGCAAAGCAGCATTTAAGCCATGAGCTTCGAATGATTGTTCATATGCGTCCAAAGTGACAAAATTTTTTAAGACATTAAAGTGTCCTGGAAGTTATCTCAATTGATCTCTTTCATGAAATAAACAAAGGTACCAAGTTACCATTCTTCTGACTACAGATAGTCGAAGACATTTCATAAGATTTCAAAAGATCTTTAAATGACAGAGGGGCTCCGAACCCCCAAAAAAATTGTACTCCGAAGTTTTTTCTTTGCGCATAACCATCTTCGAATACAGTTCGAAGTTGCTTATACCCAAAGAGGGGCTAGTAAATATGGAGACAATTTTAAATCGGCATTCATTATCAAAACAAATGTATTTACAAATTACATCATGAAAAATTGGTATCTATACCAAGAAGGAATCGGAGACCTCTTCGGTCCCGAGAGCTAGGGGTGGAACGACTAGTTCCAACATCGGAAGTTCTAAGAACTTTACGTTTAACTCTCTTCCTCCCCTTCGAAGCTCTAAAATCCTTCTGCTCTTGTTGAAGTTCGGCCCAAGTTCGAAGCCGCTCGGGGCTTCTCTCCCAGCTTCTAAGATCTTCAGATCTTTTATTTTGGGCTTCACCTTCGTCTTCGGACCAATTAGTGTCTTCAGAAGACGAGGTGTTTGCGTCGCTCTCTTTATTTTCCTCTTTAATATAAGACAATATGTCTTTGATTACTTCGGGCGCAATAACGCCGGAGTCATCTCGAGGGATAAGAAATCGAGGACGCTTATAACTCTTTAGAAGTTCGAAGGTGTTCCACAGTGAGCGAAGTTCGCTGTTAAGCTCTAACACTTCGATATCTTCCATAAGAGGCAAAGCCTAAAAATATGACAAACAAGATTTTCATTGATAAATATTTACAAGCATCAGCTTTACATAATCAAAAAATCCTAAATAATCCTAAACCTGCGGGTTCGGAGGAGGCTGACTGCTCGAAGCTTGGCTCCGAACTTGCTTTTGGCGTTGGCCTTCGTCAATCCAAGCCTTGATCGCAGATCGACCTTCGGCTCTCCATGAAGTCTGGAAGGCTCGCCAAGCAACAGCTACACCTTCGGAAGGTTTTACAAGTCGGTCGTCGTCGAAGATGATGGAGCCCTGTGCGCTCGGAGTGATTGATCGGCCCAAATCCTCGTAGTAGCGAAGTATTCCAAGGGCAGACACTTGTCCGGAGAGTTCTCCATAACGTATGCCTGCCGTCTTCATTTGCTTCGCTGCTCCTTGGATCCTCTTTAGCCGGCGCAGCAGAGTTACATTGTCATCCGAAGGTAGTGATCCAGTAGTACCGAAGTACTCCAAGACACCTAACATTTGTTCGATGACCTCCGAAGCCACCTTCTCGGACTTAACCTTTTCTTCAATAAGCATATCCTTGGCCGAAGTTGTTTCAGCTAAAACTCCGGAGATTCGAGCGTTCTCCGTAGTCAAAGCATTCTTTTGAGTTCGGAGTTGGCCAGCCTCTTCTGTAGCCTTACAAGTGCGGAGTCCTTCGCAGCATCCTCGTCCGCAGTCTTCAATCTCCGCTCGAAGCACAACTTTTTCTGCTTCGAGCTCTTTCCTTGCAGCTTCCAAACTTTGCCTAGCCCTTCGCTCTGCTATTATCACATTGTCCATTTGAGATACTCGACCTTCGGAGAGTTAGATTTCTTTGAAGAGTTTCGTTCTCTTCCCGAAGTTGAGCAATTTCGTTTTCATTCGACAAAGCTGCAGCGCGGGCTAAGACTGCTTGCTAAGAAAAGAAAAACTAGAATAAGAAATTATTCATATATAATTCATTATTTGGTTGAAGCTGCTTTATACCTGATAAGCTGCTCTTTCCACAGCAAGGTT